>OZ034811.1:15051202-15439601 GCA_964028335.1 Altica lythri
AAATGTCAAAATTGTCAAATTTGAACTGTCAAATGTCAAAATTGTCAAATTTCAACTGTCAAATGTCAAAATTGTCAAATTTCAACTGTCAAATGTCAAAATTGTCAAATTTCAACTGTCAAATGTCAAAATTGTCAAATTTCAACAGTCACATGTTAGAAATGTCCAATTTCAACTGTTAAATGTCAAATTTCAACTGTCAAGTCTCAGAATTGTCGAATTTCAACTGTTGAATGTTAAATTTCAACTGTCAAATGTCAAAATTGTCAAATTTGAACTGTCAAATGTCAAAATTGTCAAATTTCAACTGTCAAATGTCAAAATTGTCAAATTTGAAGTGTCAAATGTCAAAATTGTCAAATTTCAACTGTCAAATGTCAAAATTGTCAAATTTCAACTGTCAAATGTCAAAATTGTCAAATTTCAACAGTCACATGTTAGAAATGTCCAATTTCAACTGTTAAATGTCAAATTTCAACTGTCAAGTCTCAGAATTGTCGAATTTCAACTGTTGAATGTCAAATTTCAACTGTCAAATGTCAAAACTGTCAAATGTCAAAATTGTCAAATTTCAACTGTCAAATGTCAAAATTGTCAAATTTCAACAGTCACATGTTAGAAATGTCCAATTTCAACTGTTAAATGTCAAATTTCAACTGTCAAGTCTCAGAATTGTCGAATTTCAACTGTTGAATGTCAAATTTCAACTGTCAAATGTCAAAACTGTCAAATGTCAAAATTGTCAAATTTCAACTGTCAAATGTCAAAATTGTCAAATTTCAACAGTCACATGTTAGAAATGTCCAATTTCAACTGTTAAATGTCAAATTTCAACTGTCAAGTCTCAGAATTGTCGAATTTCAACTGTTGAATGTTAAATTTCAACTGTCAAATGTCAAAATTGTCAAATTTGAACTGTCAAATGTCAAAATTGTCAAATTTCAACTGTCAAATGTCAAAATTGTCAAATTTCAACTGTCAAATGTCAAAATTGTCAAATTTCAACTGTCAAATGTCAAAATTGTCAAATTTCAACTGTCAAAATTGTCAAATTTCAACAGTCACATGTTAGAAATGTCCAATTTCAACTGTTAAATGTCAAATTTCAACTGTCAAGTCTCAGAATTGTCGAATTTCAACTGTTGAATGTTAAATTTCAACTGTCAAATGTCAAAATTGTCAAATTTGAACTGTCAAATGTCAAAATTGTCAAATTTCAACAGTCACATGTTAGAAATGTCCAATTTCAACTGTTAAATTTCAAATTTCAACTGTCAAGTCTCAGAATTGTCGAATTTCAACTGTTGAATGTTAAATTTCAACTGTCAAATGTCAAAATTGTCAAATTTGAACTGTCAAATGTCAAAATTGTCAAATTTCAACTGTCAAATGTCAAAATTGTCAAATTTCAACTGTCAAATGTCAAAATTGTTAAATTTCAACTGTCAAATGTCAAAATTGTCAAATTTCAACTGTCAAATGTCAAAATTGTCAAATTTCAACAGTCACATGTTAGAAATGTCCAATTTCAACTGTTAAATGTCAAATTTCAACTGTCAAGTCTCAGAATTGTCGAATTTCAACTGTTGAATGTTAAATTTCAACTGTCAAATGTCAAAATTGTCAAATTTGAACTGTCAAATGTCAAAATTGTCAAATTTCAACTGTCAAATGTCAAAATTGTCAAATTTCAACTGTCAAATGTCAAAATTGTCAAATTTCAACTGTCAAAATTGTCAAATTTCAACTGTCAAATGTCAAAATTGTCAAATTTCAACTGTCAAATGTCAAAATTGTCAAATTCAAACTGTCAACTTCAAATGTCAAATCACAATTGTCATCACAGTCACATGTTAGAAATGTCCAATTTCAACTGTTAAATGTCAAATTTCAACTGTCAAGTCTCATAATTGTCGAATTTCAACTGTTGAATGTTAAATTTCAACTGTCAAATGTCAAAATTGTCAAATTTCAACTGTCAAATGTCAAAATTGTCAAATTTCAACAGTCACATGTTAGAAATGTCCAATTTCAACTGTTAAATGTCAAATTTCAACTGTCAAGTCTCAGAATTGTCGAATTTCAACTGTTGAATGTCAAATTTCAACTGTCAAATGTCAAAACTGTCAAATGTCAAAATTGTCAAATTTCAACTGTCAAATGTCAAAATTGTCAAATTTCAACAGTCACATGTTAGAAATGTCCAATTTCAACTGTTAAATGTCAAATTTCAACTGTCAAGTCTCAGAATTGTCGAATTTCAACTGTTGAATGTCAAATTTCAACTGTCAAATGTCAAAATTGTCAAATTTCAACAGTCACATGTTAGAAATGTCCAATTTCAACTGTTAAAATGTCAAATTTCAACTGTCAAGTCTCAGAATTGTCGAATTTCAACTGTTGAATGTCAAATTTCAACTGTCAAATGTCAAAACTGTCAAATGTCAAAATTGTCAAATTTCAACTGTCAAATGTCAAAATTGTCAAATTTCAACAGTCACATGTTAGAAATGTCCAATTTCAACTGTTAAATGTCAAATTTCAACTGTCAAGTCTCAGAATTGTCGAATTTCAACTGTTGAATGTCAAATTTCAACTGTCAAATGTCAAAATTGTCAAATTTCAACAGTCACATGTTAGAAATGTCCAATTTCAACTGTTAAATGTCAAATTTCAACTGTCAAGTCTCAGAATTGTCGAATTTCAACTGTTGAATGTTAAATTTCAACTGTCAAATGTCAAAATTGTCAAATTTCAACTGTCAAATGTCAAAATTGTCAAATTTCAACTGTCAAATGTCAAAATTGTCAAATTTCAACTGTCAAATGTCAAAATTGTCAAATTTCAACAGTCACATGTTAGAAATGTCCAATTTCAACTGTTAAATGTCAAATTTCAACTGTCAAGTCTCAGAATTGTCGAATTTCAACTGTTAAATGTCAAATTTCAACTGTCAAATGTCAAAATTGTCAAATTTCAACTGTCAAATGTCAAAATTGTCAAATTTCAACAGTCACATGTTAGAAATGTCCAATTTCAACTGTTAAATGTCAAATTTCAACTGTCAAGTCTCAGAATTGTCGAATTTCAACTGTTGAATGTCAAATTTCAACTGTCAAATGTCAAAACTGTCAAATGTCAAAATTGTCAAATTTCAACTGTCAAATGTCAAATTGTCAAATTTCAACAGTCACATGTTAGAAATGTCCAATTTCAACTGTTAAATGTCAAATTTCAACTGTCAAGTCTCAGAATTGTCGAATTTCAACTGTTGAATGTCAAATTTCAACTGTCAAATGTCAAAACTGTCAAATGTCAAAATTGTCAAATTTCAACTGTCAAATGTCAAAATTGTCAAATTTCAACAGTCACATGTTAGAAATGTCCAATTTCAACTGTTAAATGTCAAATTTCAACTGTCAAGTCTCAGGAATTGTCGAATTTCAACTGTTGAATGTTAAATTTCAACTGTCAAATGTCAAAATTGTCAAATTTGAACTGTCAAATGTCAAAATTGTCAAATTTCAACAGTCACATGTTAGAAATGTCCAATTTCAACTGTTTAAATTTCAAATTTCAACTGTCAAGTCTCAGAATTGTCGAATTTCAACTGTTGAATGTTAAATTTCAACTGTCAAATGTCAAAATTGTCAAATTTGAACTGTCAAATGTCAAAATTGTCAAATTTCAACTGTCAAATGTCAAAATTGTCAAATTTCAACTGTCAAATGTCAAAATTGTTAAATTTCAACTGTCAAATGTCAAAATTGTCAAATTTCAACTGTCAAATGTCAAAATTGTCAAATTTCAACAGTCACATGTTAGAAATGTCCAATTTCAACTGTTAAATGTCAAATTTCAACTGTCAAGTCTCAGAATTGTCGAATTTCAACTGTTGAATGTTAAATTTCAACTGTCAAATGTCAAAATTGTCAAATTTGAACTGTCAAATGTCAAAATTGTCAAATTTCAACTGTCAAATGTCAAAATTGTCAAATTTCAACTGTCAAATGTCAAAATTGTCAAATTTCAACTGTCAAAATTGTCAAATTTCAACTGTCAAATGTCAAAAATTGTCAAATTTCAACTGTCAAATGTCAAAATTGTCAAATTTCAACTGTCAAATGTCAAAATTGTCAAATTTCAACTGTCAAATGTCAAAATTGTCACATTTCAACAGTCACATGTTAGAAATGTCCAATTTCAACTGTTAAATGTCAAATTTCAACTGTCAAGTCTCAGAATTGTCGAATTTCAACTGTTGAATGTTAAATTTCAACTGTCAAATGTCAAAATTGTCAAATTTGAACTGTCAAATGTCAAAATTGTCAAATTTCAACTGTCAAATGTCAAAATTGTCAAATTTCAACTGTCAAATGTCAAAATTGTCAAATTTCAACAGTCACATGTTAGAAATGTCCAATTTCAACTGTTAAATGTCAAATTTCAACTGTCAAGTCTCAGAATTGTCGAATTTCAACTGTTGAATGTTAAATTTCAACTGTCAAATGTCAAAATTGTCAAATTTGAACTGTCAAATGTCAAAATTGTCAAATTTCAACTGTCAAATGTCAAAATTGTCAAATTTCAACTGTCAAATGTCAAAATTGTCAAATTTCAACTGTCAAATGTCAAAATTGTCAAATTTCAACAGTCACATGTTAGAAATGTCCAATTTCAACTGTTAAATGTCAAATTTCAACTGTCAAGTCTCAGAATTGTCGAATTTCAACTGTTGAATGTTAAATTTCAACTGTCAAATGTCAAAATTGTCAAATTTGAACTGTCAAATGTCAAAATTGTCAAATTTCAACTGTCAAATGTCAAAATTGTCAAATTTGAAGTGTCAAATGTCAAAATTGTCAAATTTCAACTGTCAAATGTCAAAATTGTCAAATTTCAACTGTCAAATGTCAAAATTGTCAAATTTCAACAGTCACATGTTAGAAATGTCCAATTTCAACTGTTAAATGTCAAATTTCAACTGTCAAGTCTCAGAATTGTCGAATTTCAACTGTTGAATGTCAAATTTCAACTGTCAAATGTCAAAACTGTCAAATGTCAAAATTGTCAAATTTCAACTGTCAAATGTCAAAATTGTCAAATTTCAACAGTCACATGTTAGAAATGTCCAATTTCAACTGTTAAATGTCAAATTTCAACTGTCAAGTCTCAGAATTGTCGAATTTCAACTGTTGAATGTCAAATTTCAACTGTCAAATGTCAAAACTGTCAAATGTCAAAATTGTCAAATTTCAACTGTCAAATGTCAAAATTGTCAAATTTCAACAGTCACATGTTAGAAATGTCCAATTTCAACTGTTAAATGTCAAATTTCAACTGTCAAGTCTCAGAATTGTCGAATTTCAACTGTTGAATGTTAAATTTCAACTGTCAAATGTCAAAATTGTCAAATTTGAACTGTCAAATGTCAAAATTGTCAAATTTCAACTGTCAAATGTCAAAATTGTCAAATTTCAACTGTCAAATGTCAAAATTGTCAAATTTCAACTGTCAAATGTCAAAATTGTCAAATTTCAACTGTCAAATGTCAAAATTGTCAAATTTCAACAGTCACATGTTAGAAATGTCCAATTTCAACTGTTAAATGTCAAATTTCAACTGTCAAGTCTCAGAATTGTCGAATTTCAACTGTTGAATGTTAAATTTCAACTGTCAAATGTCAAAATTGTCAAATTTGAACTGTCAAATGTCAAAATTGTCAAATTTCAACAGTCACATGTTAGAAATGTCCAATTTCAACTGTTAAATTTCAAATTTCAACTGTCAAGTCTCAGAATTGTCGAATTTCAACTGTTGAATGTTAAATTTCAACTGTCAAATGTCAAAATTGTCAAATTTGAACTGTCAAATGTCAAAATTGTCAAATTTCAACTGTCAAATGTCAAAATTGTCAAATTTCAACTGTCAAATGTCAAAATTGTTAAATTTCAACTGTCAAATGTCAAAATTGTCAAATTTCAACTGTCAAATGTCAAAATTGTCAAATTTCAACAGTCACATGTTAGAAATGTCCAATTTCAACTGTTAAATGTCAAATTTCAACTGTCAAGTCTCAGAATTGTCGAATTTCAACTGTTGAATGTTAAATTTCAACTGTCAAATGTCAAAATTGTCAAATTTGAACTGTCAAATGTCAAAATTGTCAAATTTCAACTGTCAAATGTCAAAATTGTCAAATTTCAACTGTCAAATGTCAAAATTGTCAAATTTCAACTGTCAAAATTGTCAAATTTCAACTGTCAAATGTCAAAATTGTCAAATTTCAACTGTCAAATGTCAAAATTGTCAAATTTCAACTGTCAAATGTCAAAATTGTCACATTTCAACAGTCACATGTTAGAAATGTCCAATTTCAACTGTTAAATGTCAAATTTCAACTGTCAAGTCTCAGAATTGTCGAATTTCAACTGTTGAATGTTAAATTTCAACTGTCAAATGTCAAAATTGTCAAATTTCAACTGTCAAATGTCAAAATTGTCAAATTTCAACAGTCACATGTTAGAAATGTCCAATTTCAACTGTTAAATGTCAAATTTCAACTGTCAAGTCTCAGAATTGTCGAATTTCAACTGTTGAATGTCAAATTTCAACTGTCAAATGTCAAAACTGTCAAATGTCAAAATTGTCAAATTTCAACTGTCAAATGTCAAAATTGTCAAATTTCAACAGTCACATGTTAGAAATGTCCAATTTCAACTGTTAAATGTCAAATTTCAACTGTCAAGTCTCAGAATTGTCGAATTTCAACTGTTGAATGTCAAATTTCAACTGTCAAATGTCAAAATTGTCAAATTTCAACAGTCACATGTTAGAAATGTCCAATTTCAACTGTTAAATGTCAAATTTCAACTGTCAAGTCTCAGAATTGTCGAATTTCAACTGTTGAATGTCAAATTTCAACTGTCAAATGTCAAAACTGTCAAATGTCAAAATTGTCAAATTTCAACTGTCAAATGTCAAAATTGTCAAATTTCAACAGTCACATGTTAGAAATGTCCAATTTCAACTGTTAAATGTCAAATTTCAACTGTCAAGTCTCAGAATTGTCGAATTTCAACTGTTGAATGTCAAATTTCAACTGTCAAATGTCAAAATTGTCAAATTTCAACAGTCACATGTTAGAAATGTCCAATTTCAACTGTTAAATGTCAAATTTCAACTGTCAAGTCTCAGAATTGTCGAATTTCAACTGTTGAATGTTAAATTTCAACTGTCAAATGTCAAAATTGTCAAATTTGAACTGTCAAATGTCAAAATTGTCAAATTTCAACTGTCAAATGTCAAAATTGTCAAATTTCAACTGTCAAATGTCAAAATTGTCAAATTTCAACAGTCACATGTTAGAAATGTCCAATTTCAACTGTTAAATGTCAAATTTCAACTGTCAAGTCTCAGAATTGTCGAATTTCAACTGTTGAATGTTAAATTTCAACTGTCAAATGTTAAAATTGTCCAATTTGAAGTGTCAAATGTCAAAATTGTCAAATTTCAACTGTCAAATGTCAAAATTGTCAAATTTCAACTGTTAAATGTCAAATTTCAACTGTCAAGTCTCAGAATTGTCGAATTTCAACTGTTAAATGTCAAATTTCAACTGTCAAGTCTCAGAATTGTCGAATTTCAACTGTTAAATGTCAAATTTCAACTGTCAAATGTCAAAATTGTCAAATTTCAACTGTCAAATGTCAAAATTGTCAAATTTCAACAGTCACATGTTAGAAATGTCCAATTTCAACTGTTAAATATCAAATTTCAACTGTCAAGTCTCAGAATTGTCGAATTTCAACTGTTGAATGTCAAATTTCAACTGTCAAAATTGTCAAATTTCAACTGTCAAATGTCAAAATTGTCAAATTTCAACAGTCACATGTTAGAAATGTCCAATTTCAACTGTTAAATGTCAAATTTCAACTGTCAAGTCTCAGAATTGTCGAATTTCAACTGTTGAATGTTAAATTTCAACTGTCAAATGTCAAAATTGTCAAATTTGAACTGTCAAATGTCAAAATTGTCAAATTTCAACTGTCAAATGTCAAAATTGTCAAATTTCAACTGTCAAATGTCAAAATTGTCAAATTTCAACTGTCAAATGTCAAAATTGTCAAATTTCAACTGTCAAATGTCAAAATTGTCAAATTTCAACAGTCACATGTTAGAAATGTCCAATTTCAACTGTTAAATGTCAAATTTCAACTGTCAAGTCTCAGAATTGTCGAATTTCAACTGTTGAATGTTAAATTTCAACTGTCAAATGTCAAAATTGTCAAATTTGAACTGTCAAATGTCAAAATTGTCAAATTTCAACAGTCGCTTGTTAGAAATGTCCAATTTCAACAGTCACATGTTAGAAATGTCCAATTTCAACTGTTAAATGTCAAATTTCAACTGTCAAGTCTCAGAATTGTCGAATTTCAACTGTTGAATGTTAAATTTCAACTGTCAAATGTCAAAATTGTCAAATTTGAACTGTCAAATGTCAAAATTGTCAAATTTCAACTGTCAAATGTCAAAATTGTCAAATTTCAACTGTCAAATGTCAAAATTGTCAAATTTCAACTGTCACATGTTAGAAATGTCCAATTTCAACTGTTAAATATCAGAGATATCAAAAGTGAACTATTCTATTATCCTTTCTAATAAATTAAATGTCATAAATGTCAAATTTCAACTGTCAAATGTCAGAAATGTCATATTTCAACTGTCAAATGTCAGAAATATCAAATTTCAACTGTACAATGTCAGATATGTCAAATTTCAAGTGGCAACCATTAGAAATATCAAATTTTAACTATCAATTGTCAGAAATGTCATATTTGAACTGTCAGTTGTGAGAACTGTCATATTTCAACTGTCAAATGTCAGAAATGTTATATTCTAAGTGTCAAATGTCAGAAATGTCAAATTTAACCCGTCAAGTATCAGAGATGTCACAGATATCAGAAATGTCAACTGTCAAATATATCAGAAATGTTAAATTTCTTAAATATCAACCGTTAAATGCCAATGATAACAGAAATGTCAACTGTCAAATGTCAGATATGTCAAATTTTAAGTGGCAATCGTTAGAAATGTCAAATTTCGACTGTCAAATGTCAAATTTCAACTATCAATCGTTAATTTTCAACTGTCAAATATCAGAAATGTCAACTGTCAGATGTCACTGATATCAGAAATCTTAAATGTCGGAAATGTCAAACCGTTAAATGCCAATGTCAACTGTCAAATGTCGAAAATGACAAATGTCAAAATTGCATACTAATAATTACCTTAAATTTATGATTTTCCAATTGAATATCACCCGTTGGAATATCTTTAATATTAAATTTCGTCATAATAATTTCTCCTTTAACCTCATTTCCATTTTTTATAGAATTTTCACAATTTTTACAATAAATCGTCGCCAATTTATCGTCACTATTTTCATCATAAATCAAATTGTAAATTGTCACCGATAATTCCGGGAGTTTTCTTATAAAAGCAATTTCATATTCATTGGCAGAAATCCAAAGTTTTGTAAAATCTGACAAATCCCAAACTGGATTTATTTGATATGGAATATTATTTCCTTCGCTATCTGTTACACGTACTTTACTGCTATTAACTCTAACCTTAAAAAAAAAAATTAGTAAAATTATCATTTCTATCATTAAACAATCACTTAAATCAGTAAATAATCAATGATCAAATGTTGAAAATGACAAATCTTAACTGTCATATGTCAGTGAATGATTAGACATTAAAATGACTTAAAAATCATTAATCAATAATAATCATATTAATGATTAATGAGGACTTAATAAGCAGTGATTAAGGATCAAAATGCCTTAAAAATAAGTGATTAATGTTAGAAATGATTTAATAGTCAGTGATTACTGATTAAAATGACTTTAAACAATCATTAATTATTAATAATCAGAATTATTAGTGATTAGTGAATAAAAATAGTTAATAATCAATGAGTACTGATTGAAATGACTTAAAATCAGTTATTAATGTTAGAAATGATTTAATAGTCAGTGATTACTGATTAAAATGACTTTAAACAATCATTAATTATTAATAATCAGTGACTAATAATTGGAATGACTTAAAATCAGTTATTAATGTTAGAAATGATTTAATAGTCAGTGATTAATGATTAAAATGACTTTAAACAGTCATTAATTATTAATAATCAGAATTATTAGTGATTAGTGAATAAAAATTATTAATAATCAGTGACTAATGATTGAAATGACTTAAAATCAGTTATTAATGTTAGAAATGATTTAATAGTCAGTGATTAATGATTAAAATGACTTTAAATAATCATTAATTATTAATAATCAGAATTATTAGTGATTAGTGAATAAAAATAATTAATAATCAGTGATTAATGATTGAAATTACTTAAAATCAGTTATTAATGTTAGAAATTATTTAATAGTCAGTGATTAATGATTAAAATGACTTTAAACAATCATTAATTATTAATAATCAGAATTATTAGTGATTAGTGAATAAAAATAGTTAATAATCAGTGAGTACTGATTGAAATGACTTAAAATCAGTTATTAATGTTAGAAATGATTTAATAGTCAGTGATTAATGATTAAAATGACTTTAAACAATCATTAATTATTATTAATCAGAATTATTAGTGATTAGTGAATAAAAATGATTAATATTCAGTGACTAATGATTGAAATGACTTAAAATCAGTTCTTGTTAGAAATGGTTTAATAGTCAGTGATTACTGATTAAAATGACACTAAACAATCATTAATTATTATTAATCACAATTATTAGTGATTAGTGAATAAAAATGATTATAATCAGTGACTAATAATAGAAATAACTTAAAATCAGTTATTAACGTTAGAAATCATTTAATAGTCAGTGATTAATGATTAAAATGACTTTAAACAATCATTAATTATTAATAATCAAATTATTAGTTATTAGTGAATAAAAATGATTAATAATCATGATTGAAATGACTTAAAATCAATTATTAATGTTAGAAATGATTTAATAATTAGTGATTAAAATGATTTTAAACAATTAATTATTAATAATCAGTGACTAATAATTGGAATGAATTAAAATCAGTTATTAATGTTAGAAATGATTTAATAATTAGTGATTAATGATTAAAATGACTTTAAACAGTCATTAATTATTAATAATCAGAATTATTAGTGATTAGTGAATAAAAATTATTAATAATCAGTGACTAATGATTGAAATGACTTAAAATCAGTTATTAATGTTAGAAATGATTTAATAGTCAGTGATTACTGATTAAAATGACTTTAAACAATCATTAATTATTATTAATCAGAATTATTAGTGATTAGTGAATAAAAATGATTAATATTCAGTGACTAATGATTGAAATGACTTAAAATCAGTTCTTGTTAGAAATGGTTTAATAGTCAGTGATTACTGATTAAAATGACTTTAAACAATCATTAATTATTATTAATCACAATTATTAGTGATTAGTGAATAAAAATGATTATAATCAGTGACTAATAATAGAAATAACTTAAAATCAGTTATTAACGTTAGAAATCATTTAATAGTCAGTGATTAATGATTAAAATGACTTTAAACAATCATTAATTATTAATAATCAAATTATTAGTTATTAGTGAATAAAAATGATTAATAATCATGATTGAAATGACTTAAAATCAATTATTAATGTTAGAAATGATTTAATAATTAGTGATTAAAATGATTTTAAACAATTAATTATTAATAATCAGTGACTAATAATTGGAATGAATTAAAATCAGTTATTAATGTTAGAAATGATTTAATAATTAGTGATTAATGATTAAAATGACTTTAAACAGTCATTAATTATTAATAATCAGAATTATTAGTGATTAGTGAATAAAAATTATTAATAATCAGTGACTAATGATTGAAATGACTTAAAATGTTAGAAATGATTTAATAGTCAGTAACTAATGATTAAAATGACTTTAAACAATCATTAATGATTAATAATCAGTGACTAATAATTGAAATGACTTAAAATCAGTTATTAATGTTAGAAATGATTCAATAGTCAGTGATTAATGATTAAAATGACTTTAAGCAATCATTAATTATTAATAATCAGAATTATTAGTGATTAGTGAATAAAAATGATTAATAATCAGTGACTAATGATTGAAATGACTTAAAATCAGTTATTAATGTTAGAAATGATTTAATAGTCAGTGATTAATGATTAAAATGACTTTAAAGAATCATTAATTATTAATAATCAGAATTATTAGTGATTAATGAATAAAAATGATTAATAATCAGTGACTAATGATTGAAATGACTTAAAATCAGTTATTAATGTTAGAAATGATTTAATAGTCAGTGATTAATGATTAAAATGACTTTAAATAATCATTAATTATTAATAATCAGAATTATTAGTGATTAGTGAATAAAAATAATTAATAATCAGTGATTAATGATTGAAATGACTTAAAATCAGTGATTAATGTTAGAAATGATTTAATAGTCAGTGATTAATGATTAAAATGACTTTAAACAGTCATTAATTATTAATAATCAGAATTATTAGTGATTAGTGAATAAAAATTATTAATAATCAGTGACTAATGATTGAAATGACTTAAAATCAGTTATTAATGTTAGAAATGATTTAATAGTCAGTGATTACTGATTAAAATGACTTTAAACAATCATTAATTATTATTAATCAGAATTATTAGTGATTAGTGAATAAAAATGATTAATAATCAGTGACTAATGATTGAAATGACTTAAAATCAGTTATTAATGTTAGAAATGATTTAATAGTCAGTGATTACTGATTAAAATGACTTTAAACAATCATTAATTATTATTAATCAGAATTATTAGTGATTAGTGAATAAAAATGATTAATATTCAGTGACTAATGATTGAAATGACTTAAAATCAGTTCTTGTTAGAAATGGTTTAATAGTCAGTGATTACTGATTAAAATGACACTAAACAATCATTAATTATTATTAATCACAATTATTAGTGATTAGTGAATAAAAATGATTATAATCAGTGACTAATAATAGAAATAACTTAAAATCAGTTATTAACGTTAGAAATCATTTAATAGTCAGTGATTAATGATTAAAATGACTTTAAACAATCATTAATTATTAGTAATCAAATTATTAGTTATTAGTGAATAAAAATGATTAATAATCATGATTGAAATGACTTAAAATCAATTATTAATGTTAGAAATGATTTAATAATTAGTGATTAAAATGATTTTAAACAATTAATTATTAATAATCAGTGACTAATAATTGGAATGAATTAAAATCAGTTATTAATGTTAGAAATGATTTAATAATTGGTGATTAATGATTAAAATGACTTTAAACAGTCATTAATTATTAATAATCAGAATTATTAGTGATTAGTGAATAAAAATTATTAATAATCAGTGACTAATGATTGAAATGACTTAAAATGTTAGAAATGATTTAATAGTCAGTAACTAATGATTAAAATGACTTTAAACAATCATTAATGATTAATAATCAGTGACTAATAATTGAAATTACTTAAAATCAGTTATTAATGTTAGAAATGACTTAATAGTCAGTGATTAATGATTAAAATGACTTTAAACAATCATTAATTATTAATAATCAGAATTATTAGTGATTAGTAAATAAAAATGATTAATAATCAGTGACTAATGTTTGAAATGAGTTAAAATCAATTATTAATGTTAGAAATGATTTAATAGTCAGTGATTAATGATTAAAATGACTTTAAACAATCATTAATTATTAATAATCAGAATTATTAGTGATTAGTAAATAAAAATGATTAATAATCAGTGACTAATGATTGAAATGACTTAAAATCAGTTATTAATGTTAGAAATGATTTAATAGTCAGTGATTACTGATTAAAATGACTTTAAACAATCATTAATTATTATTAATCAGAATTATTAGTGATTAGTGAATAAAAATGATTAATATTCAGTGACTAATGATTGAAATGACTTAAAATCAGTTCTTGTTAGAAATGGTTTAATAGTCAGTGATTACTGATTAAAATGACACTAAACAATCATTAATTATTATTAATCACAATTATTAGTGATTAGTGAATAAAAATGATTATAATCAGTGACTAATAATAGAAATAACTTAAAATCAGTTATTAACGTTAGAAATCATTTAATAGTCAGTGATTAATGATTAAAATGACTTTAAACAATCATTAATTATTAGTAATCAAATTATTAGTTATTAGTGAATAAAAATGATTAATAATCATGATTGAAATGACTTAAAATCAATTATTAATGTTAGAAATGATTTAATAATTAGTGATTAAAATGATTTTAAACAATTAATTATTAATAATCAGTGACTAATAATTGGAATGAATTAAAATCAGTTATTAATGTTAGAAATGATTTAATAATTGGTGATTAATGATTAAAATGACTTTAAACAGTCATTAATTATTAATAATCAGAATTATTAGTGATTAGTGAATAAAAATTATTAATAATCAGTGACTAATGATTGAAATGACTTAAAATGTTAGAAATGATTTAATAGTCAGTAACTAATGATTAAAATGACTTTAAACAATCATTAATGATTAATAATCAGTGACTAATAATTGAAATTACTTAAAATCAGTTATTAATGTTAGAAATGACTTAATAGTCAGTGATTAATGATTAAAATGACTTTAAACAATCATTAATTATTAATAATCAGAATTATTAGTGATTAGTAAATAAAAATGATTAATAATCAGTGACTAATGTTTGAAATGAGTTAAAATCAATTATTAATGTTAGAAATGATTTAATAGTCAGTGATTAATGATTAAAATGACTTTAAACAATCATTAATTATTAATAATCAGAATTATTAGTGATTAGTGAATAAAAATGATTAATATTCAGTGACTAATGATTGAAATGACTTAAAATCAGTTCTTGTTAGAAATGGTTTAATAGTCAGTGATTACTGATTAAAATGACACTAAACAATCATTAATTATTATTAATCACAATTATTAGTGATTAGTGAATAAAAATGATTATAATCAGTGACTAATAATAGAAATAACTTAAAATCAGTTATTAACGTTAGAAATCATTTAATAGTCAGTGATTAATGATTAAAATGACTTTAAACAATCATTAATTATTAATAATCAGAATTATTAGTGATTAGTAAATAAAAATGATTAATAATCAGTGACTAATGATTAAAATGACTTTAAACAATCACTAATTATTAATAATCAGTGACTAATGATTGGAATGACCTAAAATCAGTTATTAATGTTAGAAATGATTCAATAGTCAGTGATTAATGATTAAAATGACTTTAAACAATCATTAATTATTAATAATCAGAATTATTAGTGATTAATGAATAAAAATGATTAATAATCAGTGACTGATGATTGAAATGCCTTAAAATCAGTGATTAATGTTAGAAATGATTTAATAGTCAGTAAATAATGATTAAAATGACACTAAACAATCATTAATTATTATTAATCACAATTATTAGTGATTAGTGAATAAAAATTATTATAATCAGTGACTAATGATAGAAATAACTTAAAATCAGTTATTAATGTTAGAAATCATTTAATAGTCAGTGATTAATGATTAAAATGACTTTAAACAATCATTAATTATTAATAATCAAATTATTAGTTATTAGTGAATAAAAATGATTAATAATCATGATTGAAATGACTTAAAATCAATTATTAATGTTAGAAATGATTTAATAATTAGTGATTAAAATGATTTTAAACAATTAATTATTAATAATCAGTGACTAATAATTGGAATGAATTAAAATCAGTTATTAATGTTAGAAATGATTTAATAATTAGTGATTAATAATTAAAATGACTTTAAACAGTCATTAATTATTAATAATCAGAAATATTAGTGATTAGTGAATAAAAATTATTAATAATCAGTGACTAATGATTGAAATGACTTAAAATGTTAGAAATGATTTAATAGTCAGTGATTAATGATTAAAATGACTTTAAACAATCATTAATTATTAATAATCAGTGACTAATAATTGGAATGACTTAAAATCAGTTATTAATGTTAGAAATGATTTAATAGTCAGTGATTAATGATTAAAATGACTTTAAGCAATCATTAATTATTAATAATCAGAATTATTAGTGATTAGTAAATAAAAATGATTAATAATCAGTGACTAATGATTGAAATGACTTAAAATCAGTTATTAATGTTAGAAATGATTTAATAGTCAGTGATTAATGATTAAAATGACTTTAAACAATCATTAATTATTAATAATCAGAATTATTAGTGATTAGTAAATAAAAATGATTAATAATCAGTGACTAATGTTTGAAATGAGTTAAAATCAATTATTAATGTTAGAAATGATTTAATAGTCAGTGATTAATGATTAAAATGACTTTAAACAATCATTAATTATTAATAATCAGAATTATTGGTAATTAATGAATAAAAATGATTAATAATCAGTGACTAATGATTGAAATGACTTAAAATCAGTTATTAATGTTAGAAATGATTTAATAGTCAGTGATTAATGATTAAAATGACTTTAAACAATCATTAATTATTAATAATCAGTGACTAATGATTGAAATGACTTAAAATCAGTTATTAATGTTAGAACTAATTTAATAGTCAGTATTAATGATTAAAATGACTTTAAACAATCATTAATTATTAATAATCAGTGACTAATGATTGAAATGACTTGAAATCAGTGATTAATGTTAGAAATGATTTAATAGTCAGTGATTAATGATTAAAATGACTTTAAACAATCATTAATTATTAATAATCAGAATTATTAGTGATCAATGAATAAAAATGATTAATAATCAGTGACTGATGATTGAAATTACTTAAAATCAGTTATTAATGTTAGAAATGACTTAATAGTCAGTGATTAATGATTAAAATGACTTTAAACAATCATTAATTATTAATAATCAGTGACTTATGATTGGAATGACTTAAAATCAGTGATTAGTGTTAGAAATGATTTAATAGTCAGTGATTAATGATTAAAATGACTTTAAACAATCATTAAATATTAATAATCAGAATTATTAGTGATTAATGAATAAAAATGATTAATAATCAGTGACTGATGATTGAAATTACTTAAAATCAGTTATTAATGTTAGAAATGACTTAATAGTCAGTGATTAATGATTAAAATGACTTTAAACAATCATTAATTATTAATAATCAGTGACTTATGATTGGAATGACTTAAAATCAGTGATTAGTGTTAGAAATGATTTAATAGTCAGTGATTAATGATTAAAATGACTTTAAATAATCATTAATTATTAATAATCAGAATTATTAGTGATTAGTGAATAAAAATGATTAATAATCAGTGATTAATGATTGAAATGACTTAAAATCAGTTATTAATGTTAGAAATGATTTAATAGTCAGTGATTAATGATTAAAATGACTTTAAACAATCATTAATTATTAATAATCAGAATTATTAATGATTAGTGAATAAAAATTATTAATTATTAATAATCAGAATTATTAGTGAATTAAAATGGTTAATAATCAGTGACTACTAATTGAAATGACTTAAAATCAGTTATTAATGTTAGAAATGATTTAATAATCAGTGATTAATGATTAAAATGACTTTAAATAATTATTAATTATTAATAAT
Source organism: Altica lythri (assembly GCA_964028335.1). Lineage (NCBI taxonomy): Eukaryota > Metazoa > Arthropoda > Insecta > Coleoptera > Chrysomelidae > Altica > Altica lythri. The sequence continues at coordinate 15,068,965 of OZ034811.1, forward strand.
CAGAATTATTAGTGACTAATGATTGAAATGACTTAAAATCAGTTATTAATGTTAGAAATGATTTAATAGTCAGTGATTAATGATTAAAATGACTTTAAGCAATCATTAATTATTAATAATCAGAATTATTAGTGATTAGTGAATAAAAATGATTAATAATCAGTGACTAATGATTGAAATGATTTAATAGTCAAGTGATTAATGATTAAAATGACTTTAAACAATCATTAATTATTAATAATCAGAATTATTAGTGATTAGTGAATAAAAATGATTAATAATCAGTGACTAATGATTGAAATGATTTAATAGTCAAGTGATTAATGATTAAAATGACTTTAAACAATCATTAATTATTAATAATCAGAATTATTAGTGATTAGTGAATAAAAATGATTAATAATCAGTGACTAATGATTGAAATGATTTAATAGTCAAGTGATTAATGATTAAAATGACTTTAAACAATCATTAATTATTAATAATCAGAATTATTAGTGATTAGTGAATAAAAATGATTAATAATCAGTGACTAATGATTGAAATGATTTAATAGTCAAGTGATTAATGATTAAAATGACTTTAAACAATCATTAATTATTAATAATCAGAATTATTAGTGATTAGTGAATAAAAATGATTAATAATCAGTGACTAATGATTGAAATGATTTAATAGTCAAGTGATTAATGATTAAAATGACTAAACAATCATTAATTATTAATAATCAGAATTATTAGTGATTAGTGAATAAAAATGATTAATAATCAGTGACTAATGATTGAAATGATTTAATAGTCAAGTGATTAATGATTAAAATGACTTTAAACAATCATTAATTATTAATAATCAGAATTATTAGTGATTAGTGAATAAAAATGATTAGTAATCATTGACTAATGATTGAAATGATTTAATAGTCAAGTGATTAATGATTAAAATGACTTTAAGCAATCATTAATTATTAATAATCAGAATTATTAGTGATTAGTGAATAAAAATGATTAATAATCAGTGACTAATGATTGAAATGATTTAATAGTCAAGTGATTAATGATTAAACTGACTTTAAACAATCATTAATTATTAATAATCAGAATTATTAGTGATTAGTGAATAAAAATGATTAATAATCAGTGATTAATGATTGAAATGACTTAAAATCAGTTATTAATGTTGGAAATGATTTAATAGTCAGTGATTAAGGATTAAAATGACTTTAAACAATCATTAATTATTAATAATCAGTGACTAATAATTGGAATGACTTAAAATCCGTTATTAATGTTAGAAATGATTTAATAGTCAGTGATTAATGATCAAAATGACTTTAAATAATTATTAATTATTAATAATCAGAATTATTAGTGATTAGTGAATAAAAATGATTAATAATCAGTGACTAATGATTGAAATGATTTAATAGTCAAGTAATTAATAATTAAAATGACTTTAAGCAATCATTAATTATTAATAATCATAATTATTAGTGATTAGTGAATAAAAATGATTAATAATCAGTGACTAATGATTGAAATGATTTAATAGTCAAGTGATTAATGATTAAAATGACTTTAAACAATCATTAATTATTAATAATCAGAATTATTAGTGATTAGTGAATAAAAATGATTAATAATCAGTGACTAATGATTGAAATGATTTAATAGTCAAGTGATTAATGATTAAAATGACTTTAAACAATCATTAATTATTAATAATCAGAATTATTAGTGATTAGTGAATAAAAATGATTAATAATCAGTGACTAATGATTGAAATGATTTAATAGTCAAGTGATTAATGATTAAAATGACTTTAAACAATCATTAATTATTAATAATCAGAATTATTAGTGATTAGTGAATAAAAATGATTAATAATCAGTGACTAATGATTGAAATGATTTAATAGTCAAGTGATTAATGATTAAAATGACTTTAAACAATCATTAATTATTAATAATCAGAATCATTAGTGATTAGTGAATAAAAATGATTAATAATCAGTGATTAATGATTGAAATGATTAAAAATTAAGTTTTTATGATTTCTCTTACCAATATAAGTTGTTCCTGTGCTATAGCCAATGAATTATAAACTAAAATTTTTTTATTTCCATTATTTCCAATCAAAATCGGTGTTTTTTCGGTAATTTATCAAAGGAATCTCGTTCCAAATCGTTCAATATTAAAATTTGATCGGGTTTAATTGGAATATCGGGAAATAATAATGTTTGAAGTGCGTTTTGTTGTATATTGAGTGTATCGCGGATTCCTTGGAATAATTTCAATCCATAATCGCGCATTACGAACGATTTACTCGTTCCTGTGATTGCATCGTGATGTTGAAAGAGGCCTTAAATTATTAATAAATCGATTTTAGAATTGAATAAATATAATTACCAATTAAATTAATCAATAATTAATTAAAATACTTTCTAAAAATAAAATATGATTATCAAAATATTATTTTCATATTGATAACCTTTATATTTTTATATAAACAAGATTAGAATAATCAATCTAAATTTCGTCTTGTTTCACTTTTATTGAAATCTTTTTCGAATATTTTCAATAGAAAAATATCTAATTTCATCTGTTAAATGTCAAAAATGTCAAATGTTGAAATGTCACTTGTCACAAATATTAATTGTCAAAGATATCAAAAGTGACAGATATTTCAAATTTAGAAAATATGCAATGTCAAATATGTCAAATCGATTTAAAAATGTCAAATGAATAGAAAACTGTCAAATTTCAACTAAAATATGTCAAATGACAGTTGATATATGTCAAATCAATGGAAAACTGTCAAATTTCAATTAAATATGTCAAATCAATTTAAAAATGTCAAATGAATGGAAAACTGTCAAATTTCAACTAAAACATGTCAAATGTCAGTTGAAATATGTCAAATGAATGGAAAACTGTCAAATTTCAACTAAAATATGTCAAATCGATTTAAAAATGTCAAATGAATAGAAAACTGTCAAATTTCAACTAAAATATGTCAAATGACAGTTGATATATGTCAAATCAATGGAAAACTGTCAAATTTCAATTAAATATGTCAAATCAATTTAAAAATGTCAAATGAATGGAAAACTGTCAAATTTCAACTAAAATATGTCAAATCAATATAAAACTGTCAAATGTCAGTTGAAATATGTCAAATAAATGGAAAACTGTCAAATTTCAACTAAAATATGTCAAATCGATTTAAAAATGTCAAATGAATAGAAAACTGTCAAATTTCAACTAAAATATGTCAAATGACAGTTGATATATGTCAAATCAATGGAAAACTGTCAAATTTCAATTAAATATGTCAAATCAATTTAAAAATGTCAAATGAATGGAAAACTGTCAAATTTCAACTAAAACATGTCAAATGACAGTTGAAATATGTCAAATGAATCGAAAACTGTCAAATTTCAACTAAAATATGTCAAATGACAGTTGATATATGTCAAATCAATGGAAAACTGTCAAATTTCAATTAAATATGTCAAATCAATTTAAAAATGTCAAATGAATGGAAAACTGTCAAATGTCAGTTGAAATATGTCAAATAAATGGAAAACTGTCAAATTTCAACTAAAATATGTCAAATGACAGTTGATATATGTCAAATCAATGGAAAACTGTCAAATTTCAATTAAATATGTCAAATCAATTTAAAAATGTCAAATGAATGGAAAACTGTCAAATGTCAGTTGAAATATGTCAAATAAATGGAAAACTGTCAAATTTCAACTAAAATATGTCAAATGACAGTTGAAATATGTCAAATGAATGGAAAACTGTCAAATTTCAACTAAAATATGTCAAATCAATATAAAACTGTCAAATGACAGTTGAAATATGTCAAATGAATGAAAAACTGTCAAATTTCAACTAAAATATGTCAAATCGATTTAAAAATGTCAAATGAATAGAAAACTGTCAAATTTCAACTAAAATATGTCAAATGACAGTTGATATATGTCAAATAAATGGAAAACTGTCAAATTTCAATTAAATATGTCAAATCAATTTAAAAATGTCAAATGAATGGAAAACTGTCAAATTTCAACTAAAACATGTCAAATGTCAGTTGAAATATGTCAAATGAATGGAAAACTGTCAAATTTCAACTAAAATATGTCAAATCGATTTAAAAATGTCAAATGAATAGAAAACTGTCAAATTTCAACTAAAATATGTCAATGACAGTTGATATATGTCAAATCAATGGAAAACTGTCAAATCAATTTAAAAATGTCAAATGAATGGAAAACTGTCAAATTTCAACTAAAATATGTCAAATGACAGTTGATATATGTCAAATCAATGGAAAACTGTCAAATTTCAATTAAATATGTCAAATCAATTTAAAAATGTCAAATGAATGGAAAACTGTCAAATGTCAGTTGAAATATGTCAAATAAATGAAAAACTGTCAAATTTCAACTAAAATATGTCAAATCGATTTAAAAATGTCAAATGAATGGAAAACTGTCAAATGTCAGTTGAAATATGTCAAATAAATGGAAAACTGTCAAATTTCAATTAAATATGTCAAATCAATTTAAAAATGTCAAATGAATGGAAAACTGTCAAATTTCAACTAAAACATGTCAAATGTCAGTTGAAATATGTCAAATGAATGGAAAACTGTCAAATTTCAACTAAAATATGTCAAATCGATTTAAAAATGTCAAATGAATAGAAAACTGTCAAATTTCAACTAAAATATGTCAAATGACAGTTGATATATGTCAAATCAATGGAAAACTGTCAAATTTCAATTAAATATGTCAAATCAATTTAAAAATGTCAAATGAATGGAAAACTGTCAAATTTCAACTAAAATATGTCAAATCAATATAAAACTGTCAAATGTCAGTTGAAATATGTCAAATAAATGGAAAACTGTCAAATTTCAACTAAAATATGTCAAATCGATTTAAAAATGTCAAATGAATAGAAAACTGTCAAATTTCAACTAAAATATGTCAAATGACAGTTGATATATGTCAAATCAATGGAAAACTGTCAAATTTCAATTAAATATGTCAAATCAATTTAAAAATGTCAAATGAATGGAAAACTGTCAAATTTCAACTAAAACATGTCAAATGACAGTTGAAATATGTCAAATGAATCGAAAACTGTCAAATTTCAACTAAAATATGTCAAATGACAGTTGATATATGTCAAATCAATGGAAAACTGTCAAATTTCAATTAAATATGTCAAATCAATTTAAAAATGTCAAATGAATGGAAAACTGTCAAATGTCAGTTGAAATATGTCAAATAAATGGAAAACTGTCAAATTTCAACTAAAATATGTCAAATGACAGTTGATATATGTCAAATCAATGGAAAACTGTCAAATTTCAATTAAATATGTCAAATCAATTTAAAAATGTCAAATGAATGGAAAACTGTCAAATGTCAGTTGAAATATGTCAAATAAATGGAAAACTGTCAAATTTCAACTATAATATGTCAAATGACAGTTGATATATGTCAAATCAATGGAAAACTGTCAAATTTCAATTAAATATGTCAAATCAATTTAAAAATGTCAAATGAATGGAAAACTGTCAAATGTCAGTTGAAATATGTCAAATAAATGGAAAACTGTCAAATTTCAACTAAAATATGTCAAATGACAGTTGAAATATGTCAAATGAATGGAAAACTGTCAAATTTCAACTAAAATATGTCAAATCAATATAAAACTGTCAAATGACAGTTGAAATATGTCAAATGAATGAAAAACTGTCAAATTTCAACTAAAATATGTCAAATCGATTTAAAAATGTCAAATGAATAGAAAACTGTCAAATTTCAACTAAAATATGTCAATGACAGTTGATATATGTCAAATCAATGGAAAACTGTCAAATCAATTTAAAAATGTCAAATGAATGGAAAACTGTCAAATTTCAACTAAAATATGTCAAATGACAGTTGATATATGTCAAATCAATGGAAAACTGTCAAATTTCAATTAAATATGTCAAATCAATTTAAAAATGTCAAATGAATGGAAAACTGTCAAATGTCAGTTGAAATATGTCAAATGTCAGTTGAAATATCTCAAATCAATGGAATATTGTCAAATTTCAATTATTTTGATATAAACGATATTAGAAAGTAAATCTTACCTAAATTTCTTCTTGTTCGTATCAACTTTTCAAAATCTCTTTCCAATATTTTCAAATCCGAAGTGGATTTATTTTGTTTAGCTTTATTATACGCAATCGTATAAACAATTTCAGCACCTCGTAACGTATTTTCCAATTGTCGATTTAATAATTTCATAAATGGCCGTGTTGTAAAATAACCCGACCAATAAGCGGGTCGACCTTCGGCGAAAATATCCGAATAAACGAAAAAGTCACCTTTCAATTTCGGAAATTCCGATTGACGTTTCAATATTTCCTACAACAACAAAAATTGGATCAAATCAATCGAGAAATATCAAATTTGTGTTTAAATCTGTCAAATGTCAACTTCAATATGTCAAATATCAGTTCAATGCGTTAAATGTCAAAATAAATTTGTGATATATCAATTTAAATCTGTCAAATCAGTTGTGAAATGTCAAATGTCAATTGAAATATGTCAAATTGCAATTTAAAACTGTCAAATGTCTGTTGAAACACGACAAATCAATAGAAAAATGTCAAATTTCAACTTGAATATGTGAAATCTATCAAAACAATGTAATTTCAACGATCAAATATTAGAAATGTAAAATTTTATCTGTCAAATGTCAGAAATGTCAAATTTTAACTTTTTAATGTCAGAAATGGAAAGTGTCAACTATCACATGTCAGAAATATCACAGATGTTAACTGTCAGAATTATCGAATTTCAACTGTCAAATGTCAGAAATATCAAATTTCAAATATGTCAGATTTCAACTGTGAAATGTCAGAAATGTAAAATTTTAACTGTGAAATGTCAGAAATATCAAAAATGAAAAATTTCCACTGTCAAATGTCAGAAATGACAAATTTTAACTGTGAAATGTCAGAAATATCAAATGTCAGAAATGTCAAATTTCAACTGTGAAATGTCAGAAATGTTAAATTTCAACTGTGAAATGTCAGAAATATCAAATGTCAGAAATGACAAATTTCAACTGTGAAATGTCAGAAATGTTAAATTTCAACTGTGAAATGTCAGAAATATCAAATGTCAGAAATGTCAAATTTTAACTGTGAAATGTCAGAAATGTTAAATTTCAACTGTGAAATGTCAGAAATATCAAATGTCAGAAATGTCAAATTTTAACAGTGAAATGTCAGAAATATCAAATTTCAAATGTCAGAAATATCAAATGTCAGAAATGTCAAATTTCAACTGTGAAATGTCAGAAATGTTAAATTTCAACTGTGAAATGTCAGAAATATCAAATGTCAGATATGCCAAATTTTAACAGTGAAATGTCAGAAATATCAAATTTCAAATGTCAGAAATATCAAATGTCAGAAATGTCAAATTTCAACTGTGAAATGTCAGAAATGTTAAATTTCAACTGTGAAATGTCAGAAATATCAAATGTCAGAAATGTCAAATTTCAACTGTGAAATGTCAGAAATGTTAAATTCCAACTGTGAAATGTCAGAAATATCAAATGTCAGAAATGTCAAATTTTAACAGTGAAATGTCAGAAATATCAAATTTCAAATGTCAGAAATATCAAATGTCAGAAATGTCAAATTTCAACTGTGAAATGTCAGAAATGTTAAATTTCAATTGTGAAATGTCAGAAATATCAAATGTCAAAAATGACAAATTTCAACTGTCAAATGTCAGAAATGATGAATTTTAACTGTGAAATGTCAGAAATATCACATTTTAAATGTCAGAAATATCAAATGTCAAATTTCAACTGTGAAATGTCAGAAATGTTAAATTTTAACTGTGAAATGTCAGAAATATCAAATGACAAATTTCAACTGTCAAATGTCAGAAATGACAAATTTTAACTGTGAAATGTCAGAAATATCACATTTTAAATGTCAGAAATATCAAATGTCAAATTTCAACTGTGAAATGTCAGAAATGTTAAATTTTAACTGTGAAATGTCAGAAATATCAAATGACAAATTTCAACTGTCAAATGTCAGAAATGACAAATTTTAACTGTGAAATGTCAGAAATATCACATTTCAAATGTCAGAAATATCAAATGTCAGAAATGTCAAATTTCAACTATGAAATGTCAGAAATGTTAAATTTCAACTGTGAAATGTCAGAAATGTTAAATTTCAACTGTGAAATGTCAGAAATATTAAATGACAAATTTCAACTGTCAAATGTCAGAAATGACAAATTTTAACAGTGAAATGTCAGAAATATCAAATTTCAAATGTCAGAAATATTAAATGTCAGAAATGTCAAATTTAAACTGTGAAATGTCAGAAATGTCAAATTTCAACTGTGAAATGTCAGAAATGTTAAATTTCAACTGTGAAATGTCAGAAATGTCAAATTTCAACTGTGAAATGTCAGAAATGTTAAATTTCAACTGTGAAATGTCAGAAATATCAAATGACAAATTTCAACTGTCAAATGTCAGAAATGACAAATTTTAACTGTGAAATCTCAGAAATATCAAATTTCAAATGTCAGAAATATCAAATGTTAGAAATGTCAAATTTCAACTATGAAATGTCAGAAATATCAAATGACAAATTTCAACTGTCAAATGTCAGAAATGACAAATTTTAACTGTGAAATGTCAGAAACATCAAATTTCAAATGTCAGAAATATCAAATGTCAGAAATGTCAAATTTCAACTGTGAAATGTCAGAAATGTTAAATTTCAACTGTGAAATGTAAGAAATATCAAATGTCAGAAATGTCAAATTTCAACTGTGAAATGTCAGAAATGTTAAATTTCAACTGTGAAATGTCAGAAATATCAAATGTCAGAAATGTCAAATTTCAACTGTGAAATGTCAGAAATGTTAAATTTCAACTGTGAAATGTCAGAAATATCAAATGTCAGAAATGTCAAATTTTAACTGTGAAATGTCAGAAATGTTAAATTTCAACTGTGAAATGTCAGAAATATCAAATTTCAACTGTGAAATGTCAGAAATGTTAAATTTCAATTGTGAAATGTCAGAAATATCAAATGTCAAAAATGACAAATTTCAACTGTCAAATGTCAGAAATGACAAATTTTTAACTGTGAAATGTCAGAAATATCAAATGTCAGAAATGTCAAATTTCAACTGTGAAATGTCAGAAATGTTAAATTTCAACTGTGAAATGTCAGAAATATCAAATGTCAGAAATATCAAATTTCAACTGTGAAATGTCAGAAATGTTAAATTTCAACTGTGAAATGTCAGAAATATTAAATGACAAATTTCAACTGTCAAATGTCAGAAATGACAAATTTTAACTGTGAAATGTCAGAAATATCAAATTTTAAATGTCAGAAATATCAAATGTCAGAAATGTCAAATTTCAACTATGAAATGTCAGAAATATTAAATTTCAACTGTGAAATGTCAGAAATGTTAAATTTCAACTGTGAAATGTCATAAATGTCAAATGTCAGAAATGTCAAATTTCAACTGTAAAATGTCAGAAATGTTAAATTTTAACTGTGAAATGTCAAAAATATCAAATTTTAAATGTCAGAAATATCAAATGTCAGAAATGTCAAATTTCAACTATGAAATGTCAGAAATGACAAATTTCAACTGTCAAATGTCAGAAATGACAAATTTTAACTGTGAAATGTCAGAAATATCAAATTTCAAATGTCAGAAATATCAAATGTCAGAAATGTCAAATTTCAACTATGAAATGTCAGAAATATTAAATTTCAACTGTGAAATGTCAGAAATATAAAATATCAGAAATGTCAAATTTCAACTGTGAAATGTCAGAAATGTTAAATTTTAACTGTGAAATATCAGAAATGTTAAATTTCAACTGTGAAATGTCAGAAATATCAAATTTCAAATGTCAGAAATGTTAAATTTCAACTGTAAAATGTCAGAAATATCAAATGTCAGAAATGTCAAATTTCAACTGTGAAATGTCAGAAATGTTAAATTTCAACTGTGAAATGTCAGAAATATCAAATGACAAATTTCAACTGTCAAATGTCAGAAATGACAAATTTTAACTGTGAAATGTCAAAAATATCAAATTTCAAATGTCAGAAATATCAAATGTCAGAAATGTTCATTTCAACTGTGAAATGTCAGAAATGTTAAATTTCAACTGTGAAATGTCAGAAATGTTAAATTTCAACTGTGAAATGTCAGAAATATCAAATTTCAAATGTCAGAAATGTTAATTTCAACTGTGAAATGTCAGAAATTGTTAAATTTCAACTGTGAAATGTCAGAAATATCAAATGACAAATTTCAACTGTCAAATGTCAGAAATGACAAATTTTAACTGTGAAATGTCAGAAATATCACATTTTAAATGTCAGAAATATCAAATGTCAGAAATGTTAAATTTTAACTGTGAAATGTCAGAAATATCAAATGACAAATTTCAACTGTCAAATGTCAGAAATGACAAATTTTAACTGTGAAATGTCAGAAATATCACATTTCAAATGTCAGAAATATCAAATGTCAGAAATGTCAAATTTCAACTATGAAATGTCAGAAATGTTAAATTTCAACTGTGAAATGTCAGAAATGTTAAATTTCAACTGTGAAATGTCAGAAATATTAAATGACAAATTTCAACTGTCAAATGTCAGAAATGACAAATTTTAACTGTGAAATGTCAGAAATATCAAATTTCAAATGTCAGAAATATTAAATGTCAGAAATGTCAAATTTAAACTGTGAAATGTCAGAAATGTCAAATTTCAACTGTGAAATGTCAGAAATGTTAAATTTCAACTGTAAAATGTCAGAAATATCAAATGTCAGAAATGTCAAATTTCAACTGTGAAATGTCAGAAATGTTAAAATTCAACTGTGAAATGTCAGAAATATCAAATGTCAGAAATGTCAAATTTCAACTGTGAAATGTCAGAAATGTTAAATTTCAACTGTGAAATGTCAGAAATATCAAATGTCAGAAATGACAAATTTCAACTGTGAAATGTCAGAAATGTTAAATTTCAACTGTGAAATGTCAGAAATATCAAATGTCAGAAATGTCAAATTTTAACTGTGAAATGTCAGAAATGTTAAATTTCAACTGTGAAATGTCAGAAATATCAAATTTCAACTGTGAAATGTCAGAAATGTTAAATTTCAATTGTGAAATGTCAGAAATATCAAATGTCAAAAATGACAAATTTCAACTGTCAAATGTCAGAAATGACAAATTTTTAACTGTGAAATCTCAGAAATATCAAATTTCAAATGTCAGAAATATCAAATGTCAGAAATGTCAAATTTCAACTATGAAATGTCAGAAATATCAAATGACAAATTTCAACTGTCAAATGTCAGGAATGACAAATTTTAACTGTGAAATGTCAGAAATATCAAATTTCAAATGTCAGAAATGTCAAATTTCAACTGTGACATGTCAGAAATGTTAAATTTCAACTGTGAAATGTAAGAAATATCAAATGTCAGAAATGTCAAATTTCAAGTGTGAAATGTCAGAAATGTTAAATTTCAACTGTGAAATGTCAGAAATATCAAATGTCAGAAATGTCAAATTTCAACTGTGAAATGTCAGAAATGTTAAATTTCAACTGTGAAATGTCAGAAATATCAAATGTCAGAAATGTCAAATTTCAACTGTGAAATGTCAGAAATGTTAAATTTCAACTGTGAAATGTCAGAAATATCAAATGTCAGAAATGTCAAATTTCAACTGTGAAATGTCAGAAATGTTAAATTTCAACTGTGAAATGTCAGAAATATCTAATGTCAGAAATGTCAAATTTTAACTGTGAAATGTCAGAAATGTTAAATTTCAACTGTGAAATGTCAGAAATATCAAATGTCAGAAATGTCAAATTTCAACTGTGAAATGTCAGAAATGTTAAATTTCAACTGTGAAATGTAAGAAATATCAAATGTCAGAAATGTCAAATTTCAACTGTGAAATGTCAGAAATGTTAAATTTCAACTGTGAAATGTCAGAAATATCAAATGTCAGAAATGTCAAATTTTAACTGTGAAATGTCAGAAATGTTAAATTTCAACTGTGAAATGTCAGAAATATCAAATGTCAGAAATGTCAAATTTCAACTGTGAAATGTCAGAAATGTTAAATTTCAACTGTGAAATGTAAGAAATATCAAATGTCAGAAATGTCAAATTTCAACTGTGAAATGTCAGAAATGTTAAATTTCAACTGTGAAATGTCAGAAATATCAAATGTCAGAAATGTCAAATTTTAACTGTGAAATGTCAGAAATGTTAAATTTCAACTGTGAAATGTCAGAAATATCAAATGTCAGAAATGTCAAATTTCAACTGTGAAATGTCAGAAATGTTAAATTTCAACTGTGAAATGTCAGAAATATCAAATGTCAGAAATGTCAAATTTCAACTGTGAAATGTCAGAAATGTTAAATTTCAACTGTGAAATGTCAGAAATATCAAATGTCAGAAATGTCAAATTTCAACTGTGAAATGTCAGAAATGTTAAATTTCAACTGTGAAATGTCAGAAATATCAAATGTCAGAAATGTCAAATTTCAACTGTGAAATGTCAGAAATGTTAAATTTCAACTGTGAAATGTCAGAAATATCAAATGTCAGAAATGTCAAATTTTAACTGTGAAATGTCAGAAATGTTAAATTTCAACTGTGAAATGTCAGAAATATCAAATGTCAGAAATGTCAAATTTCAACTGTGAAATGTCAGAAATGTTAAATTTCAACTGTGAAATGTAAGAAATATCAAATGTCAGAAATGTCAAATTTCAACTGTGAAATGTCAGAAATGTTAAATTTCAACTGTGAAATGTCATAAATGTCAAATGTCAGAAATGTCAAATTTCAACTATGAAATGTCAGAAATGTTAAATTTCAACTGTGAAATGTCAGAAATATCAAATGTCAGAAATATCAAATTTCAACTGTGAAATGTCAGAAATGTTAAATTTCAATTGTGAAATGTCAGAAATATCAAATGTCAAAAATGACAAATTTCAACTGTCAAATGTCAGAAATGACAAATTTTAACTGTGAAATGTCAGAAATATCAAATGTCAGAAATGTCAAATTTCAACTGTGAAATGTCAGAAATGTTAAATTTCAACTGTGAAATGTCAGAAATATCAAATGTCAGAAATATCAAATTTCAACTGTGAAATGTCAGAAATGTTAAATTTCAACTGTGAAATGTCAGAAATATCAAATGTCAGAAATGTCAAATTTCAACTGTGAAATGTCAGAAATGTTAAATTTCAACTGTGAAATGTCAGAAATATCAAATGTCAGAAATGTCAAATTTCAACTGTGAAATGTCAGAAATGTTAAATTTCAACTATGAAATGTCAGAAATGTTAAATTTCAACTGTGAAATGTCATAAATGTCAAATGTCAGAAATGTCAAATTTCAACTGTAAAATGTCAGAAATATTAAATTTTAACTGTGAAATGTCAGAAATATCAAATTTTAAATGTCAGAAATATCAAATGTCAGAAATGTCAAATTTCAACTATGAAATGTCAGAAATGTTAAATTTCAACTGTGAAATGTCATAAATGTCAAATGTCAGAAATGACAAATTTCAACTGTCAAATGTCAGAAATGACAAATTTTAACTGTGAAATGTCAGAAATATCAAATTTTAAATGTCAGAAATATCAAATGTCAGAAATGTCAAATTTCAACTATGAAATGTCAGAAATGTTAAATTTCAACTGTGAAATGTCATAAATGTCAAATGTCAGAAATGTCAAATTTCAACTATGAAATGTCAGAAATGTTAAATTTCAACTGTGAAATGTCAGAAATATCAAATGTCAGAAATGTCAAATTTCAACTGTGAAATGTCAGAAATGTTAAAATTCAACTGTGAAATGTCAGAAATATCAAATGTCAGAAATGTCAAATTTCAACTATGAAATGTCAGAAATGTTAAATTTCAACTGTGAAATGTCAGAAATATCAAATGTCAGAAATGTCAAATTTCAACTGTGAAATGTCAGAAATGTTAAATTTCAACTGTGAAATGTAAGAAATATCAAATGTCAGAAATGTCAAATTTCAACTGTGAAATGTCAGAAATGTTAAATTTCAACTGTGAAATGTCAGAAATATCAAATGTCAGAAATGTCAAATTTCAACTGTGAAATGTCAGAAATGTTAAATTTCAACTGTGAAATGTCAGAAATATCAAATGTCAGAAATGTCAAATTTTAACTGTGAAATGTCAGAAATGTTAAATTTCAACTGTGAAATGTCAGAAATATCAAATTTCAACTGTGAAATGTCAGAAATGTTAAATTTCAATTGTGAAATGTCAGAAATATCAAATGTCAAAAATGACAAATTTCAACTGTCAAATGTCAGAAATGACAAATTTTTAACTGTGAAATGTCAGAAATATCAAATGTCAGAAATGTCAAATTTCAACTGTGAAATGTCAGAAATGTTAAATTTCAACTGTGAAATGTCAGAAATATCAAATTTCAACTGTGAAATGTCAGAAATGTTAAATTTCAACTGTGAAATGTCAGAAATATTAAATGACAAATTTCAACTGTCAAATGTCAGAAATGACAAATTTTAACTGTGAAATGTCAGAAATATCAAATTTTAAATGTCAGAAATATCAAATGTCAGAAATGTCAAATTTCAACTATGAAATGTCAGAAATATTAAATTTCAACTGTGAAATGTCAGAAATGTTAAATTTCAACTGTGAAATGTCATAAATGTCAAATGTCAGAAATGTCAAATTTCAACTGTAAAATGTCAGAAATGTTAAATTTTAACTGTGAAATGTCAAAAATATCAAATTTTAAATGTCAAATTTCAACTGTGAAATGTCAGAAATGTTAAATTTCAACTGTGAAATGTAAGAAATATCAAATGTCAGAAATGTCAAATTTCAACTGTGAAATGTCAGAAATGTTAAATTTCAACTGTGAAATGTCAGAAATATCAAATGTCAGAAATGTCAAATTTTAACTGTGAAATGTCAGAAATGTTAAATTTCAACTGTGAAATGTCAGAAATATCAAATGTCAGAAATGTCAAATTTCAACTGTGAAATGTCAGAAATGTTAAATTTCAACTGTGAAATGTAAGAAATATCAAATGTCAGAAATGTCAAATTTCAACTGTGAAATGTCAGAAATGTTAAATTTCAACTGTGAAATGTCAGAAATATCAAATGTCAGAAATGTCAAATTTTAACTGTGAAATGTCAGAAATGTTAAATTTCAACTGTGAAATGTCAGAAATATCAAATGTCAGAAATGTCAAATTTCAACTGTGAAATGTCAGAAATGTTAAATTTCAACTGTGAAATGTCAGAAATATCAAATGTCAGAAATGTCAAATTTCAACTGTGAAATGTCAGAAATGTTAAATTTCAACTGTGAAATGTCAGAAATATCAAATGTCAGAAATGTCAAATTTCAACTGTGAAATGTCAGAAATGTTAAATTTCAACTGTGAAATGTCAGAAATATCAAATGTCAGAAATGTCAAATTTCAACTGTGAAATGTCAGAAATGTTAAATTTCAACTGTGAAATGTCAGAAATATCAAATGTCAGAAATGTCAAATTTTAACTGTGAAATGTCAGAAATGTTAAATTTCAACTGTGAAATGTCAGAAATATCAAATGTCAGAAATGTCAAATTTCAACTGTGAAATGTCAGAAATGTTAAATTTCAACTGTGAAATGTAAGAAATATCAAATGTCAGAAATGTCAAATTTCAACTGTGAAATGTCAGAAATGTTAAATTTCAACTGTGAAATGTCATAAATGTCAAATGTCAGAAATGTCAAATTTCAACTATGAAATGTCAGAAATGTTAAATTTCAACTGTGAAATGTCAGAAATATCAAATGTCAGAAATATCAAATTTCAACTGTGAAATGTCAGAAATGTTAAATTTCAATTGTGAAATGTCAGAAATATCAAATGTCAAAAATGACAAATTTCAACTGTCAAATGTCAGAAATGACAAATTTTAACTGTGAAATGTCAGAAATATCAAATGTCAGAAATGTCAAATTTCAACTGTGAAATGTCAGAAATGTTAAATTTCAACTGTGAAATGTCAGAAATATCAAATGTCAGAAATATCAAATTTCAACTGTGAAATGTCAGAAATGTTAAATTTCAACTGTGAAATGTCAGAAATATTAAATGACAAATTTCAACTGTCAAATGTCAGAAATGACAAATTTTAACTGTGAAATGTCAGAAATATCAAATTTTAAATGTCAGAAATATCAAATGTCAGAAATGTCAAATTTCAACTATGAAATGTCAGAAATGTTAAATTTCAACTGTGAAATGTCATAAATGTCAAATGTCAGAAATGTCAAATTTCAACTGTAAAATGTCAGAAATATTAAATTTTAACTGTGAAATGTCAGAAATATCAAATTTTAAATGTCAGAAATATCAAATGTCAGAAATGTCAAATTTCAACTATGAAATGTCAGAAATGTTAAATTTCAACTGTGAAATGTCATAAATGTCAAATGTCAGAAATGACAAATTTCAACTGTCAAATGTCAGAAATGACAAATTTTAACTGTGAAATGTCAGAAATATCAAATTTTAAATGTCAGAAATATCAAATGTCAGAAATGTCAAATTTCAACTATGAAATGTCAGAAATGTTAAATTTCAACTGTGAAATGTCATAAATGTCAAATGTCAGAAATGTCAAATTTCAACTATGAAATGTCAGAAATGTTAAATTTCAACTGTGAAATGTCAGAAATATCAAATGTCAGAAATGTCAAATTTCAACTGTGAAATGTCAGAAATGTTAAAATTCAACTGTGAAATGTCAGAAATATCAAATGTCAGAAATGTCAAATTTCAACTATGAAATGTCAGAAATGTTAAATTTCAACTGTGAAATGTCAGAAATATCAAATGTCAGAAATGTCAAATTTCAACTGAGAAATGTCAGAAATGTTAAATTTCAACTGTGAAATGTCAGAAATATCAAATGTCAGAAATGTCAAATTTCAACTGTGAAATGTCAGAAATGTTAAATTTCAACTGTGAAATGTCAGAAATATCAAATGTCAGAAATGTCAAATTTCAACTGTGAAATGTCAGAAATGTTAACTTTCAACTGTGAAATGTCAGAAATATCAAATGTCAGAAATGTCAAATTTCAACTATGAAATGTCAGAAATGTTAAATTTCAACTGTGAAATGTCAGAAATATCAAATGACAAATTTCAACTGTCAAATGTCAGAAATGACAAATTTTAACTGTGAAATGTCAGAAATATCAAATTTCAAATGTCAGAAATATCAAATGTCAAATTTCAACTATGAAATGTCAGAAATGTTAAATTTCAACTGTGAAATGTCAGAAATATCAAATGTCAGAAATGTCAAATTTCAACTGTGAAATGTCAGAAATGTTAAATTTCAACTGTGAAATGTCAGAAATATCAAATGTCAGAAATGTCAAATTTCAACTGTGAAATGTCAGAAATGTTAAATTTCAACTGTGAAATGTCAGAAATATCAAATGTCAGAAATGTCAAATTTCAACTGTGAAATGTCAGAAATGTTAACTTTCAACTGTGAAATGTCAGAAATATCAAATGTCAGAAATGTCAAATTTCAACTATGAAATGTCAGAAATGTTAAATTTCAACTGTGAAATGTCAGAAATATCAAATGACAAATTTCAACTGTCAAATGTCAGAAATGACAAATTTTAACTGTGAAATGTCAGAAATATCAAATTTCAAATGTCAGAAATATCAAATGTCAAATTTCAACTATGAAATGTCAGAAATGTTAAATTTCAACTGTGAAATGTCAGAAATATCAAATGTCAGAAATGTCAAATTTCAACTGTGAAATGTCAGAAATGTTAAATTTCAACTGTGAAATGTCAGAAATATCAAATGTCAGAAATGTCAAATTTCAACTGTGAAATGTCAGAAATATCAAATGTCAGAAATGTCAAATTTCAACTGTGAAATGTCAGAAATGTTAAATTTCAACTGTGAAATGTCAGGAAATGTTAAATTTCAACTGTGAAATGTCAGAAATATCAAATGTCAGAAATGTCAAATTTCAACTGTGAAATGTCAGAAATGTTAAATTTCAATTGTGAAATGTCAGAAATATCAAATGTCAAAAATGACAAATTTCAACTGTCAAATGTCAGAAATGACAAATTTTAACTGTGAAATGTCAGAAATATCAAATGTCAGAAATGTCAAATTTCAACTGTGAAATGTCAGAAATGTTAAATTTCAACTGTGAAATGTCAGAAATATCAAATGTCAGAAATATCAAATTTCAACTGTGAAATGTCAGAAATGTTAAATTTCAACTGTGAAATGTCAGAAATATTAAATGACAAATTTCAACTGTCAAATGTCAGAAATGACAAATTTTAACTGTGAAATGTCAGAAATATCAAATTTTAAATGTCAGAAATATCAAATGTCAGAAATGTCAAATTTCAACTATGAAATGTCAGAAATGTTAAATTTCAACTGTGAAATGTCATAAATGTCAAATGTCAGAAATGTCAAATTTCAACTGTAAAATGTCAGAAATATTAAATTTTAACTGTGAAATGTCAGAAATATCAAATTTTAAATGTCAGAAATATCAAATGTCAGAAATGTCAAATTTCAACTATGAAATGTCAGAAATGTTAAATTTCAACTGTGAAATGTCATAAATGTCAAATGTCAGAAATGACAAATTTCAACTGTCAAATGTCAGAAATGACAAATTTTAACTGTGAAATGTCAGAAATATCAAATTTTAAATGTCAGAAATATCAAATGTCAGAAATGTCAAATTTCAACTATGAAATGTCAGAAATGTTAAATTTCAACTGTGAAATGTCATAAATGTCAAATGTCAGAAATGTCAAATTTCAACTATGAAATGTCAGAAATGTTAAATTTCAACTGTGAAATGTCAGAAATATCAAATGTCAGAAATGTCAAATTTCAACTGTGAAATGTCAGAAATGTTAAAATTCAACTGTGAAATGTCAGAAATATCAAATGTCAGAAATGTCAAATTTCAACTATGAAATGTCAGAAATGTTAAATTTCAACTGTGAAATGTCAGAAATATCAAATGTCAGAAATGTCAAATTTCAACTGAGAAATGTCAGAAATGTTAAATTTCAACTGTGAAATGTCAGAAATATCAAATGTCAGAAATGTCAAATTTCAACTGTGAAATGTCAGAAATGTTAAATTTCAACTGTGAAATGTCAGAAATATCAAATGTCAGAAATGTCAAATTTCAACTGTGAAATGTCAGAAATGTTAACTTTCAACTGTGAAATGTCAGAAATATCAAATGTCAGAAATGTCAAATTTCAACTATGAAATGTCAGAAATGTTAAATTTCAACTGTGAAATGTCAGAAATATCAAATGACAAATTTCAACTGTCAAATGTCAGAAATGACAAATTTTAACTGTGAAATGTCAGAAATATCAAATTTCAAATGTCAGAAATATCAAATGTCAAATTTCAACTATGAAATGTCAGAAATGTTAAATTTCAACTGTGAAATGTCAGAAATATCAAATGTCAGAAATGTCAAATTTCAACTGTGAAATGTCAGAAATGTTAAATTTCAACTGTGAAATGTCAGAAATATCAAATGTCAGAAATGTCAAATTTCAACTGTGAAATGTCAGAAATGTTAAATTTCAACTGTGAAATGTCAGAAATATCAAATGTCAGAAATGTCAAATTTCAACTGTGAAATGTCAGAAATGTTAACTTTCAACTGTGAAATGTCAGAAATATCAAATGTCAGAAATGTCAAATTTCAACTATGAAATGTCAGAAATGTTAAATTTCAACTGTGAAATGTCAGAAATATCAAATGACAAATTTCAACTGTCAAATGTCAGAAATGACAAATTTTAACTGTGAAATGTCAGAAATATCAAATTTCAAATGTCAGAAATATCAAATGTCAAATTTCAACTATGAAATGTCAGAAATGTTAAATTTCAACTGTGAAATGTCAGAAATATCAAATGTCAGAAATGTCAAATTTCAACTGTGAAATGTCAGAAATGTTAAATTTCAACTGTGAAATGTCAGAAATATCAAATGTCAGAAATGTCAAATTTCAACTGTGAAATGTCAGAAATATCAAATGTCAGAAATGTCAAATTTCAACTGTGAAATGTCAGAAATGTTAAATTTCAACTGTGAAATGTCAGGAAATGTTAAATTTCAACTGTGAAATGTCAGAAATATCAAATGTCAGAAATGTCAAATTTCAACTGTGAAATGTCAGAAATGTTAAATTTCAACTGTGAAATGTCAGAAATATCAAATGTCAGAAATGTCAAATTTTAACTGTGAAATGTCAGAAATGTTACATTTTAACTGTGAAATGTCAGAAATATCAAATGTCAGAAATGTCAAATTTCAACTGTGAAATGTCAGAAATGTTAAATTTCAACTGTGAAATGTCAGATATGTTAAATTTCAACTGTGAAATGTCAGAAATATCAAATGTCAGAAATGTCAAATTTCAACTGTGAAATGTTAAATTTCAACTGTGAAATGTCAGATATGTTACATTTCAACTGTGAAATGTCAGAAATATCAAATGACAAATTTCAACTGTCAAATGTCAGAAATGACAAATTTTAACTGTGAAATGTCAGAAATATCAAATTTCAAATGTCAGAAATATCAAATGTGAAATGTCAGAAATGTCAAATTTCAACTGTGAAATGTCAGAAATGTTAAATTCCAACTGTGAAATGTCAGAAATATCAAATGTCAGAAATGTCAAATTTCAACTGTGAAATGTCAGAAATGTTAAATTTCAACTGTGAAATGTCAGAAATATCAAATGACAAATTTCAACTGTCAAATGTCAGAAATGACAAATTTTAACTGTGAAATGTCAAAAATATCAAATTTCAAATGTCAGAAATATCAAATTTCAACTGTGAAATGTCAGAAATGTTAAATTTCAATTGTGAAATGTCAGAAATATCAAATGTCAAAAATGACAAATTTCAACTGTCAAATGTCAGAAATGACAAATTTTAACTGTGAAATGTCAGAAATACCAAATGTCAGAAATGTCAAATTTCAACTGTGAAATGTCAGAAATGTTAAATTTCTACTGTGAAATGTCAGAAATATCAAAAGACAAATTTCAACTGTCAAATGTCAGAAATGACAAATTTTAACTGTGAAATGTCAGAAATATCAAATTTCAAATGTCAGAAATGTCAAATTTCAACTGTGAAATGTCAGAAATGTTAAATTTCAACTGTGAAATGTCAGAAATATCTAATGTCAGAAATGTCAAATTTCAACTGTCAAATGTCAGAAATGACAAATTTTAACTGTGAAATGTCAAAAATATCAAATTTCAAATGTCAGAAATATCAAATTTCAACTGTGAAATGTCAGAAATGTTAAATTTCAATTGTGAAATGTCAGAAATATCAAATGTCAAAAATGACAAATTTCAACTGTCAAATGTCAGAAATGACAAATTTTAACTGTGAAATGTCAGAAATATCAAATTTCAAATGTCAAATTTCAACTATGAAATGTCAGAAATGTTAAATTTCAACTGTGAAATGTCAGAAATATCAAATGTCAGAAATGTCAAACTTCAACTGTGAAATGTCAGAAATGTTAAATTTCAATTGTGAAATGTCAGAAATATCAAATGTCAAAAATGACAAATTTCAACTGTCAAATGTCAGAAATGACAAATTTTAACTGTGAAATGTCAGAAATATCAAATTTCAAATGTCAGAAATGTCAAATTTCAACTATGAAATGTCAGAAATGTTAAATTTCAACTGTGAAATGTCAGAAATATCAAATGTCAGAAATGTCAAACTTCAACTGTGAAATGTCAGAAATGTTAAATTTCAACTATGAAATGTCAGAAATGTTAAATTTCAACTGTGAAATGTCAGAAATATCAAATGACAAATTTCAACTGTCAAATGTCAGAAATGACAAATTTTAACTGAAATGTCAGAAATATCAAATGTCAGAAATGTCAAATTTCAACTGTGAAATGTCAGAAATGTTAAATTTCAACTGTGAAATGTCAGAAATATCAAATGACAAATTTCAACTGTCAAATGTCAGAAATGACAAATTTTAACTGTGAAATGTCAAAAATATCAAATTTCAAATGTCAGAAATATCAAATTTCAACTGTGAAATGTCAGAAATGTTAAATTTCAATTGTGAAATGTCAGAAATATCAAATGTCAAAAATGACAAATTTCAACTGTCAAATGTCAGAAATGACAAATTTTAACTGTGAAATGTCAGAAATATCAAATTTTAAATGTCAGAAATATCAAATGTCAGAAATGTCAAATTTCAACTGTGAAATGTCAGAAATGTTAAATTCCAACTGTGAAATGTCAGAAATATCAAATATCAGAAATGTCAAATTTCAACTGTGAAATGTCAGAAATGTTAAATTTCAACTGTGAAATGTCAGAAATATCAAATGACAAATTTCAACTGTCAAATGTCAGAAATGACAAATTTTAACTGTGAAATGTCAAAAATATCAAATTTCAAATGTCAGAAATATCAAATTTCAACTGTGAAATGTCAGAAATGACAAATTTTAACTGTGAAATGTCAGAAATATCAAATGTCAGAAATATCAAATTTCAACTGTGAAATGTCAGAAATGTTAAATTTCAACTGTGAAATGTCAGAAATGTTAAATTTCAACTGTGAAATGTCAGAAATATTAAATGACAAATTTCAACTGTCAAATGTCAGAAATGACAAATTTTAACTGTGAAATGTCAGAAATATCAAATTTTAAATGTCAGAAATATCAAATGTCAGAAATGTCAAATTTCAACTATGAAATGTCAGAAATGTTAAATTTCAACTGTGAAATGTCATAAATGTCAAATGTCAGAAATGTCAAATTTCAACTGTAAAATGTCAGAAATGTTAAATTTTAACTGTGAAATCTCAGAAATATCAAATGACAAATTTCAACTGTCAAATGTCAGAAATGACAAATTTTAACTGTGAAATGTCAGAAATATCAAATGTCAGAAATGTCAAATTTCAACTGTGAAATGTCAGAAATGTTAAATTTCAACTGTGAAATGTCAGAAATATCAAATGACAAATTTCAACTGTCAAATGTCAGAAATGACAAATTTTAACTGTGAAATGTCAGAAATATCAAATTTCAAATGTCAGAAATATCAAATGTCAGAAATGTCAAATTTCAACTATGAAATGTCAGAAATGTTAAATTTCAACTGTGAAATGTCAGAAATGTCAAATTTCAACTGTGAAATGTCAGAAATGTTAAATTTCAACTGTGAAATGTCAGAAATATCAAATTTCAAATGTCAGAAATGTCAAATTTCAACTATGAAATGTCAGAAATGTTAAATTTTAACTGTGAAATGTCAGAAATATCAAAGGTCAGAAATGACCTATTTCACTTGTCAAATGTGAGAAATATCAAATTTTAGAAATATCAAATTTCAAATGTCAAAAATGACAAATTTCAACTGTCGAATGTGAGAAATATCAAATGTCAATTGTCAGACATGTCAAATTTCAACTGTGAAATGTCAGAAATGTCAAATTTCAATTAAGAAATGTCAGAAATATCAAATGTCAAAAATGACAAATTTCAACTGTCAAATGTGAGAAATATCAAATTTCTAATGTCAAATGTCAGAAATGTTAAATTTCAACTGTGAAATGTCAAAAATGTTAAATGTCAACTGTTCATAAATGTCAATTACTTAAATAGGTTCAAATCATTTGGGAAATATTAAATTTCTGTTTAAATCTGTCAAATGTCAACTTCAATATCAGTTCAAATGTGTTAAAAACCAAATGACAAACTAAATGTGTCATACATCAATTTGAATCTGTCAAATCAGTTGAAAAATGTCAAATGTCAAATCAGTTGAAAAATGTCAAATGTCAGTTGAAAAATATCAAATCAATTCAAAAATGTCAAATGACATAAATGTCAAATGCCAAAAATGCTAACTGTCAAAAATGTCTACTGTCAATTTGACATTTAAAAATACTTACATCAAAATACATACTGGGTGTCCCAAACATAATTTCAGTCTTATATTTTTCCTTATGTTTATTAATATAATCAATTAATTTAATATAATTAGTGTATTGTTGATCCCATTCTTCTTTTACATTATAACGAAAATCATCACCCAATGGCATAAGAACAGTATTATGTGAAAATAATGATCCAGTACGCGAATATTGTTCCAATAATAATTCCGCTTTTTCTTTTATATTTTTATCGGTAATTGATTGAGCTTTTAATGAATATTCATTGTATTCTCCTTGAACCTAAAAAATTACAGTTTTCTTCATTACCGACAAAATCCTTATCAAAAATCCTTTAATTTGAGTGGTCACAACCTATATTTTAAACTTTATCTGTCAACTGTCAAAAATGACAGATGTCATTGAATAACTGTTATAAGTATTAAATTCGTAATTACTATCAAAAATCCTTTAATTTGAGTGGTCACAAGCTATATTTTAAATTTTATCTGTCAACTGTCAAAAATGACAGATGTCATTAAATAACTGTTATAAGTATTAAATTCGTAATTATTATCAAAAATCCTTTAATTTGAGTGGTCACAATCCATATTTTAAACTTTATCTGTCAACTGTCAAAAATGACAGATGTCATTGAATAACTGTTATAAGTATTAAATTCGTAATTACTATCAAAAATCCTTTAATTTGAGTGGTCACAAGCTATATTTTAAATTTTATCTGTCAACTGTCAAAAATGACAGATGTCATTGAATAACTGTTATAAGTATTAAATTCGTAATTACTATCAAAAATCCTTTAATTTGAGTGGTCACAATCCATATTTTAAACTTTATCTGTCAACTGTCAAAAATGACAGATGTCATTGAATAACTGTTATAAGTATTAAATTCGTAATTACTATCAAAAATCCTTTAATTTGAGTGGTCACAAGCTATATTTTAAATTTTATCTGTCAACTGTCAAAAATGACAGATGTCATTGAATAACTGTTATAAGTATTAAATTCGTAATTACTATCAAAAATCCTTTAATTTGAGTGGTCACAATCCATATTTTAAACTTTATCTGTCAACTGTCAAAAATGACAGATGTCATTGAATAACTGTTATAAGTATTAAATTCGTAATTACTATCAAAAATCCTTTAATTTGAGTGGTCACAAGCTATATTTTAAATTTTATCTGTCAACTGTCAAAAATGACAGATGTCATTGAATAACTGTTATAAGTATTAAATTCGTAATTATTATCAAAAATCCTTTCATTTGAGTGGTCACAACCTATATTTTAAACTTTATCTGTCAACTGTCAAAAATGACAGGTGTCATTGAATAACTGTTATAAGTATTAAATTCGTAATTATTATCAAAAATCCTTTAATTTGAGTGGTCACAACCCATATTTTAAACTTTATCTGTCAACTGTCAAAAATGACAGATGTCATTGAATAACTGTTATAAGTATTAAATTCGTAATTATTATCAAAAATCCTTTAATTTGAGTGGTCACAACCCATATTTTAATCTTTATCTGTCAACTGTCAAAAATGACAGATGTCATTGAATAACTGTTATAAGTATTAAATTCGTAATTATTATCAAAAATCCTTTAATTTGAGTGGTCACAACCCATATTTTAAACTTTATCTGTCAACTGTCAAAAATGACAGATGTCATTGAATAACTGTTATAAGTATTAAATTCGTAATTATTATCAAAAATCCTTTAATTTGAGTGGTCACAACCTATATTTTAAACTTTATCTGTCAACTGTCAAAAATGACAGATGTCATTGAATAACTGTTATAAGTATTAAATTCGTAATTATTATCAAAAATCCTTTAATTTGAGTGGTCACAAGCTATATTTTAAATTTTATCTGTCAACTGTCAAAAATGACAGATGTCATTGAATAACTGTTATAAGTATTAAATTCGTAATTACTATCAAAAATCCTTTAATTTGAGTGGTCACAAGCTATATTTTAAACTTTATCTGTCAACTGTCAAAAATGACAGATGTCATTGAATAACTGTTATAAGTATTAAATTCGTAATTATTATCAAAAATCCTTTAATTTGAGTGGTCACAACCTATATTTTAAACTTTATCTGTCAACTGTCAAAAATGACAGATGTCATTAAATAACTGTTATAAGTATTAAATTCGTAATTACTATCAAAAATCCTTTAATTTGAGTGGTCACAAGCTATATTTTAAATTTTATCTGTCAACTGTCAAAAATGACAGATGTCATTGAATAACTGTTATAAGTATTAAATTCGTAATTACTATCAAAAATCCTTTAATTTGAGTGGTCACAATCCATATTTTAAACTTTATCTGTCAACTGTCAAAAATGACAGATGTCATTGAATAACTGTTATAAGTATTAAATTCGTAATTACTATCAAAAATCCTTTAATTTGAGTGGTCACAAGCTATATTTTAAATTTTATCTGTCAACTGTCAAAAATGACAGATGTCATTGAATAACTGTTATAAGTATTAAATTCGTAATTATTATCAAAAATCCTTTAATTTGAGTGGTCACAACCTATATTTTAAACTTTATCTGTCAACTGTCAAAAATGACAGATGTCATTGAATAACTGTTATAAGTATTAAATTCGTAATTATTATCAAAAATCCTTTAATTTGAGTGGTCACAACCTATATTTTAAACTTTATCTGTCAACTGTCAAAAATGACAGATGTCATTAAATAACTGTTATAAGTATTAAATTCGTAATTATTATCAAAAATCCTTTAATTTGAGTGGTCACAATCCATATTTTAAACTTTATCTGTCAACTGTCAAAAATGACAGATGTCATTGAATAACTGTTATAAGTATTAAATTCGTAATTACTATCAAAAATCCTTTAATTTGAGTGGTCACAAGCTATATTTTAAATTTTATCTGTCAACTGTCAAAAATGACAGATGTCATTGAATAACTGTTATAAGTATTAAATTCGTAATTACTATCAAAAATCCTTTAATTTGAGTGGTCACAACCTATATTTTAAACTTTATCTGTCAACTGTCAAAAATGACAGATGTCATTGAATAACTGTTATAAGTATTAAATTCGTAATTATTATCAAAAATCCTTTAATTTGAGTGGTCACAACCTATATTTTAAACTTTATCTGTCAACTGTCAAAAATGACAGATGTCATTGAATAACTGTTATAAGTATTAAATTCGTAATTATTATCAAAAATCCTTTAATTTGAGTGGTCACAACCTATATTTTAAACTTTATCTGTCAACTGTCAAAAATGACAGATGTCATTGAATAACTGTTATAAGTATTAAATTCGTAATTATTATCAAAAATCCTTTAATTTGAGTGGTCACAACCTATATTTTAAACTTTATCTGTCAACTGTCAAAAATGACAGGTGTCATTGAATAACTGTTATAAGTATTAAATTCGTAATTAATATCAAAAATCCTTTAATTTGAGTGGTCACAACCTATATTTTAAACTTTATCTGTCAACTGTCAAAAATGACAGATGTCATTGAATAACTGTTATAAGTATTAAATTCGTAATTATTATCAAAAATCCTTTAATTTGAGTGGTCACAACCTATATTTTAAACTTTATCTGTCAACTGTCAAAAATGACAGATGTCATTGAATAACTGTTATAAGTATTAAATTCGTAATTATTATCAAAAATCCTTTAATTTGAGTGGTCACAACCCATATTTTAAACTTTATCTGTCAACTGTCAAAAATGACAGATGTCATTGAATAACTGTTATAAGTATTAAATTCGTAATTATTATCAAAAATCCTTTAATTTGAGTGGTCACAACCTATATTTTAAACTTTATCTGTCAACTGTCAAAAATGACAGATGTCATTGAATAACTGTTATAAGTATTAAATTCGTAATTATTATCAAAAATCCTTTAATTTGAGTGGTCACAACCCATATTTTAAACTTTATCTGTCAACTGTCAAAAATGACAGATGTCATTGAATAACTGTTATAAGTATTAAATTCGTAATTACTATCAAAAATCCTTTAATTTGAGTGGTCACAACCTATATTTTAAACTTTATCTGTCAACTGTCAAAAATGACAGATGTCATTGAATAACTGTTATAAGTATTAAATTCGTAATTATTATCAAAAATCCTTTAATTTGAGTGGACACAACCTATATTTTAAACTTTATCTGTCAACTGTCAAAAATGACAGATGTCATTGAATAACTGTTATAAGTATTAAATTCGTAATTATTATCAAAAATCCTTTAATTTGAGTGGTCACAACCTATATTTTAAACTTTATCTGTCAACTGTCAAAAATGACAGGTGTCATTGAATAACTGTTATAAGTATTAAATTCGTAATTAATATCAAAAATCCTTTAATTTGAGTGGTCACAACCTATATTTTAAACTTTATCTGTCAACTGTCAAAAATGACAGATGTCATTGAATAACTGTTATAAGTATTACATTCGTAATTATTATCAAAAATCCTTTAATTTGAGTGGTCACAACCTATATTTTAAACTTTATCTGTCAACTGTCAAAAATGACAGATGTCATTAAATAACTGTTATAAGTATTAAATTCGTAATTATTATCAAAAATCCTTTAATTTGAGTGGTCACAACCTATATTTTAAACTTTATCTGTCAACTGTCAAAAATGACAGATGTCATTGAATAACTGTTATAAGTATTAAATTCGTAATTATTATCAAAAATCCTTTAATTTGAGTGGTCACAACCCATATTTTAAACTTTATCTGTCAACTGTCAAAAATGACAGGTGTCATTGAATAACTGTTATAAGTATTAAATTCGTAATTATTATCAAAAATCCTTTAATTTGAGTGGTCACAACCTATATTTTAAACTTTACCTGTCAAAAATGACATATGTCATTGAATAACTGTCAAAAATGACAGATGTTATTGAATAACTGTCAAAAATGACAAATATTATTGGATAACTGTCAAAAATGACAGATGTCATTCAATTATCATAATTTTAATGTTTATGTAATAAATTTTATGATTATTTACCTTTCTAAAATCGAAATTTAAGCAAATATAAGGATGTGGGCCACAACTATGTTTAATCGAATAAATATCGAATGGTTGATTATGTGTCAACATTCCGGAATTATCGGTTGATGACCAATCAGAGACCCACCGGAAGTCGCCATATTGTTTCAATGCTAACCATTGTTTCCATGCGTAATGGATTCTTTGTATGACAGTTCCTTTAAGTCCAGCATTTTTAAGTAAATAGGGAACAGTCGAACCGTGACCGAATGGATCAATTGACCAACCAGTTTGTGGTTTTACACCTAAATTTGTCCAAACCCATTGATGACCTGTTTAAAAATCAATATCTAAAATACATTTTTCATAGACGCGGTTGAAAAACCGCTTGCCAACCGCATTTTTCACCGATGCGGTTAAAAAACCGCTTGCAAACCGCATCGACAAAAAAAGCGTCAAATCATGTTTAAAATGTTATAAATTGCCATAGAAATGATGTAAAATGCCATAGAAATGTCTAAAACCCATTTTATACGAAAGCGGTTAAAAAACCGCTTGCAAACCGCTTCAACCAAAAAAGCGTCATTCATTTTTAAAATGTTATAAATTGCCATTGAAATGATGTAAAATGCCATAGAAATGTCTAAAACCCATTTTACACGGAAGCGGTTAAAAAACCGCATCGATAAAAAAAGAGTCAAATCATGTTTAAAATTATGTAAATTGCCATAGAAAAGATATAAAATGCCATAGAAATGTCTAAAACCCATTTTACACGGAAGCGGTTAAAAAACCGCATCGATAAAAAAGAGTCAAATCATTTTTAAAATTATATAAATTGCCATAGAAAAGATATAAAATGCCATAGAAATGTCTAAAACCTATTTTACACGGAAGCGGTTAAAAAACCGCTTACAAACCGCATCGTGAAAAAAGCGTTAAATCAGGTTTAAAATGTTATAAATTGCCATAGAAATGATGTAAAATGCCATAGAAATGTCTAAAACCCATTTTATACGAAAGCGGTTAAAAAACCGCTTGCAAACCGCTTCAACCAAAAAAGCGTCAAATCATGTTTAAAATGTTATAAATTGCCATTGAAATGATGTAAAATGCCATAGAAATGTCTAAAACCCATTTTACACGGAAGCGGTTAAAAAACCGCATCGATAAAAAAGAGTCAAATCATGTTTAAAATTATATAAATTGCCATAGAAAAAAAATAAAATGCCATAGAAATGTCTAAAACCCATTTTACACGGATGCGGTTAAAAAACCGTTTACAATGCGCATCGTGAAAAAAGCGTTAAATCAGGTTTAAAATGTTATAAATTGCCATAGAAATGATGTAAAATGCCATAGAAATGTATAAAACCCATTTTATACGAAAGCGGTTAAAAAACCGCTTGCAAACCGCTTCAACCAAAAAAGCGTCAAATCATGTTTAAAATGTTATAAATTGCCATTGAAATGATGTAAAATGCCATAGAAATGTCTAAAACCCATTTTACACGGAAGCGGTTAAAAAACCGCATCGATAAAAAAAGAGTCAAATCATGTTTAAAATTATATAAATTGCCATAGAAAAGATATAAAATGCCATAGAAATGTCTAAAACCTATTTTACACGAAAGCGGTTAAAAAACCGCTTGCAAACCGTATCGACAAAAAAAGTGTCAAATCATGTTTAAAATGTTGTAAATTGCCATAGAAAAGATGTAAAATGCCATAGAAATGTCTAAAACCCATTTTTCATGGATGCGGTTAAAAAACCGCATCGATAAAAAAGAGTCAAATCATGTTTAAAATTATATAAATTGCCATAGAAAAGATATAAAATGCCATAGAAATGTCTAAAACCTATTTTACACGGAAGCGGTTAAAAAACCGCTTACAAACCGCATCGTGAAAGAAGCGTTAAATCAGGTTTAAAATGTTATAAATTGTCATAAAAATGATGTAAAATGCCATAGAAATGTCTAAAACCCATTTTATACGAAAACGGTTAAAAAACCGCTTGCAAACCGCTTCAACCAAAAAAGCGTCAAATCATGTTTAAAATGTTATAAATTGCCATTGAAATGATGTAAAATGCCATAGAAATGTCTAAAACCCATTTTACACGGAAGCGGTTAAAAAACCGCATCGATAAAAAAGATTCAAATCATGTTTAAAATTATATAAATTGCCATAGAAAAGATATAAAATGCCATAGAAATGTCTAAAACCCATTTTACACGGATGCGGTTAAAAAACCGTTTACAATGCGCATCGTGAAAAAAGCTTTAAATCAGGTTTAAAATGTTATAAATTGCCATAGAAATGATGTAAAATGCCATAGAAATGTATAAAACCCATTTTATACGAAAGCGGTTAAAAAACCGCTTGCAAACCGCTTCAACCAAAAAAGCGTCAAATCATGTTTAAAATGTTATAAATTGCCATTGAAATGATGTAAAATGCCATAGAAATGTCTAAAACCCATTTTACACGGAAGCGGTTAAAAAACCGCATCGATAAAAAAAGAGTCAAATCATGTTTAAAATTATATAAATTGCCATAGAAAAGATATAAAATGCCATAGAAATGTCTAAAACCTATTTTACACGAAAGCGGTTAAAAAACCGCTTGCAAACCGTATCGACAAAAAAAGTGTCAAATCATGTTTAAAATGTTGTAAATTGCCATAGAAAAGATGTAAAATGCCATAGAAATGTCTAAAACCCATTTTTCATGGATGCGGTTAAAAAACCGCATCGATAAAAAAGAGTCAAATCATGTTTAAAATTATATAAATTGCCATAGAAAAGATATAAAATGCCATAGAAATGTCTAAAACCTATTTTACACGGAAGCGGTTAAAAAACCGCTTGCAAACCGTATCGACAAAAAAAGTGTCAAATCATGTTTAAAATGTTGTAAATTGCCATAGAAAAGATGTAAAATGCCATAGAAATGTCTAAAACCCATTTTTCATGGATGCGGTTAAAAAACCG
The DNA here is from genome assembly GCA_964028335.1 of Altica lythri. Taxonomy (NCBI): domain Eukaryota; kingdom Metazoa; phylum Arthropoda; class Insecta; order Coleoptera; family Chrysomelidae; genus Altica; species Altica lythri. The sequence continues at coordinate 15,101,226 of OZ034811.1, forward strand.
CATCGATAAAAAAGAGTCAAATCATGTTTAAAATTATATAAATTGCCATAGAAAAGATATAAAATGCCATAGAAATGTCTAAAACCTATTTTACACGGAAGCGGTTAAAAAACCGCTTGCAAACCGTATCGACAAAAAAAGTGTCAAATCATGTTTAAAATGTTGTAAATTGCCATAGAAAAGATGTAAAATGCCATAGAAATGTCTAAAACCCATTTTACACGGATGCGGTTAAAAAACCGCTTACAAACCGCATCGTGAAAAAAGCGTTAAATCGTGTTTTAAAACGTTTCAAAATGCAATAAAAATGTCTAAAACTTACCTTCGATAAGCTGATCGAGCATAGCATAAAGATGAGGATTAGCCTCATCAGTCATCACCCAGCCTCCTGTAGTAATTTCTAATCTACCCGATTTTATTAATTGTTTGAGAGCTTTTTGTTTATTAGGATGCGCCTCTTCCCACCAACTATTCAAAAATGATATTTCCGACCACATAAATGTCAAATTTTTATATTGTTGCAATTTGCTAACCATATTGTTCATAATTTGACGTGAAGTTGAATAGAAATAATGTTCGAATGTTTTCAACCAACCGGGATCGTTATGAGAATGCGGCACAATTATTACCTTAAAAAAAAATACCATAAGCGCCCTTACTATAAAACTATATTAAGTTGTATTAGTCAGGGAGCTTAAATCTTTTTTTTTAATTATTTATAAAAAATTTAAGTACCGGTCACAATTATTACCTTAAAAAAATATATCATAAGCGCTCTTACTATAGAATTATATTAAGTTATATTAGTCAGGGAGCTTACAACGTTAGTTTTGTAATTAAAATAAAAGTTTTGTAAAAAAAATATATACCATAAGCGCCCTTACCATAAAACTATCTTAAGTTGTATTAGTCAGAGAGCTTACAATTTTTTTTTTAATTATTTATAAAAAAATTTAAGTACCGGTCGGTTTCATGCACAATTATTCAATCTAAATATTTTTAAATGATAAAATTTTTCTAATTACTTCGTGCTTAACACAGGAACTATAAAAATTTTATTTCATACAAAAATTACTCACATAAAATTCTTTAAGTATAATAAATTTTTTTTGATAAATTTAATTACCTTTAAATGAGGTCTTTCTGGATCCTTTTTTTGACGTTCATAACGATCTTCGAATGTTTTATCCCAATATTCTTTACTTTTCATCCAAGAAGGCTAAAAAAAATATAATAAACTGGAATTAGAACAATTAGAACAAAAAACATAGAATTACATCCAAAAATGACAGATGTCATTGGATAGCTGTCAAAAATACCATATGTCATTGAATAATTGTCAAAAATAACAAAACTCTTTGAATAACTATCAAAAATGACAGATATCATTGAATAACTGTCAAAAATGACAGATGATATAGAATAACTTTCAAAAATGATCAATTTCATTGAATAATTGTCAAAATTGACAGATGAAGTATACTAACTGTCAAAAATGACAAATATCATTGAATAACTATCAAAAATGACAGATGAAACTGAATAATTGTCAAAAATGACAAATGGCATTAAACAACTGTCAAAAATGAAAGTTGTAACCATTAAATTCATGAATATTATCATAAATCCTGTAATTTGAGTGGTTACAAGCTATATTTTAAATTTTAACTGTTAACTGTCAAAAATGACAGATATTAAATTTTTGACCATTGAATACCGTATCCCTACTTTTTGACGTTTATCAGCTGTTAAAAAAATGACAAATGATAAAACAAACGTTAACTGTCAAAAATGACGACTGTCATATGTCAAATTGACATTGATTAATGTCAAAACTCACTTGAAAATCAAACTCCTTAAAAACTTGAACTGTATTAATATCAACTTCATTTGGAACTACTTTTGGACAACTGTCAAAAACTTTATTATCATTATTTTCATTGATGACATTACGGAAGAAACGTTGATTGGATCCTCCATTAAAAATATCTTTTCTTTGTGTTTGTTCAATTCTTTGATTTACATCTGACGTATAACTCGTATAATAAATACACAAAACTACTGTCAAACCAATTGCTGACAATACAAAACATCTAAAATTTAATTGTTTAATTAAATTAACTATCCAGTCTAATAAATAGACCAAAAGAACATATGGGAACGAAATTTCGATACATTTGAACTACTAAATTGTTTTTTTAGTCAATTGGAACATAATATAATAATAATTAAAGAAATCCTTACCTGGGTGATATTTTCCGATATATTCTGTTGCAAACAGTCATTGTTTCCGATATTTGTGTTAATATATATTCATATTAGTTTATTTATAAAATCATTTAATGTTCTGGAACAAATTGTTCTTATTTAAACTAATTTCCGGTATAGAATTGTACACAATAACTAATTTGTAATATATAGGTATATAAAATTACGCCTACAATAACTAAATAAACCAATTTTTGTTATTATATAAATAAAAAAAGAATTTTAAACTGGAAATTCACTGATCTAAACCGGTTTTTCAATGTTAAACAAATTCCAAGTAAAAAAAAAAGTAACCCTCTTAACTCAATTTCTATAACTAACTTAACAGAGGTTATATTAATTAATTAATTCGATATAACCTATAGGGACTTTAATAACTTGGTATTAATTAATTAATAATGATTAATTATATTAAGAAAAAGTGTTATTAATTAATAAATGTTATTAATAACAAAAAAACAGTTTTTAATTATTATAAATTTTTAATTACCTTATTGAGATAATTGAAGATTAACAACATGTTAGTTGAAGAACAAATTTTACATTAAAAGTAGATATGAGGATGCCGCGAATTTTATATTTTAATATTTATTTATTTTATCGGAAAATTATCAATTATACGAACTAACACGACGCCATCTCTCAATAAACTGAAGTTAGCAACTAAATAAACATAACGGTAGGGATACGATGAAATTATCGATAGTTTTGGAATCGATTTATTTCTTTCCATGGTGTAATCGATTCTTATACTTATAGTTGATTCAAATAGAAGTGTCATCAAGTGGGCTGGGTACGTGTGAGATCATCTTTAACTTTATTACTAGATTCAATGGAAACAGAACTTTAGTTAGGGAATTATATGTCATCGCGATGTGTCAAAATGTTTATAGTTATATTGAGCATATGTAGCAATCTGATCACAAGCTGGCTAATATTGCCATTAAAATTTCACTAAACGTGGGTGCTGCCACTACAAATTTGAATTTTACAGAGACTACTTGATGACACTTCTATTTGAATCAACTATAGTTGATAAATTGACAGTAAATTTGACATATAAGCAATAAATTGACAGATTGATAGTAAATTTGACATTTATAAATGTAAAAATAACATTTAGTTGACAGATTAACAATAAGTTGATAGTTTAATAGTAAATTTGACATTTAATGACAGTTGACGTACACAAAGTTCAAATATGACATTTAAATGACAGTTGACATTGTTGAATGTCAAAAAAATGACATTTAGTTGGCAGATTGATAGTAAATTTGACATTTAGTTGACAGATTGATAGTAAATTTGACATATAAGCAATAAATTGACAGATTGATATTAAATTTGACATTTATAAATGTAAAAATAACATTTAGTTGACAAATTAACAATAAATTGATAGTTTAATAGTAAATTTGACATTTAATGACAGTTGACGTACACAAAGTTCAAATATGACATTTAAATGTCAGTTGACATTGTTGAATGTCAAAAAAATGATATTTAGTTGACAGATTGATAGTAAATTTGACATTTAGTTGACAGATTGATAGTAAATTTGACATATAAGCAATAAATTGACAGATTGATATTAAATTTGACATTTATAAATGTAAAAATAACATTTAGTTGACAAATTAACAATAAATTGATAGTTTAATAGTAAATTTGACATTTAATGACAGTTGACGTACACAAAGTTCAAATATGACATTTAAATGACAGTTGACATTGTTGAATGTCAAAAAATGACATTTAGTTGACAGATTGATAGTAAATTTGACATTTAGTTGACAGATTGATAGTAAATTTGACATATAAGCAATAAATTGACAGATTGATATTAAATTTGACATTTATAAATGTAAAAATAACATTTAGTTGACAAATTAACAATAAATTGATAGTTTAATAGTAAATTTGACATTTAATGACAGTTGACGTACACAAAGTTCAAATATGACATTTAAATGTCAGTTGACATTGTTGAATGTCAAAAAAATGATATTTAGTTGACAGATTGATAGTAAATTTGACATTTAGTTGACAGATTGATAGTAAATTTGACATATAAGCAATAAATTGACAGATTGATATTAAATTTGACATTTATAAATGTAAAAATAACATTTAGTTGACAAATTAACAATAAATTGATAGTTTAATAGTAAATTTGACATTTAATGACAGTTGACGTACACAAACTTCAAATATGACATTTAAATGACAGTTGACATTGTTGAATGTCAAAAAATGACATTTAGTTGACAGATTGATAGTAAATTTGACATTTAGTTGACAGATTGATAGTAAATTTGACATATAAGCAATAAATTGACAGATTGATATTAAATTTGACATTTATAAATGTAAAAATAACATTTAGTTGACAAATTAACAATAAATTGATAGTTTAATGGTAAATTTGACATTTAATGACAGTTGACGTACACAAAGTTCAAATATGACATTTAAATGTCAGTTGACATTGTTGAATGTCAAAAAAATGATATTTAGTTGACAGATTGATAGTAAATTTGACATTTAGTTGACAGATTGATAGTAAATTTGACATATAAGCAATAAATTGACAGATTGATATTAAATTTGACATTTATAAATGTAAAAATAACATTTAGTTGACAAATTAACAATAAATTGATAGTTTAATAGTAAATTTGACATTTAATGACAGTTGACGTACACAAACTTCAAATATGACATTTAAATGACAGTTGACATTGTTGAATGTCAAAAAAATGATATTTAGTTGACAGATTGATAGTAAATTTGACATTTAGTTGACAGATTGATAGTAAATTTGACATATAAGCAATAAATTGACAGATTGATATTAAATTTGACATTTATAAATGTAAAAATAACATTTAGTTGACAAATTAACAATAAATTGATAGTTTAATAGTAAATTTGACATTTAATGACAGTTGACGTACACAAAGTTCAAATATGACATTTAAATGTCAGTTGACATTGTTGAATGTCAAAAAAATGATATTTAGTTGACAGATTGATAGTAAATTTGACATTTAGTTGACAGATTGATAGTAAATTTGACAGATAAGCAATAAATTGACAGATTGATAGTAAATTTGACATTTATAAATGTAAAAATAACATTTAGTTGACAAATTAACAATAAATTGATAGTTTAATACTAAATTTGACATTTAATGACAGTTGACGTACACAAACTTCAAATATGACATTTAACTGTCAGTTGACATTGTTTAATGTCAAAAAAATGATATTTAGTTGACAGATTGATAGTAAATTTGACATTTAGTTGACAGATTGATAGTAAATTTGACATATAAGCAATAAATTGACAGATTGATATTAAATTTGACATTTATAAATGTAAAAATAACATTTAGTTGACAAATTAACAATAAATTGATAGTTTAATAGTAAATTTGACATTTAATGACAGTTGACGTACACAAACTTCAAATATGACATTTAACTGTCAGTTGACATTGTTTAATGTCAAAAAAATGATATTTAGTTGACAGATTGATAGTAAATTTGACATTTAGTTGACAGATTGATAGTAAATTTGACATATAAGCAATAAATTGACAGATTGATATTAAATTTGACATTTATAAATGTAAAAATAACATTTAGTTGACAAATTAACAATAAATTGATAGTTTAATACTAAATTTGACATTTAATGACAGTTGACGTACACAAACTTCAAATATGACATTTAACTGTCAGTTGACATTGTTTAATGTCAAAAAAATGATATTTAGTTGACAGATTGATAGTAAATTTGACATTTAGTTGACAGATTGATAGTAAATTTGACATATAAGCAATAAATTGACAGATTGATATTAAATTTGACATTTATAAATGTAAAAATAACATTTAGTTGACAAATTAACAATAAATTGATAGTTTAATAGTAAATTTGACATTTAATGACAGTTGACGTACACAAACTTCAAATATGACATTTAAATGACAGTTGACATTGTTGAATGTCAAAAAATGACATTTAGTTGACAGATTGATAGTAAATTTGACATTTAGTTGACAGATTGATAGTAAATTTGACATATAAGCAATAAATTGACAGATTGATATTAAATTTGACATTTATAAATGTAAAAATAACATTTAGTTGACAAATTAACAATAAATTGATAGTTTAATAGTAAATTTGACATTTAATGACAGTTGACGTACACAAAGTTCAAATATGACATTTAAATGACAGTTGACATTGTTGAATGTCAAAAAAATGACATTTAGTTGGCAGATTGATAGTAAATTTGACATTTAGTTGACAGATTGATAGTAAATTTGACATATAAGCAATAAATTGACAGATTGATATTAAATTTGACATTTATAAATGTAAAAATAACATTTAGTTGACAAATTAACAATAAATTGATAGTTTAATAGTAAATTTGACATTTAATGACAGTTGACGTACACAAAGTTCAAATATGACATTTAAATGTCAGTTGACATTGTTGAATGTCAAAAAAATGATATTTAGTTGACAGATTGATAGTAAATTTGACAGATTGATAGTAAATTTGACATATAAGCAATAAATTGACAGATTGATATTAAATTTGACATTTATAAATGTAAAAATAACATTTAGTTGACAAATTAACAATAAATTAATAGTTTAATAGTATATTTGACATTTAATGACAGTTGACGTACACAAACTTCAAATATGACATTTAAATGACAGTTGACATTGTTGAATGTCAAAAAATGACATTTAGTTGACAGATTGATGGTAAATTTGACATTTAGTTGACAGATTGATAGGAAATTTGATATTTATATGACGGTTGAAGTTTATAATTGTAAAAAATGACATTTAGTTGACAGATTAGCAATAAATTGACAGTTTGACAGTAAATTTGATATTTATGTGATAACCTTGACATTTAACGTTAGATTGACAGTTTAATGACCATTTACTGTCAAAAATCGTAAATAGTTTGTTTATTGACAAGATTGACAGTTTATAGTTTGACGTTTTAGTATGAAAAGTGGCAACATTGACATTTGACGTTATATTGATAGTTTATAATTTGACATTTTAGTGTAAAATTTGACAAGATTGACATTTTACGTAAAATTGGCAGTTTACTGTTAAAAATCGTAAATAGTTTGTTTATTAACAGGATTGACAGTTTATAGTTTCAAATTTTAGTGTAAAAAGTGAGTAGTTTGACATTTGAGGTTAAATTGGCAGTTTAATGACAATTTACTGTCAAAAATCGTAAATAATTTGTTTATTGACAAGATTGACAGTTTATAGTTTGACGTTTTAGTATGAAAAGTGGCAACATTGACATTTGACGTTATATTGATAGTTTATAGTTTGACATTTTAGTGTGAAATGTGACAAGATTGACATTTTACATAAAATTGACAGTTTACTGTTAAAAATTTGACCTTTATATAATGGTTAACATTCTTCAATGTCAAAAATGACATTTAGTTGACAGATTAACAATAAATTGACAGTTTGACAGTAAATTTGATATTTTTATGACAATTGACATTCTTGAATATCAATAATAACATTTATAGTCGATTCAGATAGAAGTGTCATCAAGTGGGCTGGGTACGTGTGAGATCATCTTTAACTTTATTACTAGATTCAATGGAAACAGAACTTTAGTTAGGGAATTATATGTCATCGCGATGTGTCAAAATGTTTATAGTTATATTGAGCATATGTAGCAATCTGATCACAAGCTGGCTAATATTGCGATTCAAATTTCACTAAACGTGGGTACTGCCACTACAAATTTGAATTTTCCAGAGACTACTTGATGACACTTCTATTTAAATCAACTATACGTTTTCTCCAATTCTACTTATGATTAAAGAATCGATACTTTTATTTTTTCGATTCCGTTTCCTTATTAACAGTAATTTAAGAAAATTTATTCTAATTATAATAAATATAATCAAAATTTAATTTAATTCTATATCAAGTTTTAAATTTGTAATTATTTTAATCAATAAATATGGTTTTATTGTATTGTACTGTTTTTCTTTGATGTAAAAGGCCATCTTACTGCTAATTTTTAGTTACTTTTTTTTTCTTAAAGTTGGCCATCTTGTTGTTTGTTTAGTTTAGACATAAAAATGTCGTATTGTGTTTATTTATGCAGCTAGTTGTATTTATAGTTAATTTTATAATAAAAAAAGTAGTGATTAATGTTAAATTTTGCTAAATTTAATGGATAAATATAACAAAGTTTCTATTTATAATAAAAAAATATATTTTAATACGTAATAAATACTATTAATGAAGATGTAAACAATAGCGTGCCTTCAAATGTTTGGTTATTCTTATATTTTGTTATTAACAGTGTTTTTATCTATAATAAAAGTTTCATTTTGTCAAGGTAAGTGTTTATTTGTTAATTTTAATATATTTTTATGGTAATTTTATATAAATTTTATAGGAAATGAAAATCCTTTATTGTTATACTCAACTATGTATGATATTCGTTTAGTTAACTCAAGTAGGGCGTTAAAACCCGAAGTAATAATCAAAAATACAAAAAATTTAAAAAATTTTACATCCTATATCGCAACAATAGATTATCATTATACACGGAAAAAAATTTTTTGGGCTGACCATCATAATGAAAGTATTTTCAGTGTTGATTACAATGGAAAAGGAAATGTTACTAATAAGGTAATATTTTTAATGAGAAAATTGATTTTTTTGTGTTATTGGTTGTTTTGTTTTCTAGATTGAGATTGTTAATGATGTATTTACACCACACGGTTTAGCTTGTGATTGGATTACCAATAAATTATATTGGGCTGATAGTGAAACTAATTATATCGAAGTTGCTACAATTGAAGGAAAGTTTAGAAAAGTTTTATTTTGGACTGAAATCGATCAACCTAGAGCTATAGCTTTAGTTCCTTCAGAAGGGTATGTTATTGTTTTTATGCTTTTTAACATTTGACATGTAGCATTTTTGACATTTCACACTATAAACAACAAAATTGACATTCTGATATACTTATATGTCAATTTTTGACATTTGACATACTAATATTAAATATTTTTGTTTAGTTTCTTATTTTGGACTGATTGGGGTGAATTACCGAAAATCGAACGAGCGAGTATGGATGGAAATCCTTTATCGAGGAAAATTGTTGTATCGGAAAATATATTTTGGCCAAATGGACTTACGGTGGATTATAAAACGAATTCGGTTTATTGGACTGATGGGAAATTGAAATTTATTAAAAAAATGGATTATAATGGAAAAAATTTGATTACAATTTTGGAAAAAGCGTCAGAATATCCGTTTGCTGTTACTTATTTTGAAAAAAAGTTATTTTGGACTGATTGGAAAACTGGGTAAGTTTTTTTTTTAACTGAATCAAATATATTTGAAAATGTTGTGGAAATTGACATTTGACGTTTGTGACATTTAACAAATTGACTTTCTTGACATCTGTCACTTTGTGATATTTTTGACTTCTGATATTTGCTATTTGTCACTTTTTGACATTTGACATATTTGACCTCTTATATTTGACATAGTTGGCATCTGACATTTTTTTGATGTTTTTCAGATCGATTCATTCGTTTGACACATCCGGAAATCAAAAACAAGCATTAGAATTAATTTCAGTTCAACATCCAATGGATATTCGAGTATTCGATTCACAACATCAACCAAATATTACAAATCCTTGTCAAATTTCGAATGGATTTTGTTCGCATTTGTGTCTTTTATCGCAAGATTCGCCTCAAAATTTTTCCTGTGCTTGTCCAATGGGATTTAAATTAATGAACAATCAAACTTGTTACGATAAACCGCAAGAAATGCTGGTTTTAGCTAAAAGACCCGAAATTAGGTAAGTTTTTTTATATATGACATTTGACAGATGACATTTGACATTTTCTGTTTTAGATTAATTTATTTAGATTCACCCGAATACAGTTCGAAAGCGTTACCATTCGATATAAAATATTCGATTGCAGTAGATTTCGATCCGATCGAACAGGAAATTTATTGGTCGGACGATGAAGAGAAAAAAATTCAAAAAGCCGGAATTATCGGTTCTGGCGCTCAACAAGATGTTATTTCGAATGAAATCGAACATCCCGATGGAATTGCATTAGATTGGATCGCTCGGAATATTTATTGGACCGATGCCGGATCGGATCGTATTCAAGTTGCAACATTGAATGAAAAATTTCGAAAAGTTATTATTATGGATAAATTGCATGATCCGAGAGGTGAGTATTTATCGAAAATTAATTCTTGCTACTTTACCAATTGTCATATGTCAATTGTTATCTGACATTGTCGACAATTGACATTTGACATATGACATTTTCTGTTATTTTTTAGGTATAGCAGTGGCGCCCGAACTCGGTTGGTTATTTTGGTCGGATTGGAATGAAAAAGAACCAAAAATCGAACGATCAAATTTAGATGGTTCGGAACGATTACAAATTGTTCGTGAAAATTTAGGTTGGCCAAATGGAATTACATTAGATTTAGAAAAAATGCGTATTTATTGGGGTGATGCAAAAGCGGATAAAATTGAATATTCAAATTTTGATGGAACAAATCGAATCGAATTAATTACCGATAATGTGCCACATGTTTTTGGATTGACACTTTTGGGTGATTTTATTTATTGGACTGATTGGCAAAGACGAGCTATTGATCGAGCTAATAAAGAAACTGGTAAGTTTTTATGTCATATGTCAATTGTATTTTTTGAAGTAAAACTTCTTTAGGCGCGACTTATAATCTAGTTACCGACCGTTACAGATTTGCTTATTTTTGAAGAAAATTTTGGTTTTTTGGTAAAAATATTATCAAATTTTGATATAAAAGTATTAAAACTAGTCAAAAATGCAAATTTTTTCGAAAAATATACGAGGATGCTCGAAATATTTGCAGATTTCAAAATTTATTGTAAAAAGTTATAATCTAGTTACCGACAGTTACAGATTTGCTTATTTTTGATGGAAATTTTGATTTTTTGCTAAAAATATTATCAAATTTTGATAATTAAGCATTAAAATTAGTCAAAAATGCAATTTTTTTTGAAAAATATACGAGGATGGTCGAAATATTTGCAGATATCAAAATTTATTGTAAAACACTGTAATCTAGTTACCGACAGTTACAGATTTGCTTATTTTTGAAGAAAATTTTGGTTTTTTGGTAAAAATATTATCAAATTTTGATATAAAAGTATTAAAACTAGTCAAAAATGCAAATTTTTTCGAAAAATATACGAGGATGCTCGAAATATTTGCAGATTTCAAAATTTATTGTAAAAAGTTATAATCTAGTTACCGACAGTTACAGATTTGCTTATTTTTGATGGAAATTTTGATTTTTTGCTAAAAATATTATCAAATTTTGATAATTAAGCATTAAAATTAGTCAAAAATGCAATTTATTTTGAAAAATATACGAGGATGCTCGAAATATTTGCAGATTTCAAAATTTATTGTAAAACACTAATCTAGTTACCGACAGTTACAGATTTGCTTATTTTTGATGAAAATTTTGATTTTTTGGTAAAAATATCATCAAATTTTGATAACAAAGCTTTAAAATTAGCCAAAACCGCAATTTTTTTTTGAAAAATATACGAGGATGGTCGAAATATTTGCAGATATCAAAATTTATTGTAAAACACTGTAATCTAATTACCGACAGTTACAGATTTGCTTATTTTTGAAGAAAATTTTGGTTTTTTGCTAAAAATATTATCAAATTTTGATATAAAAGTATTAAAACTAGTCAAAAATGCAAATTTTTTCGAAAAATATACGAGGATGCTCGAAATATTTGCAGATTTCTAAATTTATTGTAAAAAAGTTATCATCTAGTTACCGACAGTTACAGATTTGTTTATTTTTGATGAAAATTTTGATGTTTTGCTAAAAATATTATCAAATTTTGATAAAAAAGTATTAAAATTAGTCAAAAATGCAATTTTTTTTGAAAAATATACGAGGATGGTCGAAATATTTGCAGATTTCAAAATTTATTGTAAAAAGTTATAATCTAGTTACCAACAGTTACAGATTTGCTAATTTCTTGAAAATTTTTCAAATTTTAGGAAGTGATAGAGCAGTAATTGTTGATCAAATGGAAAACGTGATGGGTTTGAAAGCGATAAATTTAAATGGAGCAACTGGTTCGAATTTGTGTAAAGAAAATAATGGAAATTGTTCGCAATTATGTTTTTATAAACATACAAAAGAACGAATTTGTGCATGTCAAATTGATTACGAATTAAAACACGGTTTAATTTGCGTTAAACCGAAAGCATTCTTATTGTATTCGAAACGAACAAATATTGGACGAATTTCAATTGAAAATGATGATTATCAAGTTAATATTCCTATTGCTGGTATTCGATATGCAAGGTATGTCATTTTTGACATTTGACGTTTGACTTATGACAATTCTCTTGACATTTGACTTTTGACTGTTGATATTTATGAATTCTGACAGTTGACAGCTTTTGACATTTGATATTTTGACATTTCAAAAGTTTTTTTTTTAGTGCCATTGATTTTGATAGAAACACAAATCGAATTTATTGGAGTGACAGCAAATTACGAACAATTATGCGGGCATTTTTAAATGGATCAGATATTCAAAAAGTACTCGATTTGGGTTTAACTTCTCCCGAAGGAATCGCTCTGGATTGGTTGGGATTGAATATTTATTGGACAGATCCGCTTTCACATCGAATTGAAGTTTCCAGATTAACAGGAAGAAGTCGAAGAACTTTGTTATGGGATCTTGGTGAACCACATAGTATTGTTGTCGATCCTGGAGAAGGGTTTGTATTTAATTTTTATCAAATTGACAGAATTGACTTTCTAATATGTTTTATTTGTCAATTTTCGACATTTGACACTGCAAATATGACAACTTTGACATTCTTACTTACTTATATATCGATTTTTGTCAAATTTAATGTTAATTTGTCATCTAAATGTCGCTTTTGAAGTTTGTTTACGTCATCTGTCATTTAAATGTCAAATTTAGTAACAATTTATAGATGAACTGTCAAAATTTTTGACATTTGACATACTTATCTGCCAGTTGTTAACATTTAACACCGCAAATATGACAATTTTGACATTCTCACTTACTTATATACCTATCAATTTTTGACATTACAAAAATGTCAAAATTGGCATTCAGATATATTTATATGACAATTTTGACATTTGACAATGCAAACCTGACAATTTTGACATTCTCACTAACTTATATATCAATTTTTAATATTTGACACTACAAAAATGTCAAAATTGACATTGTGATATATTTGTATGACAATTTTGACATTTGACAATGCAAACATGACAATTTTGACATTTGACAATGCAAACATGACAATTTTGACATTTGACAATGCAAACATGACAATTTTGACATTTGACAATGCAAACATGACAATTTTGACATTTGACAATGACAAATTGACATATGACAATTTTGACATTTGACAATGCAATCATGACAATTTTAACATTTGACAATGCAAACATGACAATTTTGACATTTGACAATGCAAACATGACAATTTTGACATTCTCACTTACTTATATATCAATTTTTGATATTTGACATTACAAAAATGTCAAAATTGACATTGTAATATATTTGTATGACAATTTTGACATTTGACAATGCAAACATGACAATTTTGACATTTGACAATGCAAACATGACAATTTTGACATTTGACAATGCAAACATGACAATTTTGACATTTGACAATGTAAATATGACAATTTTGACATTCTCACTTACTTATATATCAATTTTTGATATTTGACATTACAAAAATGTCAAAATTGACATTGTAATATATTTGTATGACAATTTTGACATTTGACAATGCAATCATGACAATTTTGACATTTGACAATGCGAACATGACAATTTTGACATTTGACAATGCAAACATGACAAATTTGACAATGTAAATATGACAATTTTGACATTCTCACTTACTTATATATCAATTTTTGATATTTGACATTACAAAAATGTCAAAATTGACATTGTAATATATTTGTATGACAATTTTGACATTTGACAATGCAATCATGACAATTTTGACATTTGAAAATGCAAACATGACAATTTTGACATTTGAAAATGCAAACATGACAATTTTGACATTTGACAATGCAAACATGACAATTTTGACATTTGACAATGTAAATATGACAATTTTGACATTCTCACTTACTTATATATCAATTTTTGATATTTTGACATTACAAAAATGTCAAAATTGACATTGTAATATATTTGTATGACAATTTTGACATTTGACAATGCAATCATGACAATTTTGACATTTGACAATGCAAACATGACAATTTTGACATTTGACAATGCAAACATGACAATTTTGACATTTGACAATGCAAACATGACAATTTTGACATTTGACAATGTAAATATGACAATTTTGACATTCTCACTTACTTATACATCAATTTTTGATATTTGACATTACAAAAATGTCAAAATTGACATTGTAATATATTTGTATGACAATTTTGACATTTGACAATGCAATCATGACAATTTTAACATTTGACAATGCAAACATGACAATTTTGACATTCTCACTAACTTATATATCAATTTTTAATATTTGACACTACAAAAATGTCAAAATTGACATTGTGATATATTAGTATGACAATTTTGACATTTGACAATGCAAACATGACAATTCAAACATGACAATTTTAACATTTGACAATGCAAACATGACAATTTTGACATTTGACAATGTAAATATGACAATTTTGACATTCTCACCTACTTATATATCAATTTTTGACGTTTGACATTACAAAAATGTCAAAATTGACATTCAGATATATTTATTTGACAATTTTAGACATTTGACAATGCAAAACCTGACAATTTTGACATTCTTACTAACTTATATATCAATTTTTAATATTTGACACTACAAAAATGTCAAAATTGACATTGTGATATATTTGTATGACAATTTTGACATTTGACAATGCAAAAATGACAATTTTGACATTTGACAATGCAAACATGACAATTTTGACATTTGACAATGCAAACATGACAATTTTGACATTTGACAATGCAAACATGACAATTTTGACATTTGACAATGCAAACATGACAATTTTGACATTTGACAATGTAAATATGACAATTTTGACATTCTCACTTACTTATATATCAATTTTTGATATTTTGACATTACAAAAATGTCAAAATTGACATTGTAATATATTTGTATGACAATTTTGACATTTGACAATGCAATCATGACAATTTTGACATTTGACAATGCAAACATGACAATTTTGACATTTGACAATGCAAACATGACAATTTTGACATTTGACAATGCAAACATGACAATTTTGACATTTGACAATGTAAATATGACAATTTTGTCATTCTCACTTACTTATATATCAATTTTTGATATTTGACATTACAAAAATGTCAAAATTGACATTGTAATATATTTGTATGACAATTTTGACATTTGACAATGCAATCATGACAATTTTGACATTTGACAATGCAAACATGACAATTTTGACATTTGACAATGCAAACATGACAATTTTGACATTTGACAATGCAAACATGACAATTTTGACATTTGACAATGTAAATATGACAATTTTGACATTCTCACTTACTTATATATCAATTTTTGATATTTTGACATTACAAAAATGTCAAAATTGACATTGTAATATATTTGTATGACAATTTTGACATTTGACAATGCAAACATGACAATTTTGACATTTGACAATGCAAACATGACAATTTTGACATTTGACAATGCAAACATGACAATTTTGACATTTGACAATGCAAACATGACAATTTTGACATTTGACAATGACAAATTGACATATGACAATTTTGACATTTGACAATGCAATCATGACAATTTTAACATTTGACAATGCAAACATGACAATTTTGACATTTGACAATGCAAACATGACAATTTTGACATTCTCACTTACTTATATATCA
This sequence comes from Altica lythri, assembly GCA_964028335.1. Taxonomy (NCBI): domain Eukaryota; kingdom Metazoa; phylum Arthropoda; class Insecta; order Coleoptera; family Chrysomelidae; genus Altica; species Altica lythri. The sequence goes on from OZ034811.1 coordinate 15,117,614, forward strand.
ATTTTTGATATTTGACATTACAAAAATGTCAAAATTGACATTGTAATATATTTGTATGACAATTTTGACATTTGACAATGCAAACATGACAATTTTGACATTTGACAATGCAAACATGACAATTTTGACATTTGACAATGCAAACATGACAATTTTGACATTTGACAATGCAAACATGACAATTTTGACATTTGACAATGTAAATATGACAATTTTGACATTCTCACTTACTTATATATCAATTTTTGATATTTGACATTACAAAAATGTCAAAATTGACATTGTAATATATTTGTATGACAATTTTGACATTTGACAATGCAATCATGACAATTTTGACATTTGACAATGCAAACATGACAATTTTGACATTTGACAATGCAAACATGACAATTTTGACATTTGACAATGCAAACATGACAATTTTGACATTTGACAATGTAAATATGACAATTTTGACATTCTCACTTACTTATATATCAATTTTTGATATTTTGACATTACAAAAATGTCAAAATTGACATTGTAATATATTTGTATGACAATTTTGACATTTGACAATGCAATCATGACAATTTTGACATTTGACAATGCAAACATGACAATTTTGACATTTGACAATGCAAACATGACAATTTTGACATTTGACAATGCAAACATGACAATTTTGACATTTGACAATGTAAATATGACAATTTTGACATTCTCACTTACTTATATATCAATTTTTGATATTTTGACATTACAAAAATGTCAAAATTGACATTGTAATATATTTGTATGACAATTTTGACATTTGACAATGCAATTATGACAATTTTGACATTTGACAATGCAAACATGACAATTTTGACATTTGACAATGCAAACATGACAATTTTGACATTTGACAATGTAAATATGACAATTTTGACATTCTCACTTACTTATATATCAATTTTTGATATTTGACATTACAAAAATGTCAAAATTGACATTGTAATATATTTGTATGACAATTTTGACATTTGACAATGCAATCATGACAAATTTGACATTTGACAATGCAAACATGACAATTTTGACATTTGACAATGTAAACATGACAATTTTGACATTCTCACTTACTCATATATCAATTTTTGATATTACAAAAATGTCAAAATTGACATTCAGATATATTTATATGACAATTTTGACATTTGACAATGCAAACCTGACAATTTTGACATTCTCACTAACTTATATATCAATTTTTAATATTTGACACTACAAAAATGTCAAAATTGACATTGTAATATATTTGTATGACAATTTTGACATTTGACAATGCAAACATGACAATTTTAACATTTGACAATGCAAACATGACAATTTTGACATTTGACAATGTAAATATGACAATTTTGACATTCTCACCTACTTATATATCAATTTTTGACGTTTGACATTACAAAAATGTCAAAATTGACATTCAGATATATTTATTTGACAATTTTAGACATTTGACAATGCAAACCTGACAATTTTGACATTCTTACTAACTTATATATCAATTTTTAATATTTGACACTACAAAAATGTCAAAATTGACATTGTGATATATTTGTATGACAATTTTGACATTTGACAATGCAAAAATGACAATTTTGACATTTGACAATGCAAACATGACAATTTTGACATTTGACAATGCAAACATGACAATTTTGACATTTGACAATGCAAACATGACAATTTTGACATTTGACAATGCAAACATGACAATTTTGACATTTGACAATGTAAATATGACAATTTTGACATTCTCACTTACTTATATATCAATTTTTGATATTTGACATTACAAAAATGTCAAAATTGACATTGTAATATATTTGTATGACAATTTTGACATTTGACAATGCAATTATGACAATTTTGACATTTGACAATGCAAACATGACAATTTTGACATTTGACAATGCAAACATGACAATTTTGACATTTGATAATGTAAATATGACAATTTTGACATTCTCACTTACTTATATATCAATTTTTGATATTTGACATTACAAAAATGTCAAAATTGACATTGTAATATATTTGTATGACAATTTTGACATTTGACAATGCAATTATGACAATTTTGACATTTGACAATGCAAACATGACAATTTTGACATTTGACAATGCAAACATGACAATTTTGACATTTGACAATGTAAATATGACAATTTTGACATTCTCACTTACTTATATATCAATTTTTGATATTTGACATTACAAAAATGTCAAAATTGACATTGTAATATATTTGTATGACAATTTTGACATTTGACAATGCAATCATGACAATTTTGACATTTGACAATGCAAACATGACAATTTTGACATTTGACAATGCAAACATGACAATTTTGACATTTGACAATGCAAACATGACAATTTTGACATTTGACAATGTAAACATGACAATTTTGACATTCTCACTTACTCATATATCAATTTTTGACATTACAAAAATGTCAAAATTGACATTCAGATATATTTATATGACAATTTTGACATTTGACAATGCAAACCTGACAATTTTGACATTCTCACTAACTTATATATCAATTTTTAATATTTGACACTACAAAAATGTCAAAATTGACATTGTAATATATTTGTATGACAATTTTGACATTTGACAATGCAATCATGACAATTTTAACATTTGACAATGCAAACATGACAATTTTGACATTTGACAATGTAAACATGACAATTTTGACATTCTCACTTACTCATATATCAATTTTTGACATTACAAAAATGTCAAAATTGACATTCAGATATATTTATATGACAATTTTGACATTCTCACTAACTTATATATCAATTTTTAATATTTGACACTACAAAAATGTCAAAATTGACATTGTAATATATTTGTATGACAATTTTGACATTTGACAATGCAATTATGACAATTTTAACATTTGACAATGCAAACATGACAATTTTGACATTTGACAATGTAAATATGACAATTTTGACATTCTCACCTACTTATATATCAATTTTTGACGTTTGACATTACAAAAATGTCAAAATTGACATTCAGATATATTTATTTGACAATTTTAGACATTTGACAATGCAAACCTGACAATTTTGGCATTCTTACTAACTTATATATCAATTTTTAATATTTGACACTACAAAAATGTCAAAATTGACATTGTGATATATTTGTATGACAATTTTGACATTTGACAATGCAAAAATGACAATTTTGACATTTGACAATGCAAACATGACAATTTTGACATTTGACAATGCAAACATGACAATTTTGACATTTGACAATGCAAACTTGACAATTTTGATATTCTCACTAACTTATATATTGATTTGACACTTTAAAATTGACAAAATTGTGATTATTTGATTTGTGTAGTGTAAAACTGATTAAAAATCACAAAAACAGTTATAAATTTGAAAAAAATAAATAATATTTTTTTAGATACATTTATTGGTCGCAATGGGGTACAAAAAATTTTATAAAACGAGCCGGAATGGATGGAAAAAATCATTCAAATATTTTAACGACAAATAATCCAGCAACCAGTTTAACATTGGATTATGAAAGAAAACGTTTGTATTGGATTGAAAAAGAAATTGCAATTTGTTCATCAGATTTAAATGGAAATGATCAAAAAATTATTGTTAATAAAGATATTTTTGAACCGACTGGATTGACACTTTATAAGGAATTTATTTATTGGACTGATAATAAAACAGGTAACACATTCCATTTATGGGTAAAACATATTTTTAACAACCCCGGTAGTTTAGTAATTTGAGATTCTCACTTACTTATATATATCAATTTTTGACAATTGACACTTCAAACATGACAAAATTGACATTCTGATATACTTATATGTCATTTTTTGACAATTGACATATTTATATGTCACTTGTTGACATTTGTACTATTGACAATTTTGCTATTTGACATATAACATGTGATAATTGACATTACCTTTTTTAGTTTTCAAAATATCGACAATTCAATTTTTCTACCCATCATGATGTTTGAGGAGAAATGATGAAATATCAAAAATCTTCATATCTCACTCAATTTTTGAAATTTTTTAAAATTTCAAAATGCTCTTGAATCAGTACAAAATTTCTAATCAAACACAAAAAACCGTTTTTCGATACCATTTTTAGTTTTCAAAATATCGATAATTCAATTTTTCTACCCATCATGATGTTTGAGGAGAAATGATGAAATATCAAAAATCTTCATATCTCACTCAATTTTTGAAATTTTTTAAAATTTCGAAATGCTCTTGAATCAGTACAAAATTTCTAATCAAACACAAAAAACCGTTTTTCGATACCATTTTTAGTTTTCAAAATATCGATAATTCAATTTTTCTACCCATCATGATGTTTGAGGAGAAATGATGAAATATCAAAAATCTTCATATCTCACTCAATTTTTGAAATTTTTTAAAATTTCAAAATGCTCTTGAATCAGTACAAAATTTCTAATCAAACACAACAAACCGTTTTTCGATACCATTTTTAGTTTTCAAAATATCGATAATTCAATTTTTCTACCCATCATGATGTTTGAGGAGAAATGATGAAATATCAAAAATCTTCATATCTCACTCAATTTTTGAAATTTTTTAAAATTTCAAAATGCTCTTGAATCAGTACAAAATTTCTAATCAAACACAAAAAACCGTTTTTCGATACCATTTTTAGTTTTCAAAATATCGATAATTCAATTTTTCTACCCATCATGATGTTTGAGGAGAAATGATGAAATATCAAAAATCTTCATATCTCACTCAATTTTTGAAATTTTTTAAAATTTCAAAATGCTCTTGAATCAGTACAAAATTTCTAATCAAACACAAAAAACCGTTTTTCGATACCATTTTTAGTTTTCAAAATATCGATAATTCAATTTTTCTACCCATCATGATGTTTGAGGAGAAATGATGAAATATCAAAAATCTTCATATCTCACTCAATTTTTGAAATTTTTTAAAATTTCAAAATGCTCTTGAATCAGTACAAAATTTCTAATCAAACACAACAAACCGTTTTTCGATACCATTTTTAGTTTTCAAAATATCGATAATTCAATTTTTCTACCCATCATGATGTTTGAGGAGAAATGATGAAATATCAAAAATCTTCATATCTCACTCAATTTTTGAAATTTTTTAAAATTTCAAAATGCTCTTGAATCAGTACAAAATTTCTAATCAAACACAACAAACCGTTTTTCGATACCATTTTTAGTTTTCAAAATATCGATAATTCAATTTTTCTACCCATCATGATGTTTGAGGAGAAATGATGAAATATCAAAAATCTTCATATCTCACTCAATTTTTGAAATTTTTTAAAATTTCAAAATGCTCTTGAATCAGTACAAAATTTCTAATCAAACACAAAAAACCGTTTTTCGATACCATTTTTAGTTTTCAAAATATCGATAATTCAATTTTTCTACCCATCATGATGTTTGAGGAGAAATGATGAAATATCAAAAATCTTCATATCTCACTCAATTTTTGAAATTTTTTAAAATTTCAAAATGCTCTTGAATCAGTACAAAATTTCTAATCAAACACAACAAACCGTTTTTCGATACCATTTTTAGTTTTCAAAATATCGATAATTCAATTTTTCTACCCATCATGATGTTTGAGGAGAAATGATGAAATATCAAAAATCTTCATATCTCACTCAATTTTTAAAATTTTTTAAAATTTCAAAATGCTCTTGAATCAGTTCAAAATTTCTAATCAAACACAAAAAACCGTTTTTCGATACCATTTTTAGTTTTCAAAATATCGACAAATCAATTTTTCTACCCATCATGATGTTTGAGGAGAAATGATGAAATATCAAAAATCTTCATATCTCACTCAATTTTTGAAATTTTTTAAAATTTCAAAATGCTCTTGAATCAGTACAAAATTTCTAATCAAACACAACAAACCGTTTTTCGATACCATTTTTAGTTTTCAAAATATCGATAATCAATTTTTCTACCCATCATGATGTTTGAGGAGAAATGATGAAATATCAAAAATCTTCATATCTCACTCAATTTTTGAAATTTTTTAAAATTTCAAAATGCTCTTGAATCAGTACAAAATTTCTAATCAAACACAAAAAAACCGTTTTTCGATACCATTTTTAGTTTTCAAAATATCGACAAATCAATTTTTCTACCCATCATGATGTTTGAGGAGAAATGATGAAATATCAAAAATCTTCATATCTCACTCAATTTTTGAAATTTTTTAAAATTTCAAAATGCTCTTGAATCAGTACAAAATTTCTAATCAAACACAACAAACCGTTTTTCGATACCATTTTTAGTTTTCAAAATATCGATAATTCAATTTTTCTACCCATCATGATGTTTGAGGAGAAATGATGAAATATCAAAAATCTTCATATCTCACTCAATTTTTGAAATTTTTAAAATTTCAAAATGCTCTTGAATCAGTACAAAATTTCTAATCAAACACAACAAACCGTTTTTCGATACCATTTTTAGTTTTCAAAATATCGATAATTCAATTTTTCTACCCATCATGATGTTTGAGGAGAAATGATGAAATATCAAAAATCTTCATATCTCACTCAATTTTTGAAATTTTTTAAAATTTCAAAATGCTCTTGAATCAGTACAAAATTTCTAATCAAACACAACAAACCGTTTTTCGATACCATTTTTAGTTTTCAAAATATCGATAATTCAATTTTTCTACCCATCATGATGTTTGAGGAGAAATGATGAAATATCAAAAATCTTCATATCTCACTCAATTTTTTGAAATTTTTTAAAATTTCAAAATGCTCTTGAATCAGTACAAAATTTCTAATCAAACACAACAAACCGTTTTTCGATACCATTTTTAGTTTTCAAAATATCGATAATTCAATTTTTCTACCCATCATGATGTTTGAGGAGAAATGATGAAATATCAAAAATCTTCATATCTCACTCAATTTTTAAAATTTTTTAAAATTTCAAAATGCTCTTGAATCAGTTCAAAATTTCTAATCAAACACAAAAAACCGTTTTTCGATACCATTTTTAGTTTTCAAAATATCGACAATTCAATTTTTCTACCCATCATGATGTTTCAAGAGAAATGATGAAATATCAAAAATCTTCATATCTCACTCAATTTTTGAAATTTTTTAAAATTTCAAAATGCTCTTGAATCAGTACAAAATTTCTAATCAAACACAACAAACCGTTTTTCGATACCATTTTTAGTTTTCAAAATATCGATAATTCAATTTTTCTACCCATCATGATGTTTGAGGAGAAATGATGAAATATCAAAAATCTTCATATCTCACTCAATTTTTGAAATTTTTTAAAATTTCAAAATGCTCTTGAATCAGTACAAAATTTCTAATCAAACACAAAAAACCGTTTTTCGATACCATTTTTAGTTTTCAAAATATCGACAAATCAATTTTTCTACCCATCATGATGTTTGAGGAGAAATGATGAAATATCAAAAATCTTCATATCTCACTCAATTTTTGAAATTTTTTAAAATTTCAAAATGCTCTTGAATCAGTACAAAATTTCTAATCAAACACAAAAAACCGTTTTTCGATACCATTTTTTGTTTTTAAAATATCGATAATTCAATTTTTCTACCCGTCATGATGTTTGAGGAGAAATGATGAAATATCAAAAATCTTCATATCTCACTCAATTTTTAAAATTTTTTAAAATTTCAAAATGCTCTTGAATCAGTACAAAATTTCTAATCAAACACAAAAAACCGTTTTTCGATACCATTTTTAGTTTTCAAAATATCGACAATTCAATTTTTCTACCCATCATGATGTTTCAAGAGAAATGATGAAATATCAAAAATCTTCATATCTCACTCAATTTTTGAAATTTTTTAAAATTTCAAAATGCTCTTGAATCAGTACAAAATTTCTAATCAAACACAACAAACCGTTTTTCGATACCATTTTTAGTTTTCAAAATATCGACAAATCAATTTTTCTACCCATCATGATGTTTGAGGAGAAATGATGAAATATCAAAAATCTTCATATCTCACTCAATTTTTGAAATTTTTTAAAATTTCAAAATGCTCTTGAATCAGTACAAAATTTCTAATCAAACACAAAAAACCGTTTTTCGATACCATTTTTAGTTTTCAAAATATCGACAAATCAATTTTTCTACCCATCATGATGTTTGAGGAGAAATGATGAAATATCAAAAATCTTCATATCTCACTCAATTTTTGAAATTTTTTAAAATTTCAAAATGCTCTTGAATCAGTACAAAATTTCTAATCAAACACAACAAACCGTTTTTCGATACCATTTTTAGTTTTCAAAATATCGACAATTCAATTTTTCTACCCATCATGATGTTTCAAGAGAAATGATGAAATATCAAAAATCTTCATATCTCACTCAATTTTTGAAATTTTTTAAAATTTCAAAATGCTCTTGAATCAGTACAAAATTTCTAATCAAACACAACAAACCGTTTTTCGATACCATTTTTAGTTTTCAAAATATCGATAATTCAATTTTTCTACCCATCATGATGTTTGAGGAGAAATGATGAAATATCAAAAATCTTCATATCTCACTCAATTTTTGAAATTTTTTAAAATTTCAAAATGCTCTTGAATCAGTACAAAATTTCTAATCAAACACAAAAAACCGTTTTTCGATACCATTTTTAGTTTTCAAAATATCGACAAATCAATTTTTCTACCCATCATGATGTTTGAGGAGAAATGATGAAATATCAAAAATCTTCATATCTCACTCAATTTTTGAAATTTTTTAAAATTTCAAAATGCTCTTGAATCAGTACAAAATTTCTAATCAAACACAAAAAACCGTTTTTCGATACCATTTTTTGTTTTTAAAATATCGATAATTCAATTTTTCTACCCGTCATGATGTTTGAGGAGAAATGATGAAATATCAAAAATCTTCATATCTCACTCAATTTTTAAAATTTTTTAAAATTTCAAAATGCTCTTGAATCAGTACAAAATTTCTAATCAAACACAAAAAACCGTTTTTCGATACCATTTTTAGTTTTCAAAATATCGATAATTCAATTTTTCTAACCATCATGATGTTTGAGGAGAAATGATGAAATATCAAAAATCTTCATATCTCACTCAATTTTTAAAATTTTTTAAAATTTCAAAATGCTCTTGAATCAGTTCAAAATTTCTAATCAAACACAAAAAACCGTTTTTCGATACCATTTTTAGTTTTCAAAATATCGACAATTCAATTTTTCTACCCATCATGATGTTTCAAGAGAAATGATGAAATATCAAAAATCTTCATATCTCACTCAATTTTTGAAATTTTTTAAAATTTCAAAATGCTCTTGAATCAGTACAAAATTTCTAATCAAACACAACAAACCGTTTTTCGATACCATTTTTAGTTTTCAAAATATCGACAATTCAATTTTTCTAACCATCATGATGTTTGAGGAGAAATGATGAAATATCAAAAATCTTCATATCTCACTCAATTTTTAAAATTTTTTAAAATTTCAAAATGCTCTTGAATCAGTACAAAATTTCTAATCAAACACAAAAAACCGTTTTTCGATACCATTTTTAGTTTTCAAAATATCGACAATTCAATTTTTCTACCCATCATGATGTTTCAAGAGAAATGATGAAATATCAAAAATCTTCATATCTCACTCAATTTTTGAAATTTTTTAAAATTTCAAAATGCTCTTGAATCAGTACAAAATTTCTAATCAAACACAACAAACCGTTTTTCGATACCATTTTTAGTTTTCAAAATATCGACAATTCAATTTTTCTAACCATCATGATGTTTGAGGAGAAATGATGAAATATCAAAAATCTTCATATCTCACTCAATTTTTAAAATTTTTTAAAATTTCAAAATGCTCTTGAATCAGTACAAAATTTCTAATCAAACACAAAAAACCGTTTTTCGATACCATTTTTAGTTTTCAAAATATCGACAATTCAATTTTTCTACCCATCATGATGTTTCAAGAGAAATGATGAAATATCAAAAATCTTCATATCTCACTCAATTTTTGAAATTTTTTAAAATTTCAAAATGCTCTTGAATCAGTACAAAATTTCTAATCAAACACAACAAACCGTTTTTCGATACCATTTTTAGTTTTCAAAATATTGATAATTCAATGTTTCTACCCATCATGATGTTTGAGGAGAAATGATGAAATATCAAAAATCTTCATATCTCACTCAATTTTTAAAATTTTTTAAAATTTCAAAATGCTCTTGAATCAGTTCAAAATTTCTAATCAAACACAAAAAACCGTTTTTCGATACCATTTTTAGTTTTCAAAATATCGACAATTCAATTTTTCTACCCATCATGATGTTTCAAGAGAAATGATGAAATATCAAAAATCTTCATATCTCACTCAATTTTTGAAATTTTTTAAAATTTCAAAATGCTCTTGAATCAGTACAAAATTTCTAATCAAACACAACAAACCGTTTTTCGATACCATTTTTAGTTTTCAAAATATCGATAATTCAATTTTTCTACCCATCATGATGTTTGAGGAGAAATGATGAAATATCAAAAATCTTCATATCTCACTCAATTTTTAAAATTTTTTAAAATTTCAAAATGCTCTTGAATCAGTACAAAATTTCTAATCAAACACAACAAACCGTTTTTCGATACCATTTTTAGTTTTCAAAATATCGATAATTCAATTTTTCTACCCATCATGATGTTTGAGGAGAAATGATGAAATATCAAAAATCTTCATATCTCACTCAATTTTTAAAATTTTTTAAAATTTCAAAATGCTCTTGAATCAGTACAAAATTTCTAATCAAACACAAAAAACCGTTTCTTGATATCCTTTTTAGTTTTCAAAATATCGATATCTCAATTTTTCATGACGTCACGATTTTTGAGGAGAATTGATGAAATATCAAATATCTTCATATCTCACTCATTTTTTAAAATTTCAAAGTGCTGTTTGATTTAAATACAATTTTTTTGTTTTTAGGAGATGTTTTTCGTGTAAATAAATTTGATGGTTCGAATAGAATATATGTTCATAAAATCGATGGAATTACCGATCTTTTGGTTCATTATCAATACAAAATTAAACATAGTAATCAATGTGCAATCAGTAATGGTGGCTGTTCGCATTTATGTTTTGCATTACCTAAAAAAATTGCCGGAGAAGAAGAAGAAGAAGAAGAACAAACTGGTTATACGTGTGCTTGTCCAAATCATTATACTTTAAATCATAAGGAATGTATACGTAAGTATTTTTACAACCCCGGTAGTTTATATACTTATAAATCAATTTTTGACATTTGATACTACAAACATGTCAAAATTGACATTCTGAAATACTTATATGTCAATTTTTGACATTTGACATAGTTATATGCCACTTGTTGACATTTGACACTACAAATATGTCTATTTTAACATTCTTACTTACTAATTTATGTATTTTTGACATTTGACACTTCAAACATGACAAAATTGATATTCTGTTATACTTATATGTCAAATTTTGACATTTTACATACTTATATACCACTTGTTGACATTTGGCACTACAAATATGTCTATTTTAAGATTCTTACTTACTAATTTATCAATTTTTGACATTTGACACGTCAAACATCACAAAATTGACATTCTGATATACTTATATGTCAATTTTTGACATTTCTCATACTTATATGCCATCTGTTGACATGTGACATTGCAAATATGTCTATTTTGACATTTTCACTAACTTATATATCAATTTTTGTCATTTGACACTACAAACATGTCAAAATTGACATTCTGATCTACTTGTATGTCAATTTTTGACATTTGATATGCTTATATGTCAGTTATTGACATTTGCCACTGCAAATATGATAACTTTGACATTCTCACTTACTTGTAGTCAATTTTACTGTTAATTTGTCATTTGAATGTCACTTTTGAAGTTTGTTTACATCATCTGTCATTTAAATGTCAAATGTAGTAACAATTTATAGATGAACTGTCAATTAAAGGTTATTTACGTCAACTGTCATTTAAATGTTAAATTTATTGTTGAACTGTCAAAATTTTGGACATTTGACATACTTATTTGCTAGTTGTTGACATTTAACACTAGAAACATGTCAAAATTAACATTCCGATATACTTATATGTGGCATTTTTGACATTTTGTACAGTTTTGATATATTTGACAATCAACACATTTGATATTTGACATATTACTTTTGACATTAAACATAAATGACATTTTGTACATTTGACAATTGACTTTTTTCACATTTTTAATATACTTGTACTTCTTTTTTAGCTCCTACTTCTTTTATGATATACAGTTTAAGAAATTTGGTTGTAAGATTATTACCGGATACTTCTGATTGTCCCGAAGCTGTTTTACCAATTCAAGGATTAAAATCGATTAAAGCAATTGAATATGATCAAAAAACTAATTATTTATATTGGGTAAATATCATTTTTTTTTAAATATTCTAGACGAGTCCATTTTCGTAATTTATGTCTCTAGAATATTCTTTTCTTAGTATTATCACTTTCGACTGATGTTAAAAAATAATTGAAATAATTAATTTTTCTTTTTATATAGATTGATAGTAAAGGACGTTCAATAAAAAAATCTGAAGCAACCGAACAAAAAATTGAATTAGGTAAACAAAAAAATGATTTTACCGTTGTTTCGAGTCATAAAGAAATTCAACCTTTCGATATTGCTTTGGATCCAATTGGTCGATTATTATTTTGGACTTGTGAAATAAATGATGTTATTAATGTTACGCATTTGGAAAATCAAAATTTATTTGGAAATTTGGAAAAGCGTGATGGGGAAAAACCACGTTTAATTGTTTTACATCCAGATAAACGGTAAGTGGTTTCTATTTTAGATTTTATTTAATAAAGGTATAAAAATTGTGTAAAATCGTCAGAAAATGATAAAAATCGTAAATAATCATCCAAAATCGTAAAAATACTATTAAAATATCTCATAATCGAACAATAATATTACATAAAATTACAATATTACATTACATATTACATAATTTTACATAAAATCGATCTAAAATCGAATAAAACTGATTTTCTTGCATAGAAACCGATCAAAAACCGATTTTTCATTATTGACGGTTAGAATGTGATTTTATAATTTTGTAGAAAATCGATAATATCTCGAAAAGTAGACGTTTTTTTGAAATTTTACAACAATACTTTTTTGTTTGAAATAAAATTTTACATCAAATATCAAATTTTGACAGCTATCACTTTGACAGTTTTCGAAATGTCCGTCATTTTGCAAAATTTGTATGTTTTGTAAATATTTTGATACGTTTTAATACATTTTTACACATTTTGATCACTTATAATCAGTTGTAATCATTTATAATCACTTACAATCACATAATCACTTATACAATGTCATAAATTTGTCAAAATCGTTATTTTTAAAGTCACATTCTAACCGTCAATATTGAAAAATCGGTTTTTAATCGATTTCTATGCAAAAAAACATTTTTAGTTCGATTTTGGATCGATTTTATATAAAATTTTACAAACTTCTAACATTTTCAATGAAAAATCGTGATTTTTTAAAGTCACATTCTAAACGTCAATATTAAAAAATTACTTTTTGATCAACTTTTATTCAAAAAAACTAGTTTTAGTTCGATTTTAGATCGATTTTATATAAAATATGTCAAATTTCTGATATTTTCAATGAAAAATCGTGATTTTTAAATTCACATTCTAAATCCTCATTGAAAACTCATTTACGGATTCACACCGGGGACTTTCGAGTAATTTGAAAGCGCATTTACGAGTGCATACCGGGGAAAGACCGTTTAAGTGTGATTTTTGTGAGAAATCTTTTAAACAAACGCAACATTTAAGATCTCATATGAAAACTCACACTGGATTTCAAATGTGATTTCATTAAATTTGTAAATTTTAGTAATTAAGTGATTAAAATCTGTCAAATTTGACCTAAAATCGAATTAAAACTGAATTTTTTGCATAGAAATCGATTAAAAACCGATTTTTTAACATTGAAGGTTAGAATTTAAAGGTTAAAGTTCTGTAACTTTCTTATTTGTTAACGTACAAAAAGTTTTGAACTATCAAAAGAAAGGAAATTTTCTCCTGAATCTAAAAATGTAACTAATTTTTTCATAGCTTATATACTTTTCAATATACGAGGGAATTACAAATTTTAATAAAAATTTTGTAATTCCCCCGTATATTGAAAACTATAAAAGATATGACAAAACTATTTGGAATTTTGGATTTTTAAGAAAATTTCCTTTCTTTTGATGGGTTATAACTTTCTGTGCATCAACAAATAAAAAAGTTACAGACTTTCTTTAGATAAATTGTAAAATCACATTCTAACCGTCAATATTGAAAAATCGCATTTTGATCGATTTTCGATTTCTATGCAAATAAATCAGTTTTAGTTCGATTTTGGATTGATTTTATGTAAAATATGACAATTTTTATTCGATTTTGATCATTTCATCACTAAAAATATCGATAGAATAGGCCAGAAATCGAAAAAAATCGATAAAAATTGTGTAAAATCGTCAGAAACTGATAAAAATCGTAAATAATCAAACTAAAATCACTTACAATCACATAATCACTTATACAATGTCATAAATTTGACAAATTCGTTATTTTTAAAGTCACATTCCAACCGTCAATATTGAAAAATCGGTTTTTAATCGATTTCTATGCAAAAAAACATTTTTAGTTCGATTTTGGATCGATTTTATATAAAATTTTACAAACTTCTAACATTTTCAATGAAAAATCGTGATTTTTTAAAGTCACATTCTAAACGTCAATATTAAAAAATTACTTTTTGATCGACTTTTATTCAAAAAAACTAGTTTTAGTTCGATTTTAGATCGATTTTATATAAAATAAGTCAAATGTCTGATATTTTCAATGAAAAATCGTGATTTTTAAATTCACATTCTAAATCCTCATTAAAAACTCATTTACGGATTAACACCGGGGACTTTCGAGTAATTTGACAGCGCATTTACGAGTGCATACCGGGGAAAGACCGTTTAAGTGTGATTTTTGGTGAGAAATCTTTTAAACAAACGCAACATTTAAGATCTCATATGAAAACTCACACTGGATTTCAAATGTGAGTTCATTAAATTTGTAAATTTTAGTGATTAGGTGATTAAAATCTGTCAAATTTTACCTAAAATCGAATTAAAACTGAATTTTTTGCATAGAAATCGATTAAACACCGATTTTTTAACATTGACGGTTAGAATGTGATTTTACAATTTAAAGGTTAAAGTTCTGTAACTTTCTTATTTGTTAACGTACAAAAAGTTGTGAACTATCAAAAGAAAGGAAATTTTCTCCTGAATCTAAAAATGTAACTACTTTTTTTATAGCTTATATACTTTTCAATATACGAGGGAATTACAAATTTTAATATATATATATTGAAAACTATAAAAGATATGAAAAAACTAATTGGAATTTTGGATTTTTGAGAAAATTTCCTATCGTTTGATAGGTAATAACTTTTTGTCCGTCAACAAATAAAAAAGTTACAGACTTTCTTTAGATAAATTGTAAAATCACATTCTAACCGTCAATATTGAAAAATCGCATTTTGATCGATTTCTATGCAAATAAATCAGTTTTAGTTCGATTTTGGATTGTTTTTATGTAAAATATGACAATTTTTATTCGATTTTGATCATTTCATCACTAAAAAGATCGATAAAATATGCCAGAAATCGAAAAAAATCTATAAAAATTGTGTAAAATCGTCAGAAACTGATAAAAGTCGTAAATAATCAAACTAAAATCACTTACAATCACATAATCACTTATACAATGTCATAAATTTGACAAATTCGTTATTTTTAAAGTCACATTCTAACCGTCAATATTGAAAAATCGGTTTTTAATCGATTTCTATGCCAAAAAACATTTTTAGTTCGATTTTGGATCGATTTTATATAAAATTTTACAAACTTCTAACATTTTCAATGAAAAATCGTGATTTTTTAAAGTCACATTCTAAACGTCAATATTAAAAAATTACTTTTTGATCGACTTTTATTCAAAAAAACTAGTTTTAGTTCGATTTTAGATCGATTTTATATAAAATATGTCAAATGTCTGATATTTTCAATGAAAAATCGTGATTTTTAAATTGACATTCTAAATCCTCATTAAAAACTCATTGACAGATTCACACCGGGGACTTTCGAGTAATTTGACAGCGCATTTACGAGTGCATACCGGGGAAAGACCGTTTAAGTGTGATTTTTGGTGAGAAATCTTTTAAACAAACGCAACATTTAAGATCTCATATGAAAACTCACACTGGATTTCAAATGTGAGTTCATTAAATTTGTAAATTTTAGTGATCAAGTGATTAAAATCTGTCAAATTTTACCTAAAATCGAATTAAAACTGAATTTTTTGCATAGAAATCGATTAAAAACCGATTTTTTAACATTGATGGTTAGAATGTGATTTTACAATTTAAAGGTAAAAGTTCTGTAACTTTCTTATTTGTTAACGTACAAAAAGTTGTGAACTATCAAAAGAAAGGAAATTTTCTCCTGAATCTAAAAATGTAACTAATTTTTTCATAGCTTATATACTTTTCAATATACGAGGGAATTACAAATTTTAATAAAAATTTTGTAATTCCCCCGTATATTGAAAACTATAATAGATATGACAAAACTATTTGGAATTTTGGATTTCTAAGAAAATTTCCTTTCTTTTGATAGGTTATAACTTTTTGTCCGTCAACAAATAAAAAAGTTACAGACTTTCTTTAGATAAATTGTAAAATCACATTCTAACCGTCAATATTGAAAAATCGCATTTTGATCGATTTCTATGCAAATAAATCAGTTTTAGTTCGATTTTGGATTGATTTTATGTAAAATATGACAATTTTTATTCGATTTTGATCATTTCATCACTAAAAAGATCGATAAAATATGCCAGAAATCCAAAAAAATCTATAAAAATTGTGTAAAATTGTCAGAAACTGATAAAAGTCGTAAATAATCAAACTAAAATCACTTACAATCACATAATCACTTATACAATGTCATAAATTTGACAAATTCGTTATTTTTAAAGTCACATTCTAACTGTCAATATTGAAAAATCGGTTTTTAATCGATTTCTATGCAAAAAAAACATTTTTAGTTCGATTTTGGATCGATTTTATATAAAATTGTATAAACTCCTAACATTTTCAATGAAAAATCGTGATTTTTAAAGTCACATTCTAAACTTCATATTAAAAAATACTTTTTGATCAACTTTTATTCAAAAAAACTAGTTTTAGTTCGATTTTAGATCGATTTTATATAAAATATGTCAAATGTCTGATATTTTCAATGAAAAATCGTGATTTTTAAATTCACATTCTAAATCCTCATTAAAAACTCATTGACAGATTCACACCGGGGACTTTCGAGTAATTTGACAGCGCATTTACGAGTGCATACCGGGGAAAGACCGTTTAAGTGTGATTTTTGGTGAGAAATCTTTTAAACAAACGCAACATTTAAGATCTCATATGAAAACTCACACTGGATTTCAAATGTGAGTTCATTAAATTTGTAAATTTTAGTGGTTAGGTGATTAAAATCTGTCAAATTTTACCTAAAATCGAATTAAAACTGAATTTTTTGCATAGAAATCGATTAAACACCGATTTTTTAACATTGACGGTTAGAATGTGATTTTACAATTTAAACGTAAAAGTTCTGTAACTTTCTTATTTGTTAACGTACAAAAAGTTTTGAACTATCAAAAGAAAGGAAATTTTCTCCTGAATCTAAAAATGTAACTAATTTTTTCATAGCTTATATACTTTTCAATATACGAGGGAATTACAAATTTTAATAAAAATTTTGTAATTCCCCCGTATATTGAAAACTATAAAAGATATGACAAAACTATTTGGAATTTTGGATTTTTAAGAAAATTTCCTTTCTTTTGATGGGTTATAACTTTCTGTGCATCAACAAATAAAAAAGTTACAGACTTTCTTTAGATAAATTGTAAAATCACATTCTAACCGTCAATATTGAAAAATCGCATTTTGATCGATTTTCGATTTCTATGCAAATAAATCAGTTTTAGTTCGATTTTGGATTGATTTTATGTAAAATATGACAATTTTTATTCGATTTTGATCATTTCATCACTAAAAATATCGATAGAATAGGCCAGAAATCGAAAAAAATCGATAAAAATTGTGTAAAATCGTCAGAAACTGATAAAAATCGTAAATAATCAAACTAAAATCACTTACAATCACATAATCACTTATACAATGTCATAAATTTGACAAATTCGTTATTTTTAAAGTCACATTCTAACCGTCAATATTGAAAAATCGGTTTTTAATCGATTTCTATGCAAAAAAACATTTTTAGTTCGATTTTGGATCGATTTTATATAAAATTGTATAAACTCCTAACATTTTCAATGAAAAATCGTGATTTTTAAAGTCACATTCTAAACTTCATATTAAAAAATACTTTTTGATCAACTTTTATTCAAAAAAACTAGTTTTAGTTCGATTTTAGATCGATTTTATATAAAATATGTCAAATGTCTGATATTTTCAATGAAAAATCGTGATTTTTAAATTCACATTCTAAATCCTCATTAAAAACTCATTGACAGATTCACACCGGGGACTTTCGAGTAATTTGACAGCGCATTTACGAGTGCATACCGGGGAAAGACCGTTTTAGTGTGATTTTTGTGAGAAATCTATTAAACAAACGCAACATTTAAGATCTCATATGAAAACTCACACTGGATTTCAAATGTGAGTTCATTAAATTTGTAAATTTTAGTGATTAGGTGATTAAAATCTGTCAAATTTTACCTAAAATCGAATTAAAACTGAATTTTTTGCATAGAAATCGATTAAACACCGATTTTTTAACATTGACGGTTAGAATGTGATTTTACAATTTAAACGTAAAAGTTCTGTAACTTTCTTATTTGTTAACGTACAAAAAGTTTTGAACTATCAAAAGAAAGGAAATTTTCTCCTGAATCTAAAAATGTAACTAATTTTTTCATAGCTTATATACTTTTCAATATACGAGGGAATTACAAATTTTAATAAAAATTTTGTAATTCCCCCGTATATTGAAAACTATAATAGATATGACAAAACTATTTGGAATTTTGGATTTCTAAGAAAATTTCCTTTCTTTTGATAGGTTATAACTTTTTGTCCGTCAACAAATAAAAAAGTTACAGACTTTCTTTAGATAAATTGTAAAATCACATTCTAACCGTCAATATAGAAAAATCGCATTTTGATCGATTTCTATGGCTAATAAATCAGTTTTAGTTCGATTTTGGATTGATTTTATGTAAAATATGACAATTTTTATTCGATTTTGATCATTTCATCACTAAAAATATCGATAGAATATGCCAGAAATCCAAAAAAATCGATAAAATATGTCAGAAATTGAAAAAAAAAACAATAAAAATTGTGTAAATTCGTCAGAAACTGATAAAAATCGTAAATAATCAAACTATTAAAATTCTTCATAATCGAACAATTATATGAAAAATCGAGAAAAAATCGATTATATAAATTTACAAGATTTTGTTTTGAAAATCATTGTATTTTACATAAAATCGATCTAAAATCGAATAAAACTGATTTTCTTGTATAGAAACCGATTTTTCATTATTGACGGTTAGAATGTGATTTTATAATTTTGTGGAAAATCGATAATATCTCGAAAAGTAGACGTTTTTTCGAAATTTTACAAGAATATTTTTTTGTTTGAAATAAAATTTTACATCAAATATCAAATTTTGACAGCTATCACTTTGACAGTTTTCGAAATGTCCGTCATTTTGCAAAATTTGTTTGTTTTGTAAATATTTTGATACGTTTTAATACATTTTTACACATTTTGATCACTTATAATCAGTTGTAATCATTTATAATCACTTACAATCACATAATCACTTATACAATGTCATAAATTTGTCAAAATCGTTATTTTTAAAGTCACATTCTAACCGTCAATATTGAAAAATCGGTTTTTAATCGATTTCTATGCAAAAAAACATTTTCAGTTCGATTTTGGATCGATTTTATATAAAATTGTATAAACTTCTAACATTTTCAATGAAAAATCGTGATTTTTTAAAGTCACATTCTAAACGTCAATATTAAAAAATTACTTTTTGATCAACTTTTATTCAAAAAAACTAGTTTTAGTTCGATTTTATATAAAATATGTCAAATTTCTGATTTCAATGAAAAATCTTGTTTTTTAAAGTCACATTCTAAATCCTCATTACAAACTCATTTACGGATTCACACCGGGGACTTTCGAGTAATTTGACAGCGCATTTACGAGTGCATACCGGGGAAAGACCGTTTAAGTGTGATTTTTGTGAGAAATCTTTTAAACAAAGCAACATTTAAGATCTCATATGAAAACTCACACTGATTTTTTTAAATTTGTCAATTTTAGTGATTAACTGATTAAAATCTGTCAAATTTTACCTAAAATCGAATTAAAAATGAATTTTTTGCATAGAAATCGATTAAAAACCGATTTTTAACATTGACGGTTAGAATGTGATTTTACAATTTAAAGGTTAAAGTTCTGTAACTTTCTTATTTGTTAACGTACAAAAAGTTGTGAACTATCAAAAGAAAGTAAATTTTCTCCTGAATCTAAAAATGTAACTAATTTTTTCATAGCTTATATACTTTTCAATATACGAGGGAATTACAAATTTTAATAAAAATTTTGTAATTCCCCCGTATATTGAAAACTATAAAAGATATGACAAAACTATTTGGAATTTTGGATTTTTAAGAAAATTTCCTTTCTTTTGATAGGTTATAACTTTTTGTCCGTCATCAAATAAAATAGTTACAGACTTTCTTTAGATAAATTGTAAAATCACATTCTAACCGTCAATATGGAAAAATCGCATTTTGATCGATTTCTATGCAAATAAATCAGTTTTAGTTCGATTTTGGATTGATTTTATGTAAAATATGACAATTTTTATTCGATTTTACACATTTCATCACTAAAAAGATCGATAAAATATGCCAGAAATCGAAAAAATTCGATAAAATATGTCAGAAATTGAAAAAAAAAACAATAAAAATTGTGTAAAATCGTCAGAAACTGATAAAAATCGTAAATAATCAAACTATTAAAATTCTTCATAATCGAACAATTATATGAAAAATCGAGAAAAAATCGATTATATAAATTTTCAAGATTTTGGATTGAAAATCATTGTATTTTACATAAAATCGATCTAAAATCGAATAAAACTGATTTTCTTGTATAGAAACCGATTTTTCATTATTGACGGTTAGAATGTGATTTTATAATTTTGTGGAAAATCGATAATATCTCGAAAAGTAGACGTTTTTTCGAAATTTTACAAGAATATTTTTTTGTTTGAAATAAAATTTTACATCAAATATCAAATTTTGACATCTATCACTTTGACAGTTTTCGAAATGTCCGTCATTTTGCAAAATTTGTATGTTTTGTAAATATTTTGATACGTTTTAATACATTTTTACACATTTTGATCACTTATAATCAGTTGTAATCATTTATAATCACTTACAATCACATAATCACTTATACAATGTCATAAATTTGTCAAAATCGTTATTTTTAAAGTCACATTCTAACCGTCAATATTGAAAAATCGGTTTTTAATCGATTTCTATGCAAAAAAACATTTTTAGTTCGATTTTGGATCGATTTTATATAAAATTGTACAAACTCATAACATTTTCGAAGAAAAATCGTGATTTTTTAAAGTCACATTCTAAACGTCAATATTAAAAATTACTTTTTGATCGACTTTTATTCAAAAAAACTAGTTTTAGTTCGATTTTAGATCGATTTTATATAAAATTTGTCAAATTTCTGATATTTTCAATGTAAAATCGTGATTTTTAAATTCACATTCTAAACGTCAATATTAAAAATTACTTTTTGATCGACTTTTATTCAGAAAAACTAGTTTTAGTTCGATTTTAGATCGATTTTATATAAAATATGTAAAATTTCTGATATTTTCAATGAAAAATCTTGTTTTTTAAAGTCACATTCTAAATCCTCATTACAAACTCATTTACGGATTCACACCGGGGACTTTCGAGTAATTTGACAGCGCATTTACGAGTGCATACCGGGGAGAGACCGTTTAAGTGTGATTTTTGTGAGAAATCTTTTAAACAAGCGCAACATTTAAGATCTCATATGAAAACTCACACTGGATTTCAAATGTGATTTCATTAAATTTGTAAATTTTAGTAATTAAGTGATTAAAATCTGTCAAATTTTACCTAAAATCGAATTAAAACTGAATTTTTTGCATAGAAATCGATTAAAAACCGATTTTTCAATATTGACGGTTAGAATGTGATTTTACAATTTAAAGGTTAAAGTTCTGTAACTTTCTTATTTGTTAACGTACAAAAAGTTGTGAACTATCAAAAGAAAGTAAATTTTCTCCTGAATCTAAAAATGTAACTAATTTTTTTATAGCTTATATACTTTTCAATATACGAGGGAATTACAAATTTTAATATATATATATTGAAAACTATAAAAGATATGAAAAAACTAATTGGAATTTTGGATTTCTAAGAAAATTTCCTTTCTTTTGATAGGTTATAACTTTTTGTCCGTCAACAAATAAAAAAGTTACAGACTTTCTTTAGATAAATTGTAAAATCACATTCTAACCGTCAATATTGAAAAATCGCATGTTTTTATGTAAAATATGACTATTTTCATTCGATTTTAATCATTTCATCACTAATAAGATCGATAAAATATGTCAGAAATCGAAAAAAATCTATAAAAATTGTGTAAAATCGTCAGAAACTAATAAAAGTCGTAAATAATCAAACTAAAATCACTTACAATCACATAATCACTTATACAATGTCATAAATTTGACAAATTCGTTATTTTTAAAGTCACATTCTAACCGTCAATATTGAAAAATCGGTTCTTAATCGATTTCTATGCAAAAAAACATTTTTAGTTCGATTTTGGATCGATTTTATATAAAATTGTACAAACTCATAACATTTTCGAAGAAAAATCGTGATTTTTTAAAGTCACATTCTAAACGTCAATATTAAAAATTACTTTTTGGTCGACTTTTATTCAAAAAAACTAGTTGTAGTTCGATTTTAGATCGATTTTATATAAAATATGTCAAATTTCTGATATTTTCAAAGAAAAATCGTGATTTTTAAAGTCACATTCTAAATCCTCATTAAAAACTGATTTACGGATTCACACCGGGGACTTTCGAGTAATTTGAAAGCACATTTACGAGTGCATACCGTGAAAAGACCGTTTAAGTGTGATTTTTGTGAGAAATCTTTTAAACAAGCGCAACATTTAAGATCTCATATGAAAACTCAAACTGGATTTCAAATGTGATTTCATTAAATTTGTAAATTTTAGTAATTAAGTGATTAAAATCTGTCAAATTTTACCTAAAATCGAATTAAAAATGAATTTTTTGCATAGAAATCGATTAAAAACCGATTTTTTAACATTGACGGTTAGAATGTGATTTTACAATTTAAAGGTTAAAGTTCTGTAACTTTCTTATTTGTTAACGTACAAAAAGTTGTGAACTATCAAAAGAAAGTAAATTTTCTCCTGAATCTAAAAATGTAACTAATTTTTTTATAGCTTATATACTTTTCAATATACGAGGGAATTACAAATTTTAATAAAAAAATTTGTAATTCCCCCGTATATTGAAAATTATAAAAGATATGAAAAAACTAATTGGAATTTTGGAAATTCGATAAAATATGTCAGAAATTGAAAAAAAAACAATAAAAATTGTGTAAAATCGTCAGAAACTGATAAAAATCGTAAATAATCAAACTATTAAAATTCTTCATAATCGAACAATTATATGAAAAATCGAGAAAAAATCGATTATATAAATTTTCAAGATTTTGTTTTGAAAATCATTGTATTTTACATAAAATCGATCTAAAATCGATTAAAACTGATTTTCTTGCATAGAAACCGATTTTTCAATATTGACGGTTAGAATGTGATTTTATAATCTTGTAGAAAATCGATAATATCTCGAAAAGTAGACGTTTTTTCGAAATTTTACAAGAATACTTTTTTGTTTGAAATAACATTTTACTTCAAATATCAAATTTTGACAGCTATCACTTTGACAGTTTTCGAAAGGTCCGTCATTTTGCAAAATTTGTTTGTTTTGTAAATATTTTGATACGTTTTAATACATTTTTACACATTTTGATCAATTATAATCAGTTTTAATCACATAATCACTTATACAATGTCATAAATTTGACAAAATCGTTATTTTTAAAGTCACATTCTAACCGTCAATATTGAAAAATCGGTTTTTAATCGATTTCTATGCAAAAAAACATTTTTAGTTCGATTTTGGATCGATTTTATATAAAATTGTATAAACTCCTAACATTTTCAATGAAAAATCGTGATTTTTAAAGTCACATTCTAAACGTCAATATTAAAAAATTACTTTTTGATCGACTTTTATTCAAAAAAACTAGTTTTAGTTCGATTTTATATATAATATGTCAAATGTCTGATATTTTCAATGAAAAATCGTGATTTTTAAATTCACATTCTAAATCCTCATTAAAAACTCATTGACAGATTCACACCGGGGACTTTCGAGTAATTTGACAGCGCATTTACGAGTGCATACCGGGGAAAGATCGTTTAAGTGTGATTTTTGTGAGAAATCTATTAAACAAACGCAACATTTAAGATCTCATATGAAAACTCACACTGGATTTCAAATGTGAGTTCATTAAATTTGTCAATTTTAGTAATTAAGTGATTAAAATCTGTCAAATTTTACCTAAAATCGAATTAAAACTGAATTTTTTGCATAAAAATCGATTAAAAACCGATTTTTTAACATTGACGGTTAGAATGTGATTTTACAATTTAAAGGTTAAAGTTCTGTAACTTTCTTATTTGTTAACGTACAAAAAGTTGTGAACTATCAAAAGAAAGGAAATTTTCTCCTGAATCTAAAAATGTAACTAATTTTTTCATAGCTTATATACTTTTCAATATACGAGGGAATTACAAATTTTAATAAAAATTTTGTAATTCCCCCGTATATTGAAAACTATAAAAGATATGACAAAACTATTTGGAATTTTGGATTTTTGAGAACATTTCCTATCGTTTGATAGGTTATAACTTTCTGTACGTTGCCTACTAGACATAGTGGCTTTGTAACGCGTTACTCTTCCATAAGAAGTTATTACTTCAAAAACCAAAAAATAGTGATAATTCAATTTAATTATACTAATTAATTATAATTTTCAGATTATTATTTTACACTGACATAGGAAAAACTCCTCAATTAGTTAGAACAAGATTAGATGGATCTCATAGAATTGTTATAACAAAAAGTAACAATATAACCGCAATTGCTGTTGATATTGAACACGATTTAATAGTTTGGGCACAAGGGCATTATGTTTATATAAGTAATATTGATGGAGAAAATCAGTAAGTATTTGTTAAGCGTCAAATATCATTTTTTTGGTAAATTTTTAATTTTTTTTTCAGACATGTAGTTTTTAATGATACAAGTAGTTCAATAATAACCCATTTATCGGTCCATTCAGGATATTTATATTGGATAGAAAAGGATTTAGATCAATTACAACGAATGGAGATTTTATCGGGAAAATCACGTTCTACATTACCATTACAAGGATCGCATATTGTTGATTTGATATCGGTGAAGAATTTAATGGAAAATCCATGTTCAAAAATTCGTTGTTCACATTTTTGTATTGAAAATATTACTTCGATGATTTGTGCTTGTCCGTATGGAAAAGTTTTAAATGATGATAAAAAAAGTTGTATTGTTCCTCCGCATTGTGGTGAAGATAGGTTTACTTGTAGTACTCCAGAAAAGGTAAATGTAACTTTGGAAAAGTCAAAAATCATTTTTCGGATTTTCGTATTTGTTTGTGTTTAAAATTTGTAATCAAACGGTGAAAACCGCGTTTCGATATCATTTTTGGTTTTCGAGATTTGAAAATGTGTCGGATTTTTCAAATTTGAAAAAACGTAAAATTGTAATAATTCAGTTATTATTTGGGAGTTTTTTAAAATTTCAAAATGCATTTGTTTGTATTCAAAATTTGTAATCAAACGGTGAAAACCGCGTTTCGATATCATTTTTGGTTTTCGAGATTTGAAAATGTGTCGGATTTTTCCAATTTGGACAAACGTAAAATTGTAATAATTCAGTTATTTTTGGGAGTTTTTTAAAATTTCAAAATGCATTTGTTTGTATTCAAAATTTGTAATCAAACGGTGAAAACCGCGTTTCGATATCATTTTTGGTTTTCGAGATTTGAAAATGTGTCGGATTTTTCCAATTTGGAAAAACGTAAAATTGTAATAATTCAGTTATTTTTGAGAGTTTTTTAAAATTTCAAAATGCATTTGTTTGTATTCAAAATTTGTAATCAAACGGTGAAAACCGCGTTTCGATATCATTTTTGGTTTTCGAGATTTGAAAATGTGTCGGATTTTTCAAATTTGAAAAAACGTAAAATTGTAATAATTCAGTTATTTTTGGGAGTTTTTTAAAATTTCAAAATGCATTTGTTTGTATTCAAAATTTGTAATCAAACGGTGAAAACCGCGTTTCGATATCATTTTTGGTTTTCGAGATTTGAAAATGTGTCGGATTTTTCAAATTTGAAAAAACGTAAAATTGTAATAATTCAGTTATTTTTGGGAGTTTTTTAAAATTTCAAAATGCATTTGTTTGTATTCAAAATTTGTAATCAAACGGTGAAAACCGCGTTTTGTTATCATTTTTGGTTTTCGAGATTTGAAAATGTGTCGGATTTTTCCAATTTGGAAAAACGTAAAATTGTAATAATTCAGTTATTATTTGGGAGTTTTTTAAAATTTCAAAATGCATTTGTTTGTATTCAAAATTTGTAATCAAACGGTGAAAACCGCGTTTCGATATCATTTTTGGTTTTCGAGATTTGAAAATGTGTCGGATTTTTCCAATTTGGAAAAACGTAAAATTGTAATAATTCAGTTATTTTTGGGAGTTTTTTAAAATTTGTTTGTATTCAAACGGTGAAAACCGCGTTTTGTTATCATTTTTGGTTTTCGAGATTTGAAAATGTGTCGGATTTTTTTTCATTTGGAAAAACGTAAAATTGTAATAATTCAGTTATTTTTGGGAGTTTTTTAAAATTTCAAAATGCATTTGTTTGTATTCAAAATTTGTAATCAACCGGTGAAAACCGCGTTTTGTTATCATTTTTGGTTTTCGAGATTTGAAAATGTGTCGGATTTTTCCAATTTGGAAAAACGTAAAATTGTAATAATTCAGTTATTATTTGGGAGTTTTTTAAAATTTCAAAATGCATTTGTTTGTATTCAAAATTTGTAATCAAACGGTGAAAACCGCGTTTCGATATCATTTTTGGTTTTCGAGATTTGAAAATGTGTCGGATTTTTCAAATTTGAAAAAACGTAAAATTGTAATAATTCAGTTATTTTTGGGAGTTTTTTAAAATTTCAAAATGCATTTGTTTGTATTCAAAATTTGTAATCAAACGGTGAAAACCGCGTTTCGATATCATTTTTGGTTTTCGAGATTTGAAAATGTGTCGGATTTTTCCAATTTGGACAAACGTAAAATTGTAATAATTCAGTTATTTTTGGGAGTTTTTTAAAATTTCAAAATGCATTTGTTTGTATTCAAAATTTGTAATCAAATAGTGAAAACCGCGTTTCGATATCATTTTTGGTTTTCGAGATTTGAAAATGTGTCGGATTTTTCAAATTTGAAAAAACGTAAAATTGTAATAATTCAGTTATTTTTGGGAGTTTTTTAAAATTTCAAAATGCATTTGTTTGTATTCAAAATTTGTAATCAAACGGTGAAAACCGCGTTTCGATATCATTTTTGGTTTTCGAGATTTGAAAATGTGTCGGATTTTTCCAATTTGGAAAAACGTAAAATTGTAATAATTCAGTTATTATTTGGGAGTTTTTTAAAATTTCAAAATGCATTTGTTTGTATTCAAAATTTGTAATCAAACGGTGAAAACCGCGTTTCGATATCATTTTTGGTTTTCGAGATTTGAAAATGTGTCGGATTTTTCCAATTTGGAAAAACGTAAAATTGTAATAATTCAGTTATTTTTGGGAGTTTTTTAAAATTTCAAAATGCATTTGTTTGTATTCAAAATTTGTAATCAAACGGTGAAAACCGCGTTTCGATATCATTTTTGGTTTTCGAGATTTGAAAATGTGTCGGATTTTTCCAGTTTGGAAAAACGTAAAATTGTAATAATTCAGTTATTATTTGGGAGTTTTTTAAAATTTCAAAATGCATTTGTTTGTATTCAAAATTTGTAATCAAACGGTGAAAACCGCGTTTCGATATCATTTTTGGTTTTCGAGATTTGAAAATGTGTCGGATTTTTCCAATTTGGAAAAACGTAAAATTGTAATAATTTAGTTATTATTTGGGAGTTTTTTAAAATTTCAAAATGCATTTGTTTGTATTCAAAATTTGTAATCAAACGGTGAAAACCGCGTTTTGATATCATTTTTGGTTTTCGAGATTTGAAAATGTGTCGGATTTTTCCAATTTGGTAAAACGTAAAATTGTAATAATTCAGTTATTTTTGGGAGTTTTTTAAAATTTCAAAATGCATTTGTTTGTATTCAAAATTTGTAATCAAACGGTGAAAACCGCGTTTCGATATCATTTTTGGTTTTCGAGATTTGAAAATGTGTCGGATTTTTCCAATTTGGACAAACGTAAAATTGTAATAATTCAGTTATTTTTGGGAGTTTTTTAAAATTTCAAAATGCATTTGTTTGTATTCAAAATTTGTAATCAAACGGTGAAAACCGCGTTTCGATATCATTTTTGGTTTTCGAGATTTGAAAATGTGTCGGATTTTTCCAATTTGGAAAAACGTAAAATTGTAATAATTCAGTTATTTTTGGGAGTTTTTTAAAATTTCAAAATGCATTTGTTTGTATTCAAAATTTGTAATCAAACGGTGGAAACCGCGTTTCGATATCATTTTTGGTTTTCGAGATTTGAAAATGTGTCGGATTTTTCAAATTTGAAAAAACGTAAAATTGTAATAATTCAGTTATTTTTGGGAGTTTTTTAAAATTTCAAAATGCATTTGTTTGTATTCAAAATTTGTAATCAAACGGTGAAAACCGCGTTTTGTTATCATTTTTGGTTTTCGAGATTTGAAAATGTGTCGGATTTTTCCAATTTGGAAAAACGTAAAATTGTAATAATTCAGTTATTATTTGGGAGTTTTTTAAAATTTCAAAATGCATTTGTTTGTATTCAAAATTTGTAATCAAACGGTGAAAACCGCGTTTCGATATCATTTTTGGTTTTCGAGATTTGAAAATGTGTCGGATTTTTTTTCATTTGGAAAAACGTAAAATTGTAATAATTCAGTTATTTTTGGGAGTTTTTTAAAATTTCAAAATGCATTTGTTTGTATTCAAAATTTGTAATCAAACGGTGAAAACCGCGTTTCGATATCATTTTTTGTTTTCGAGATTTGAAAATGTGTCGGATTTTTCCAATTTGGAAAAACGTAAAATTGTAATAATTCAGTTATTTTTGGGAGTTTTTTAAAATTTCAAAATGCATTCGTTTGTATTCAAAATTTGTAATCAAACAGTGAAAACCACATTTCGATAGCATTTTTGGTTTTCGAGATAGAGATATTTCCCATTTTTCCCAAGAATGTTTTAATTTTTATTTTTTTTAAGGATAAAACAGAATGTATTCCAATAGCTTGGAAATGCGACCGACAAAAAGACTGCGGTGACGGATCAGACGAAGCAGATTGTCCAAAATGCCTCCCAGATCAATTCCGTTGCCTAAACGGGCAATGTATCGAAAAAAAACATTTTTGCGATAATTTCGATCATTGTTCAGACAAATCGGATGAAAAAAATTGTTGTGAAAATGGATTTCAATGTCCACAAACTGAAGTTTGTCTTCCATTTTCTTTGGTATGTGATGGCAATGAAAATTGTGCCGATGGTTCTGATGAGAAAAATTGCGATAATATTACGAAATCGAGTAGTACGCATGCTGTTGTTTTTTCAATTATGGCTTGTATTATAGTAATTGCTTTTGTTTTATTTTTTTTGTGTAAAAAGAGATTATTGGATAAAGATGATGATGGAAATTGTAATGATGAAATGGGAGAATCATTGAATCCAATGCATTCAGGCATTGTTAGTGGAAATCTTAAATATAATAGAAAAGGTATAAAAAAATTACTCAATTGGTCCTTTAATCTGACAATTGACATTTTTGACATCTTAAATATGACAATTAACATTTTTGACAATATAAATCTAACAATTGACAGTTTTGAAAGCTTAAATATGACAACTGACTTTTTAATCTGACAGTTCAAACCTGCACAAATGACATTTTTGACAGCTCAAATCTGACAGTTGACATTTTTGACATATTAAATCCAATAATTGACTTTTTTGTTTGCTTAAATCTGACAATTGACATTGTTGACAACTGATTTACAATATTCTTGACAGTTCATATTTGATATCTGACATTTTTGACTAACTATTTAAACAGGTATACCAGATGTTGTACGAATGTCGATGGTAAACGATAGTGGATGTCCGTCTTCATTTGATCGTCGACATGTAACTGGAGCTTCGAGTAGTTCAAATACAAATGGTTCAAGTATAACTGGTTATCCTTGCGAAACTTTAAATCCTCCTCCAAGTCCTGCAACCACAGCTAATTCAACAAGAGGTAATATATTCACTTTTAATCAGATTTTAACCACTTTAATCAGATTTTGATCACTTGTAATGACTACTGATTACTTGCAATCACTTTTAATCACTTGCAATCAGATTTTAATCACTTAAATCAGATTTTGATCACTTCTAATGACTTCTGATTACTTGCAATCACTTTTAATCACTTGCAATCGCTTTTGATTACTTGTAATCAGTTGTGATTACATGTAATCACTTTTAATAATAAATTTTCAGGTAGTAGTCCTTCTCGTTACCGTCCATATCGGCATTATCGTGCCATAAATCAACCACCGCCTCCTACACCATGTTCGACTGATATAAATGATGAAAGTGATTACAATTATTCATCAAGAAATCGATATGATGCAGGACCATTTCCACCGCCTCCTACACCACGATCGGTATATCATTTTTTTTACAAAATTTCCTTTTAGCATCTATAAATAATTTTTTTAAGGTATGCCAACAAGAAAGTTGTCCACCATCACCAAGTTCACGTTCTTCGACTTATTTTAGTCCATTACCGCCACCTCCATCACCAGTGGCTCTACCTAGAGGCGGTTACGATTCATGACAAATGACTTTTAAAGAGATTAAAGACAGTTACGTGCAATTTATGTTATAACAATTTGATTTAAGTTAAAATATATTTAAATAATAAATCTTTTTTTTTTCTTATTTTTATCTCATTTGCAAGAGTTGGCTAGTTGTTCTATATATACAACGTACATAAAATAGACAAAACTTATAAAAAAAGAAGAAGAATTAACTCATTTGCAAGAGTTGGCTGGTTGTTCTATATATACAACGTACATAAAATAGACAAAAAGAAGAAGAATTAACTCGCATTATTGATTTTTTTACCATATTTACTTAATAAACCTAAATTTTATGCATATAATAAAGAAACATACTCTATTAACTTATTTATTGATTTAAATATAAACAAAACTAAGTGAATTTCTAACTAAATACATTTTTCTTTACTTGTATGAAGGAATATCGGCTGGACGTTCTGGATAGTCACTGTAGAATTCTAAAAATCCTGCAGCTTTTCCGAAAATGATAGTTCCAACCAAAGTACCGACTCCAATTACTAAATGGGCGTTGTATTTCCTTTGATTAGCATCATAATTTGTTTGCCAGCTTCCTTGTGGTGTTGGTATATCGTTGTAGGTGGATTGCACAGGATGGTGACCTCCTCCGTAGTTTCTTCTAGAGCATAATTTCACAGCAGGACTGTTTAATAATCGTCGAAGATGCATTTTTTTTATTGGAATTCAATACTTATTAGTTATATAAGATTCTATTAACTGATCGTGGTGACAATTAGAGTTTTGACGTTTCTATTTCTTCTTCTTTTTTTTTGGCTTGCAATCAACTGTACTTTATTTATATCGAACAATTAGCCATCAAACTAATTAAAACTGTTTAAAAGGTATAAAATATAAGTTAAAATTTTTTTTTAACTATTTTATTATTATTATTTTAATATATTTTACAATGGTTATTATAAAATTTACCAAACAACCTCAAAGACAGAGGCCAGTATGTTTTAAAGATGTTCAACCAATCAAAAAACTCTAGTCGTACCTGTCAATTTCTTGAATTTTGAATCGGTGTTTTGTTGTCGTAATTTTGCATTTTTGTGTTAAAAAATTCTATTTTGATTCGTAAATTAGTTAAATTGTGATTAATAAGAGTGTTAGTAATGATTTACATAATTCGGTTTTAAGTTTTTTATATATAATTAGTGCTGTGAGTGATATTAAATACTGCATAGTGATCGTTGATAGAAAATTAACTTTTTGCTTTTTGATGGTATGAAATGTAAGTAAGATTTATTGATATTTCTAAAAATTGAATATTACTTAGTTGTTTTTGGAAAGAAGTTCCCTTTCGCGCGTTACGAACAGTTACGCTGACGCTAGGAGCTAGCCTAAAAAAATTCATACCAAAATTTGTCACGACACTATGCACCGACACAATGCACCGACAACGCATGTTTCTCTCTCTCACAGACCAAAAAATAAATAACTCTCTCTTCCTCTCTCTCATAGATAGATATATTACAATGCATAGAAAAGTGTGACGTCAGCTATGGGAGGAGCTTACAAATCTTTCTAAACAAAACACAAAACTACAAAACATATTTGCATTGAAAATGCCATAAAAGATTTTTCTATTACTTGTAGTGGTTTCTAATCAAAAATCTTAACGTTTTCCGGACACTTTTCATACGACCTATTGTATCCAATTTGTGATAGTGAATAAACATTGAAAGTTAGTGTAAGTGTTTAAATTTTATATGCATTTTAGTGGAATTGAGGTTATGTTTTGTTTCAAAGTTTATAAATTTTATTATGGTAATCTCGTAATTAATTATGTATTCTTTAACTATTAAATAGTATTCTGTTGCAGTAAAAATGGTGATGTGTTTCGTCCCCAATTGCAAACATTATAGCGAGCAGAAAAACTGCAATTTTTTTACTTTTTTTTTTCTATTTTGCTTTGAACAGTGTAGTAGTGTCGCGACTTTGTTAATACAGATTTTTTGTAGATAATAAATGTTAAAATAATAGAAAATAAAAACAATAATGTATCCTGACAATGTTTCTGCACAAGTTCCGGATATTGTTGATAGAGTTAGGTAAGTAGAGATTTTATACAGACGATAATAAATGCTTATGTATATACAAACTCTCTGTTGTGTTTACAAATTACAATTCCTTCACTAATTAATCGAAAGGAACTTCGTTCCATCCGGGTGTCCTTTGACACCTCTCACTTTTTTTATATCTTTTATAGTTTTTAATATACGAGGGAATTATAAAATCTTTTTTGAAGTTGTAATTTACTCTAATGACTGGGCAACAAGTTTTTGGAGCGATTTACGTATAAATATAAAAATTATAAAATTGAGATAATTGTGGATTATATCTAAATTATCAATATTAAAGAGTGTTTCAAGTCACCGTCCAGCGGTCTCTCTCTCTCTCTCTCACTCATAGATGACTCATAGATGACTCATAGATGACTCATAGATGACTCATAGATGACTCATAGATGACTCATAGATGACTCATAGATGACTCATAGATGACTCATAGATGACTCATAGATGACTCATAGATGACTCATAGATGACTCATAGATGACTCATAGATGACTCATAGATGACTCATAGATGACTCATAGATGACTCATAGATGACTCATAGATGACTCATAGATGACTCATAGATGACTCAGAGATGACTCACAGATGACTCATAGATGACTCATAGATGACTCATAGATGACTCAGAGATGACTCACAGATGACTCACAGATGACTCACAGATGACTCACAGATGACTCACAGATGACTCAGAGATGACTCACAGATGACTCATAGATGACTCATAGATGACATGACTCATAGATGACTCATAGATGACTCAGAGATGACTCAGAGATGACTCACAGATGACTCAGAGATGACTCAGAGATGACTCATAGATGACTCATAGATGACTTACAGATGACTTACAGATGACTCAGAGATGACTCAGAGATGACTGTCAAATATTTTAATTTTAAAATTTTGTATTAAATTGTTAATTCCTGTTTTAAATTAAATTGAAATAAAAAGTAATTCTAGGTAGAATATACAATACCTCTGGTATTGTATAAATGGACACTTTTGTTAAAAGAAACGAACTGTTGAAAATAATGGATTTACTTTTTTTTCTATTTTGCTTTGAACAGTGTAGTAGTGTCGCGACTTTGTTAAGTTTATACAGGTTTTTTGTAGATAATAAATATTAAAATAATAGAAAATAAAAACAATAATGTATCCTGACAGTGTTTCTGCACAAGTTCCGGATATTGCTGATAGAGTTAGGTAAGTAGAGATTTTATACAGACGATGATAAATGCTTATGTATGTACAAACTCTCTGTTGTGTTTACAAATTACAATTCCTTCACTAATTAATCGAAAGGAACTTCGTTCCATCCGGGTGTCCCTTGACACATCTCACTTTTTTTAATTTTACAAATGGTTTGTGGTAAATTTTATAATGTTTTATTCTATACGAAAACAATTTTTTAAGTGTATTATTAAGAAATCGAAATACCACGACAGTTACCGAGTATCTCCGAAAGCTAGATGTCAAATATTAATATAAATTTGTATCAATAAATTAATTTACTTTAAAAATTCATTCTTTTTTTTTACTTTTTGTGATTGTAAGTAAAATCTTGCTTTCTTAAGTATTTTAACCTATTTTACTATTATTTAAATACATTTTACAATGGTTATTATAAATTTTACCAAACAACCTCAAAGAAAGAGGCCAGTTTGTTTGAAAGATTTACTGTCAATTTCTTGAATTTTGTATAGGTGTTTTATTGTCGTAATTTTGCATTTTTGTGTTAAAAAATTCTATTTTGAATCGTAAATTAGTTAAATAATGATTAATAAGAGTGTTAGTAATGATTTACATAATTCGGTTTTAAGTTTTTTTAAATATAATTAGTGCTGTGAGTGATATTAAATACAGCATAGTGATCGTTGATAGAAAATTAACTTTTTGCTGGTATGAAATGTAAGTAAGATTTATTGATACTTTAAAAATTGAATATTACTGGGTTGTTTTTTAATTTCTCATATGTTTTGTTGATAATTTTATAATGTTTTATTCTATACGAAAACAATTTTTTAAGTGTATTATTAAGAAATCGAAATACCACGACAGTTACCGAGTATCTCCGAAAGCTAGATGTCAAATATTAATATAAATTTGTATCAATAAATTAATTTACTTTAAAAATTCATTCTTTTTTTACTTTTTGTGATTGTCAGTAAAATCTTGCTTTCTTAAGTATTTTAACCTATTTTACTATTATTTAAATATATTCTACAATGGTAATTATAAATTTTACCAAACAACCTCAAAGAAAGAGGCCAGTTTGTTTGAAAGATTTACTGTCAATTTCTTGAATTTTGTATAGGTGTTTTATTGTCGTAATTTTGCATTTTTGTGTTAAAAAATTCTATTTTGAATCGTAAATTAGTTAAATAATGATTAATAGGGGTGTTAGTAATGATTTACATAATTCGGTTTTAAGTTTTTTTAAATATAATTAGTGCTGTGAGTGATATTAAAAGTGATCGTTGATAGAAAATTAACTTTTTGCTGGTATGAAATGTAAGTAAGATTTATTGATACTTTAAAAATTGAATATTACTGGGTTGTTTTTTAATTTCTCATATGTTTTGTTGATAATTTTATAATGTTTTATTCTATACGAAAACAATTTTTTAAGTGTATTTTTAAGAAATCGAAATACCACGACAGTTACCGAGTATCTCCGAAAGCTAGATGTCAAATATTAATATAAATTTGTATCAATAAATTAATTTACTTTAAAAATTCATTCTTTTTTTACTTTTTGTGATTGTCAGTAAAATCTTGCTTTCTTAAGTATTTTAACCTATTTTACTATTATTTAAATATATTTTACAATGGTAATTATAAATTTTACCAAACAACCTCAAAGAAAGAGGCCAGTTTGTTTGAAAGATTTACTGTCAATTTCTTGAATTTTGTATAGGTGTTTTATTGTCGTAATTTTGGATTTTTGTGTTAAAAAATTCTATTTTGAATCGTAAATTAGTTAAATAATGATTAATAAGAGTGTTAGTAATGATTTACATAATTCGGTTTTAAGTTTTTTATATATAATTAGTGCTGTGAGTGATATTAAATACTGCATAGTGATTGTTGATAGAAAATTAACTTTTTGCTGGTATGAAATGTAAGTAAGATTTATTGATACTTTAAAAATTGAATATTACTGGGTTGTTTTTTAATTTCTCATATGTTTTGTTGATAATTTTATAATGTTTTATTCTATACGAAAACAATTTTTTAAGTGTATTTTTAAGAAATCGAAATACCACGACAGTTACCGAGTATCTCCGAAAGCTAGATGTCAAATATTAATATAAATTTGTATCAATAAATTAATTTACTTTAAAAATTCATTCTTTTTTTACTTTTTGTGATTGTCAGTAAAATCTTGCTTTCTTAAGTATTTTAACCTATTTTACTATTATTTAAATATATTTTACAATGGTAATTATAAATTTTACCAAACAACCTCAAAGAAAGAGGCCAGTTTGTTTGAAAGATTTACTGTCAATTTCTTGAATTTTGTATAGGTGTTTTATTGTCGTAATTTTGCATTTTTGTGTTAAAAAATTCTATTTTGAATCGTAAATTAGTTAAATAATGATTAATAAGAGTGTTAGTAATGATTTACATAATTCGGTTTTAAGTTTTTTTAAATATAATTAGTGCTGTGAGTGATATTAAATACAGCATAGTGATCGTTGATAGAAAATTAACTTTTTGCTGGTATGAAATGTAAGTAAGATTTATTGATACTTTAAAAATTGAATATTACTGGGTTGTTTTTTAATTTCTCATATGTTTTGTTGATAATTTTATAATGTTTTATTCTATACGAAAACAATTTTTTAAGTGTATTTTTAAGAAATCGAAATACCACGACAGTTACCGAGTATCTCCGAAAGCTAGATGTCAAATATTAATATAAATTTGTATCAATAAATTAATTTACTTTAAAAATTCATTCTTTTTTTACTTTTTGTGATTGTCAGTAAAATCTTGCTTTCTTAAGTATTTTAACCTATTTTACTATTATTTAAATATATTTTACAATGGTAATTATAAATTTTACCAAACAACCTCAAAGAAAGAGGCCAGTTTGTTTGAAAGATTTACTGTCAATTTCTTGAATTTTGTATAGGTGTTTTATTGTCGTAATTTTGCATTTTTGTGTTAAAAAATTCTATTTTGAATCGTAAATTAGTTAAATTATGATTAATAAGAGTGTTAGTAATGATTTACATAATTCGGTTTTAAGTTTTTTTAAATATAATTAGTGCTGTGAGTGATATTAAATACAGCATAGTGATCGTTGATAGAAAATTAACTTTTTGCTGGTATGAAATGTAAGTAAGATTTATTGATACTTTAAAAATTGAATATTACTGGGTTGTTTTTTAATTTCTCATATGTTTTGTTTTATTCTATACGAAAACAAACTTTAAAGTGTATTATTAAGAAATCGAAATACAACTAAAGTTACCGAATGTTTCCGAAAGCTAGTTGTCAAATGTTGATATAAATTTTTATCAATAAATTAATTTATTTCAATATCTATTACGAATTTATTCCTTTTTTTATTACTTTTTGTTTCTTTTTTTCATCTTTCAAACAAACTGTATTGTTTTTTTTTAATATAAAATCTATTTCTATCTCTTTCTAACTCATTGTAAATAACATTCAGTTGAAGTATTTAAATTAGTCAAGTTGGGTGAGGGTGAGTGGGAATTATTTTTTGATAAAAATTCCTACGCCAAATCGTATTTTATTACGAAATATAAACAGAATGTTACATTTTAAACTTATTATAGTGACAAGATAGAGTTTTTTTTGCTAAATCTTTTGATTTGTTTTTATATATTTATATTAGTTACATTAAGATTGAATTTTATTTTCAGGTATGGTAATTGGAAAGTGTTTTTTTAATGCGAGTTTCGAATATAAAGTTTGCAATACGGATTTGCAACCGGTAAAAGTGTATTTAAAAAAACGGAAAAGTAAATTCAGTGCGTTTAATAAATCGAATTTTTCGTAAAAAAAAATTAAATCGCGCGATAATTATATTTTTGATTACGATAAAATGATAATTATACCAATTTCTTCAGAATACCTTAAGAAAGATATACTCGATATTTATGATTCCAATTTGTTATTTGGATTTATAAATTTATTGGGTATATCTGGATTTTGGTGTAGGGGAAATTTGGGTAATTATTCTATAATAAAATTCGTATGTAACGGGAGTGAACGTGAATCGGGAAATTTTTCTTATAAATTATATAAATAATTATACCAATTTCCTTACAATACAATAAAGAAAAGGTATAGTCGATATTTATATGAATCCAATAAGTTATTTGGATTTATAGATTTATTGGCTGTATCTGGACTTTGGCGTAGGGGGAATTTGGGTAATTATTCTTAAAGTAAATTCGTACGAAACGGAAATGAACGTAAACCGAGAAAATTCGAGAAATTTTTCTTAATAATCCGGAAAATCGCGAGGATAATTATACCAATTTTCTCAGGATACAATAAGGACAGATATAGTCGATATTTATATGAAACCTATATGTTATTTGGAACTCATATATTTATTAGCTATATCTGTACGAGGCTGTGGGATACGCTTTTATATGATTATTGTAAATCGTATAACTGCGTAGGGGAAATTTGGGTAATTATTCTAGAAAGAAAATTCGTACGAAATCCGGAAAATCGCGGGGATAATTCACCAATTTCCTCATGATACAATAAAGACAGGTATATTTGATATTTATATGAAACCAATATGTTATTTGGAATTCATATATTTATTGGGTACATCTGGACAAGGCTGTGGTATACACTGTTATATGATTTTCTTAAAATCTATACGTTATATATTTGTTATACGATTTTTTTAAAATGGTGTAACTGTGTAGGGGAAATTTGGGTAATTATTCTAGAAGTAAATTCGTACGTAACGGGAGTGAACGTAAATCGGGAAAATTCGGGAAA
The DNA here is from genome assembly GCA_964028335.1 of Altica lythri. Classification (NCBI taxonomy): domain Eukaryota; kingdom Metazoa; phylum Arthropoda; class Insecta; order Coleoptera; family Chrysomelidae; genus Altica; species Altica lythri. The sequence goes on from OZ034811.1 coordinate 15,157,324, forward strand.
AGTGTACGCGAATGGAAAGTATGAAGAAAGGAGGAGCCAGCATTAGGGAAGGAGAAAATAGGTAATTATTATAAACATCTTCAAATTGTATTTATAAAACGAAAAAAGATGCTAAATATTTCTTTTCTTTTTGTTTCAGGTAGGTTCAGAAGGCGCAGGATAGCTTTTTGTGGTGAGTTTTGTTTTTGACATACAGCAAATTGAAAATTTCATTTCGAATTTGATTTATTTATTTAGCGAATTGTAGCAAAAGATAGAATTTAGACTATAACACTGCTAAACACTAAATTCACAATAATTTATCTATACTTTATTTATTTGCACTATATGAAAGTTTAAATATTCGCGCTATACTGAATACTGACTGTCTGCCTTCGAGTCCAATTTATATATACTGCGACGCCATCTCACGTTCGAGAACCAGAGAGTTCGAGAAAAGGGTCCTTTATTGTTTTTGGTACCAGAACATTCGCCCGCAGAGCCATCTCTCGATGATTCTAAAGAGTTCCGGATAGACTTAACATTCACTCAATGGCGTAGTTTCGTTACATTATTATACATTTTTTATAATTATTCCTTTTCTTTTTATAATAGGATCTAGTTTTGTTTTAATCCGATTTGTTTAACCTCTTTGAGCTTCAACTTTCGAATCATCTTTTGGGTGGTCTTCGTGTATTTGGTTTATGCGATTTTGCTCACTTTGCTCATCTTTCTTCTGGAAACCTTTTGCTCAAACGCATCTTACCAAATCCTGTATTCACTGTTCTTCACTTATGTCCTGGTTCCTGATTCGATCGCTAAGGGTTACATTTGTAATGGTTCATTTGGTTTTTACGACTTTTCCCACTTTGCCAATCTCTCTTCTGGCATCCTTTCTACATAGTCTCTCCAATATCTCTTGTGTGTTCTAATCCATCTTAAGTTCCTCTTTGATATTTTTGCTTCTTATTCGATCCCTGTGAGTTACAACACTTGATAGTTCTTAGTATTTTCCTTATTTTTTTTGTTTTTAATGTTTCAGTTCTGGTTTCTTTGGTATACGTTAGCATAGGTCTTCCACATGTTTTGTATATTCTTATCTTGCTCTTTGTAGTTATCATTTTGTTTCGCCATATGATATCCATTAACTTTTGTTGCTTTTAGGGAGTTTTTCACCTATATTGTCACTTGAACCTCGTGTATTGTTGAATCGCCAATTTTTGTTGTAATTCATTTTTTTATGGCAATTCGTCATTTTTTGATAGCAAATAATCAATTTTCGATGGTAATTCGTTATTTTTTGATGACAATTCGTCAATTTTTGTTGTAATTCGTCATTTTTTTATGGCAATTCATCATTTTTTTGATAGCAATTCATCAATTTTCGATGGTAATTCATCATTTTTTGATGGCAAATCGTCAATTTTTGTTGTAATCTATTATTTTTTGTCGATTTGTCAAATTTTAATGACAATTCGTCATTTTTTGATAGCAATTCGTCAATTTTCAATGGCAATTCGTCATTTTTGATGACAATTCGTTACTTTTTGATGGCAATTCGTCAATTTTCGATGGTAATTCGTCCTTTTTTTATCTAATTCGTTAATTTTCAATGGTAATTCGTCATTTTTGATGACAATTCGTTACTTTTTGATGGCAATTCATCAATTTTCGATGGTAAGTCGCCATTTTGATGACAATTCGTCATTCTTAAATGAGAATTATTTTTTCGATGACAATTCGCCATTATTTATGGTAATTCCTCAATTTTCAATGGCAATTCGTCATTTTTGATGACAATTCGTTACTTTTTGATGGCAATTCGTCAATTTTCGATGGTAATTCGTCATTTATTGATGACAATTCGCCACTTTTTGATTACAATTCGTCAATTTTTGTTATAATTATTTTTTTTGTGGCAATTCGTCATTTTTTGATAGCAATTCATCAATTTTCGAAGGTAATTCGTCATTTTTTGACGACATCGTCAATTTTTGTTGCAATTTATTATTTTTTATGTCGATTTGTCAAATAATAATGATAATTCGTCATTTTTTGATAGCAATTCGTCAATTTTTGATCCAATTCGTCAATTTTCAATGACAATTCGTCAATTTTTGTTGTAATTCGTAATTTTTTATGACAATTCGCCATTTTTTGATTACATTTCGTCAATTTTTGTTGTAATTCATTTTTTTTATGGCAATTCGTCATTTTTTGATGACAATTCATCAATTTTCTATGGTAATTCGTCATTTTTTGATGACAAATCGTCAATTTTTATTGTAATTTAATATTTTTTATGTCGATTTATCAAATTTTAATGACAATTCGTCATTTTTTGTTAGCAATTCGTCAATTTTTGATCCAATTCGTCAATTTTCAAAGACAATTCGTCAATTTTTGTCGTAATTCGTTATTTTTTTATGACAATTCACCATTTTTTGATTAAGATTGGTCAATTTTTGTTGTAATTCGTTTTTTTAAGGCAATTGGTCATTTTTTTGTAACAATTCATCAATTTTCGATGGTAATTCGTCATTTTTTGATGACAAATCGTCAATTTTTATTGTAATTTATTATTTTTTATGTCGATTTATCAAATTTTAATGACAATTCGTAATTTTTTGTTAGCAGTTAGTCAATTTTTGATCCAATTCGTCAATTTTCAATGACAATTCGTCGATTTTTGTCGTAATTCGTTATTTTTTTATGACAATTCGCCATTTTTTGATTACAATTCGTCAATTTTTGTAGCAATTCTTCAATTTTCGATGGTAATTCGTCATTTTTTGATGACAAATCGTCAATTTTTGTTGTAATTTATTATTTTTTATGCCGATTTGTCAAATTTTAATGACAATTCGTCATATTTTGATAGCATTTCGTCAATTTTTGATCCAAGTCGTCAATTTTAGATGACAATTCGTCATTTTTTGATGACAATACGTCATTCTTAGATGAGAATTCATTTTTCGATGACAATTCGTCGTTATTTATGGTAATTCGTCAATTTTCAATGGCAATTCGTCATTTTTTAATAGTAATTCGTCATTTTTGATGACAATTCGTTACTTTTTGATGGCAACTTGTCAATTTTCGATGGTAATTCGTCCTTTTTTGATCTAATTCGTCAATTTTCAATGGTAATTCGTCGTTTGTTGATGACGTTGCGTCATTTTTCGATGACAATTCGTCAATTTTCAATGGTAATTCGTCATTTTTTAATGGTAATTCGTCATTTTTTAATGGTAATTCGTCATTTTTTAATGGTAATTCGTCATTTTTGATGACAATTCGTTACTTTTTGATGGCAACTCGTCAATTTTCGATGGTAATTCGTCCTTTTTTGATCTAATTCGTCAATTTTCAATGGTAATTCGTCGTTTATTGATGACATTGCGTCATTTTTCGATGACAATTCGTCAATTTTCAATGGTAATTCGTCATTTTTTAATGGTAATTCGTCATTTTTAATGACAATTCGTTACTTTTTGATGGCAACTCGTCAATTTTCGATGGTAATTCGTCCTGTTTTGATCTAATTCGTCAATTTTCAATGGTAATTAGTCATTTATTGATGACATTTCGTCATTTTTTGATGACAATTCGTCAATTTTCAATGACAATTCGTCATTTTTTAATGGTAATTCGTCATTTTTGATGACAATTCGTTACTTTTTGATGGCAATTCGTCAATTTTCGATGGCAATTCGTCCTTTTTTGATCTAATTCGTCAATTTTCAATGGTAATTAGTCATTTATTGATGACATTTCGTCATTTTTCGATGACAATTCGTCAATTTTCAACGGCAATTCGTCATTTTTTAATGGTAATTCATTATTTTTGATGACAATTCGTTACTTTTTGATGGTAATTCGTCAATTTTCGATGGCAATTCGTCCTTTTGTGATCTAATTCGTCAATTTTCAATGGTAATTCGTCATTTATTGATGACATTTCGTTATTTTTTGATGATAATTCGTCAATTTTCAATGGCAATTCGTCATTTTTTAATGGTAATTCGTCATTTTTTAATGGTGTTTCGACATTTTTAATGACAATTCGTTACTTTTTGATGGCGACTCGTCAATTTTCGATGGTAATTCGTCTTGTTTGATCTAATTCGTCAATTTTCAATGGTAATTAGTCATTTATTGATGACATTTCGTCATTTTTTGATGACAATTCGTCAATTTTCAACGGCAATTCGTCATTTTTTAATGGTAATTCGTCATTTTTGATGACAATTCGTTACTTTTTGATGGTAATTCGTCAATTTTCAATGGTAATTAGTCATTTATTGATGACATTTCGTCATTTTTTGATGGCAATTCGTCAATTTTCGATGGTAATTCGTCCTTTTTTTATATAAATCGTCAATTTTCAATGGTAATTCGTCATTTATTGATGACATTTCGTTATTTTTTGATGATAATTCGTCAATTTTCAATGGCAATTCGTCATTTTTTAATGGTAATTCGCCATTTTTGATGACAATTTGCTACTTTTTGATGGCAATTCGTCCAATTTTTGATCAATGAAATCATTGATTGATAGGCGATACAAAGTTTGGTGAATTTTGTTTCAAGTACAATCGCTATCGCAAACATCAGTTTTTTGTCATGATCACAATTTGTCATTTTTGTTATAGCAATTGGTCAATTTTTGATTTAATTCGTCAATTTTCGATGGTAATTCGTCATTTATTAATGACATTTCGTCATTTTTTAATGAAAATTCGTCACTTTTCGATGACAATTCGCCATTTTTTGAAGGCAAAATTTTCTAAAATTTCCTACTTTGATTAGTTGAAGTTATCACTTCTATAGCGTTAAACTTTTAGTAAAAACTGATTGCAAGTGAGGGAAAATAAAACAAAAAAAAAATATTATAATAGCACTTTATTTGTTTACATCAGCAAATTCCTAAAATAAGGCAATTTTCATATCTACATATTATTAATTCTATTATTTTTTTACAAATATTCTAATATAAATAAAATAGAAGTATTATATCATGAAAAAAGCTTCAAAAAAAAATTTTTTTATTACACAACGTTCCAAAACAAAAACCGTAAAAATTTGGTACATTGAGTATTAAAATATAAAAAGAAAACAATCCAATAAATTTTCAAAATGTTGCTGCATCGTTTTTAAGTACAAATTTTACGGAAATTTTCAAAAATTGTTAATATTTAATCCTTAACTAGATTAATGAAACTTCTTTTAATAAAATTTACATAATTCTAGTTAAGAATTAAATTTTCCGGTAATATATATACAAATATACAATTTTCACATACATTTACAAACAATAACCCGCATTTTGGTAAACTATTTTTTTTTTTAAAGAAAATTTCATTTTCTCCCAAATTACTCGCTGGATACAGCAACCTCTTTTAATATGGCACCTTCAGATTCTAAGAGATTTAAATCAGGTACATCTATCGGAGTTTCAGGTAAACTACTAATTTCCTCTTCTTCTTCGTCTTCTCCCCCATCTTCTTCTTTTTCAAGTTTGTTACTATCTTCAGGATGTTCTTCTTCCTCTTCGGGAATTGGTTGGGAAATCTCTTCATCAGATTTAGATGGTTTTAATGTGGATATATCCTGTATAAAAAATATATTTTTTATCGGTTTTCTGTCCATTTAAAAATTGTAAAAAAATGGTAGAAAGTTGAAGGATATTGAATAGTTCATTTTATGTCAAGCAGTTATCCAGCAGAGTTCTGTGTATCTTCACAATTTTGTGAATAAATTGTGTTAAAGTCCCCATAAGTGTTTCAATATGTTCGAAATGTTTCACAGATTCTGATGGATTAAAAAGTCATATTAGAACTCACACTGACGAGAAACCTTTTAAATGTAAAATATGTTCGAAATGTTTCACAACATATATAAGGGGATGTATGGGCAGTTAAGAGGAATTGAAATAATTTGAATAGTTCATTGTATTGTCAATCAGTTTAAACGTTATCCAGCAGAGTTCTGTGTATCTTCACAATTTTGTGAATAAATTGTGTTAAAGTCCCCATAAGTGTTTCAATATGTTCGAAATGTTTCACAGATTCTGATGGATTAAAAAGTCATATTAGAACTCACACTAACGAGAAACCTTTTAAATGTAAAATATGTTCGAAATGTTTCACAACATATATAAGGGGATGTATGGGCAGTTAAGAGGAATTGAAATAATTTGAATAGTTCATTGTATTGTCAATCAGTTTAAACGTTATCCAGCAGAGTTCTGTGTATCTTCACAATTTTGTGAATAAATTGTGTTAAAGTCCCCATAAGTGTTTCAATATGTTCGAAATGTTTCACAGATTCTGATGGATTAAAAAGTCATATTAGAACTCACACTAACGAGAAACCTTTTAAATGTAAAATATGTTCGAAATGTTTCACAACATATATAAGGGGATGTATGGGCAGTTAAGAGGAATTGAAATAATTTGAATAGTTCATTGTATTGTCAATCAGTTTAGACGTTATCCAGCAGAGTTCTGTGTATCTTCACAATTTTGTGAATAAATTGTGTTAAAGTCCCCATAAGTGTTTCAATATGTTCGAAATGCTTCAGATTCTGATGGATTAAAAAGTCATATTAGAACTCACACTAACGAGAAACCTTTTAAATGTAAAATATGTTCGAAATGTTTCACAACATATATAAGGAGATGTATGGGCAGTTAAGAGGAATTGAAATAATTTGAACAGTTCATTATATTGTCAATCAGTTAAAAGGTTAACAATTTTGTGAATAAATTGAAAGTCCCCATAAGTGTTTCAGTACGTTTCTTTTTAAATAAATAAATTATACCTGTGCTCTTAAAGAAACAGCGCCATCTGTTGGTGTTCCTCCATCTTCTCCACATGGCCGTAAAACCAGATATAATAATAAATCGGATAAAGAGATTATTCCTAATACTTTTTCATCATCATCAACAACAACTAATCTATGAACCTAAAATGTTTTTTTTATATAAAAATTAATAAAAAAGTTTTTAAAACAAACTTACCTCGGCTTTAACAATTTTTTCCATAATAGTATATAAAGTTTCATCTAATTTACATTTATATACACCCTCAAACCATTCGTTTCGGTGTTCATTGGCCTTCTTCAGTGTTACATCTAGATCGTTGTATGTTTTTTCAGCAGCTAAATTCTACAAAAAAAAATATCAAATTTTAGAAATATATATATATATATATCCCAGCACTGCAAGCCTTAAAGGCTTTATGGCTTCCGTTTCTATTTTCTTAACTATCTCCTTCCACGTTTTCCTATCCCTTGTCTTGTTTTCCCACTCTTCTAATATCTTCCACAACGGCGTTTAACCATTTTTTCTTTGGTCTTCCTCTCCTCTTCTTTCCTCCTTCTCCTTCGATCAGCAGCTTTTTCGCATGTCTAACCTCCGGCTTTCTATATAGATGACCCAACCACCTTGCCTTTTGCGATTTAATAACCTGAGTAATGGAAGGTTGGCCATACGACTGCATTACTACGTCATTTGTTCGGCGTCTCCACTGCCTTTAATGCCACCAAATATTTTTCTTAATATTTTCCTTTCCTTAATTTCGTTTTTCTTAGTTAACACCCATGTTTCACATCCATAAAGGACAGATGCTCGTACCACTGATCTATAGATTCTTACTTTTGTCTTTCTCGATAACATCTTAGAATTCATTATGGTTGATAGACTTCCCCAAGCTCTACTTCCTTTACTAATTCTTTTATCAATCTCCGTCTCCTCCTCATTATTATTTGTTATGATTACTCCCAAACACTCCATCTGATCTACACTCTCAAAATTGTAGTCTCTCCTTCCCTTTTGATTCTCTATTCTTATTTTGAGCACTTTATTTGACCTGTTTTCCACTCTCATTTCTAAATACTTTGTCAAAGACAAATTTTAGAAATATTGAATACAAAAAGTCAAATATATGTATACTTACAATGACATCAAATTTGGCATAAATATCTACAAGTCTTCCTTCAATATCAATCACAGGCAACGCCGAAACTCTTCTCTCGACAAATTTTTTTAAAGCTAAAATTATCGTCGTTTCTTCCGACGCCATTTCAATATTATCATAACTTCCAATACGCACTTCTCGTAAAGTTTTCTGCATATAACTGGGTTTTGGTAATTCATTTATCTAAAAATTTTAAACATTTTATGAAAAAAGAGAGTCACTTTTTAAAGTATTATTACAGAAAACTGTAATATTGTCGTGTTACCAATAGATATCTAACGCTTTACAAGTTTTCTGTAATGATATGAAATATAATACTTAACCACCAACTCATCTTTTAAGAACAAAGTTTTATGAAGAGTGTATACTTACATATAAAAATAAGAATCTAAGTATTCGTTTATGTGTAAGAATATATAGAACATTGCCAGTTTCTGGATCAATAACAGGCAATCTATGAATTCTATTATGAATTAATGTTTTAATGGCGTCATAAAGAGATGCATCGGGTCCAATATTAATTAACGGTTTTTTATCTTTTAAAACATGTCGCCATGTTTCCAATTTGTGTTCTTCCAATTCTTCCATTTGAACATCCGGAGATTTGTAATACATTCGAAGGATTTTTATGAAATCTGTGATTGTTAACATTCCGACAAATTCTTGTTTTGAACTATCCCACAACGGTGCTGCCCTCACACCTAAGTTATTTCAAAAAATGTATAAAAATTGTAATAAAAATTTGAAAATAGTAACTTACCATTATAAACAAGTGCAAAAAAGGCTTTTTTAACTAAAAGTTGCGTATCAAAAACAACAAGTTTAGCAGAAGTCGGTATCAAATCGTAACATTTGTGAAATTTAAAAAATTTAACAAATATTTGTGATTCATCTTCCTCTAAAATTAATAAAAAATAATAATTATTAATAATATAATGCCATTTATGGCACAACTATAGACGGTGGCCCATTTAGATATCAAGTTGAGACATACCTCGTTTGAAAGCTTATGATGAGTGCTTTTCAACAAGGTATATCACAACCATACCACACATTCTAATCCTCAGATATTGATGAAATTTTGTCGAGTAATTTCGTGAATTACAATGTTAAAGTAGGGTACATTGACATAACCTATCCAAAATCCAACCTAATCACCTAATCTAACCTGAGTGGAGGGTTTTTGAGGTTTTTTTTTTTTTTTTTTAATACGTTTTTAAGCTGTCAGAAATGGACGAAATGTCATACGTCGAAAGTCAATTAGGGTTATGGGAGGCCTTGATAAAATAAGTTTTTAAGCTGTCAGAAATGCCATACGTTACAGATAACTGAACAATGCCTGCGATAAACCTGTTCACGTTAGCCACTACTCACCTGAAGGACCGACAGACCTGCATAGCATGGCTGAGAGAGAAAGGACTCTTACCACCCATCGAACGCAGAAAATATCCGCTGTGTCCGTTAGTGATGAAATACAGAGCAGATCATGGAGAAAAGAGAAGAAGCACAGCACCAGAAAGGAAGTGCAGTTCAGTGCAGCACATGGTTCGTGGTTTGAGAACATTAGTACTTCACCACAGAAAGTAGTGTTGTTAGTGTACGCCTTCGCAAACAAATACAGCTACGATCAGGCCATAAGAGAGACTTCGATAAACAATGAAGAGACCTCTCCTTCAACAGTGAATGACTGGTACTCCTACTGCAGAGAAGTGTGTATGATCTCATTGGACAGGCAGTATGAGGTGAAGGGCAAAATCGGCGAGCCTGGTCGTACTGTTGAGATTGATGAGTCGCAAGTGGGACATCGGAAGTATAACCGCGGTCGCTTCGTTGAGGGTAACTGGGTCCTTGGGATGGTTGACAGAGAGGGCGGTTATAGACTAGAAATATCCCCTGAGAACAGACGCGATGCCGAGACACTCGAGCCACTGATCGAAAAGCAAGTCGAGAAAGGGACTAAGATCATCACAGATGGGTGAAAGGGCTACAACAGACTGACTGAACTCGGATATGAGCACGAGGTTGTGAATCACACAATGTGGTTCAAGGACCCAGAGACCGGTGCTCATACTAACACCGTCGAAGGTAGCTGGAAGCACCTGAAATACGATGTCACTCGAACGGGATTGAAGCGCGAAGACCTGGCGATGCATATGTGTGCATATATATGGCGTCGTGAGTGTCGGAACAGAAAAGTCGATCCGTTTGAACAACTCCTCAGTGACATCAAGACTGTGTATCCCGTTGGTGACTCTAGTGAGTGAAGTGTGTTGTGATATGAACAGTGATAGGACACAGTGACAGTGATAGGACACCCGTGGTTCCTTTAGGTAATGGCTGCCAACCTTTACGGGCCCGAAGGGCCCGTATAGGTTGTAGATGCATTTTCTGTCAGACTTATGATAGGTTAGGTTAGGTTTGGATAGGTTATGTCAATGTACCCTACTTTAACATAGTAATTTCACGAAATTACTCTACAAAATTTCATCAATATCTGAGGATTAGAATGCGTGGTATGGTTGTGACATACCTTGTTGAAAAGCACTTATCATAAGCTTTCAAACGAGGTATGTCTCAAATTGATATCTTAATGGGCCACCGTCTATAGATCCTACATCTAAAATTGCACATTTTACTGTTTTAAAAAAAATGTAAATACGTACCAATAACATTAGTACAAATGAATTTTCTCATTGTCCACACACAATTTCTTTACCTTTTTCTAAAATTTCCGCCAACCATTCCTTATAGTCGCGCGAAATATATTCAAACTCTTTAATTTCGTCGATTCGATAGACCTCCTCTTGGTCCTGATGTGGGATAAGAATCGAAAATTGTCCGGAATAGACGTGAAGACGAATTGTCCTCGACATAACCGTCAAGACGGCACATTTTCACTTATACAACTGTCAATTTACACGTAAACATATCTACTTATTAATTAACAACGCCATCTGTCATTTTCTCTAACTTAACATCGCTCACAGTAAAGGCCAATATAAAAAGAAGATTAACTATGTTTAACTAAATCAAATTTTGATAGAAAACTGTAAATTACAAGAATATTCTAGCTATTCAAAGATTTCCAAAATGTCACAATTGACAGTCCGATATATAATCTTGTAATATTATTTTGTGTTGGACGTTCTTTAGCAACTACCTAGTGACAATTATACATTTAAGTTCCCACAACTTGTCATTTATATTTGTTGGTTTTTATGTTCAATAAAGCCTAGTTTCTAACAATTACAATTTATTAAACATAAATCAAAGAGTCACGACAACCAAATGGACAAGTATCTCTATCCCGAACATTTGACAGTAGACCCGGCCTCGGCAACCGCCCAAGATGACTACACTCATTGAAAGAAGACCTTCACTAACTTTCTTACCGCTCTAGAGGTTCATGAGAAGGTTGAACTCTTAGATGCAGCAAAGATAACTGTTCTAACCAATTTTCTTTCGCCCACAGTCTATAAATTGATCAGTGACCAAACTGAGTACAAATCGGCCGTTGAAGCTCTTGACTATGTATATATCAAGCCAAAGAACGAAATTTATGCCCACCACTGCGTTTCTACAAGACGAAAGAATCCTGGAGAATCGATTGATCAGTATTTGCAAGTTTTAAAGGTTTTAGACAGTAACGGCTGAACAGAATAGAGACGACTACATTCGTGACGCATTTATAACAGGCTTGGCATCCAACACTATTCGGCAACGCCTTTTAGAAAATAAAACTTTAACATTTTCCGAAGCTTACGATCATCGCTTGAAATAGCCCATATACATGCCCAAACTTACTCGTCTGTGAACAATTTTTCAGCGGCCATGCAAAATCCTACCGAGCCTACGAGCCAGCCAGACCTCCTTGAAACCCATTTTACTGCTGCTACTAAATTCAAACCGACTACACTCTGCTACTACTGTGGATACAATCGCTACCTCCGTGATCGATGTCTAGCTAGTTGAGAAGATTGCAAGAAATTTGGTAAGATTGGTCACTACGCAAAAGTTTGTAAGTCTGTAAAAAAGAACTCTAAAGAGAAAACTGCCTCAGCCAGTAGTATAGGTGCAGTTTCAGCAGCTTCGGCAAGCCTTCAGAAGGCGATTGTTCCAATAAAGATTAATAAGTTTCACTGTAAAGCACAGGTAGCACAACAAGCTTTATCGATTTGGCCATTGTGGTGAAATGCAGGGCTCCAACCATGCCATTTAACGAGCGAATCACTATTGCAAGTTCGGCTCTATATTCTACAGTGAAAAGTTGCTGTCACGTCACCGTAGAAATGCAAGGTCATTTTTATGAGGAAGCTAAGTTACTGGTAATGAAGAACCTTTGCGCAGATGTGATTACTAGCAGCACACTCCTCTCTTGAGATGAAACTTGGGGGATCAAAAGATCCTCTGTTGATTTGCATGCTAAATGCAGCCAACGTTCCTCCAGTTTCATTATTCACAAACCTGGATCCCGATTGCAAGCCCATAGCTGTTAAATCGCGGACCACTCGAGAGAGGACTCACAGTTCATCAAGTCTGAAGTATCGAAATTATTGGAAGATGGAATCATTGAAGAAAGCACATACCCTTGGAGAGCGCAAGTACTTGTAGTGAAAAGTGAAGGAAGAAAAAAACGCATGTGTATTGATTATTCGGAAACCATCAATAGGTACACTCAACTGGACGCCTACCCTATCCCACGGATAGAGACTATTGTCGAGCAAGTTTCTAAAAACAATTATTTTAGCACAATTGACTTGAAATCCGCGTATCACCAAGTCCCGATTCTTGAATCCGAGAAGAAATACACAGCATTTGAAGCCGATGGTGTCCTCTATCAATTCAAGAGGATTCCTTCGGAGTAACCAATGGAGTGCGTGCCTTCCAGAAATTTATCAACTCGATCATCAAGAAAGAAAATCTGAAGGAAACCTACGCATACTTGGATGATGTCACAGTGTGTGGAAAGACCTTAGAAGACCACGATGCGAACCTTGAAGCCTTCCTTGATACAGCCAGAAAGTACAACCTAACTCTCAACGAGCAGAAGTCTAAATTTTCTTTGACTAATATCAACCTTTTAGGATATAATATTGTCGAGAATACAATAAAACAAGACGAAGACAGACTCCGGCCTCTTAAAGAAATGCCTATTCCAAACAACCCCAAAGATCTTAAGCGAGTTTTTGGGATGTTCTCACACTTGGCAAAATGGATCCCAAAGTTCTCTGATAAAATTAGTGTTGCCCAAATGCAAGAACAAGACGAGACTTAGCCAGGCTTGGTCTTGGTCTTGCGCCAATACACCTGGTCTTGGTCTTGGTCTTGCGCTCCCAGTCTTGGTCTTGGTCTTGCAGCAAGAGTCTTGCAAGTCTTGCAATTACCTATTAGTCTATTACTATTTATTAAAGTTTATTTTAAATCTTAGAAAAACGTATTAGAATTGGAACATTGTGAGCTTGAATTAACATAGCCATAGTAAAGATCAAGCAGATTAATAAATTACTGAAGATTTGATAAGAAATTTGAAAAATCAACTGACCTATATGTCGTTTTTCATGGAAGTAACTGTTTCTTAATAATAATATCTTAGGCTTTTTGTTTTATTAGTAGGTAAGTAACTACGCTTTTTATATTATTTTATTAGTATTGTAGAATTGTTTTACATGTTTCAGGTATATTTAAAAGTGGCTAAGGTTCTCATAATAATTTAATATTTAAAAATTTCGTATCGATCAGACAAGTAGGTACAAGTTAGTCGAGTCCCTTCAGCAACATGAAAACAGCTGGTGATCTTCAAACAACTGAGCTGATTTTACACCATGTACCTATACACCGAACTGTTACACCTAACTACTCCGTGAAATAGCGCTAAGTCCTAGCTGCAAGACGCAAGAGTCTTGCAGGCTATGTCTTGTTCTTGCTCAAGTCTTGCACGGTCAGTCTTGGTCTTGGTCTTGCTAAAAATACGCGGCCTTGTTCTTGGTCTTGGTCTTGCAAAAACGCAAGAACAAGACCAAGACTGAATTTGGGCAACACTAGATAAAATACGTCCACTAGTACAAGCAAAATCATTCCCACTGACCTCGGAACAGAAAGAGGTCATAGCAGTACTGAAATCCGATATCTCTAAAGCTGTGTTAATGTCAGTTGATGAAAAGTTACCATTTACAGTGGAAACAGACACTTCTGAGCACGCACTAGCAGCTACGCTCTCTCAACACGGTCGCCCTGTCGCCTTTTTCTCAAGGGCACTTACAGACTCAGAATTGGGCCACCCATCAATGGAGAAAGAAGCAGCAACTATCGTTGAGGCACTTCGTAAGTGGCGACATTATCTTATAGGCAGGCCGTTCCACATCATCACAGATCAAAAAGCTGTATCGTATATGTTTGACAGCAATAGGCGACGAAGCAAAATCAAGAATGAAAAGATCATGAGATGGCGCCTGGAGTTATCCTGTTTCAAGTATGACATATCATATCGTGCAGGCAAAGAAAATATTGTAGCTGATACACTGTGAAGAGTTTGCGCTTCTGTTTTTTCTAAGGATCCCGGGAACTTCATGCGACTATGTGCCATCCAAGTGTAACTCGACGCAAGAACCTACCGTTCTCAGTTGAAGATGTTCGACGCATTCCATTGAGTTGTAAAGATCGTGCGGAACTCAAGCCTCGATTTTTCAAAAATACCGGCGTTCTAATCAAAGCTACAGCACCTTTTGAGAGACTTAATCTTGATTTTAAGGGGCCTCTTCCATCAAACACTAGAAATCGTTACCTGCTTACATTTGTAGACGAATTCACTCGATTTCCATTCGCCTTCCCCTCATCTGACTTGTCAGCAGCAACCTCTTATCAACAATCTAACTAATCTTTTTTCTGTTTTTGTAATGCCGTCGTTCGTCCACTCTGTCCAAGGTAAAGCTTTCATGTCAACGGAATTGAAAAATTTTCTGATGTCCCAAGGAGTTGCGACCAGCAGGACCACAGCATATAATCCCAGGGGAAACGGTCAGGTGGAGCGCTTTAATGGCACTACTTGGAAGGTTCTTCGAACTAGAGGCCTTAGAACTGAGCAGTGGAAGCAAATATTACCCCAAGCACTTCATTCTATAAGATCCCTGCTATGTACTTCCACTCACGAACGAATGTTCAACCACATAAGAAAATCCATAAACGGACATTCACTCCCAACTTGGCTGTCTGTTCCAGGAACTGTTTTAATGAGATGTCTACCGCCGCCAAACAGCAAATACGACCCAGCCGTTACACGGGTTGAACTCCTGGAGGCCAATCCTGACTACTCCCATGTGCGACTACCAGATGGAAGGGAAACCACCGTGTCAAACCGACATTTAGCCCCGATAAATGACGACGTACCTCCTCCTGAATTAGCATTGCAATTGACGCCTAAAACCGGGAGGCTTACTGACAAAGATCCTCCTCAACCTACACCGCGTTCTCCGTCTCCCGACAAGGACCCACCTCATGGCGTTCTTCGTCGTAGTCAGAGAACCAGACATCCACCAAAATACCTAGAAGACTATGTTAAAAAAAAGGGGTGAATGTAATATTATTTTGTGTTGGATGTTCCTTAGCAACTACCTATAGTAAAATTCATACATTCAAGTTACCACAACTTGTCGTTTATATCTGTTAGACACTAATTTAAATTAAAATCTAAACCTCTGGCATTGTATGAATGGACACTTTTGTTAAAAGAAACGAACTGTTGAAAATATTCAGGTGATAATGAATTTACTATTTTCTATTTTGCTTTGAACAGTGTAGTGTCGTGACTTTGTTAAGTTTATACAGCTTTTTTGGAGATAATAAATAATAAAATAATACAAAATAATAACAATAATGAATCCTGACAGTGTTTCTGTTCTGCGCAAGATCCGGACATTGCTGATGGATTTAGGTAAGAAGAGATTTTATACAGACAATAATAAATGCTTTTGTATGTATAAACACTCTGTTGTGTTTACAAATTACAATTCCTTCACTAATTAATCGAAAGGAACTTCGTTCCATCCGGGTGTCCCTTGATACCTCTCACTTTTTATATGTTCAATAAAGCCTCGTTTCTAAAGGCGTATATTATTACATCAACATTTAAATCTTTGAATATTTTTATCATCCTTGTATATTTTTAGAAACAAATTGCATTATTGACACTATTTTACAGTCAAATGTCAAACTCTAACTGTGAATATAACGTCAAATGTCAATCTTGTCACTTTTCACACTCAAATGTCAAACTCTAACTATCAATATAATGTCAAATATCAATCTTGTCACTTTTTACACTCAAATGTCAAACTCTAACTGTCAATATAAGGTCAAATATCAATCTTGTCACTTTTTACACTCAAATGTCAAACTCTAACTGTCAATATAATGTCAAATATCAATCTTGTCACTTTTCACACTCAAATGTCAAACTCTAACTGTCAATATAACGTCAAATGTCAATCTTGTCACTTTTCACACTCAAATGTCAAACTCTAACTGTCAATATAATGTCAAATATCAATCTTGTCACTTTTCACACTCAAATGTCAAACTCTAACTGTCAATATAACGTCAAATGTCAATCTTGTCACTTTTCACACTCAAATGTCAAACTCTAACTGTCAATATAACGTCAAATGTCAATCTTGTCACTTTTCACACTCAAATGTCAAACTCTAACTGTCAATATAATGTCAAATATCAATCTTGTCACTTTTTACACTCAAATGTCAAACTCTAACTGTCAATATAACGTCAAATGTTAATCTTGTCACTTTTCACACTCAAATGTCAAACTCTAACTGTCAATATAATGTCAAATATCAATCTTGTCACTTTTTACACTCAAATGTCAAACTCTAACTGTCAATATAACGTCAAATGTCAATCTTGTCACTTTTCACACTCAAGTGTCAATTTGTCATTTCTGTACAATAAGAAATTCTAATAAAATGACAGCGGAATCAAAATGATTGATAAATTTCTAACCTGATTACATTTACTTAATATAAAAATAGAATTGAAGTTCACACAATTAAAATTTTTTTTTACATATTTACTATTTGAGTTCTAAATTTATTTAAAGAACGAAATTAAACGTAAAATCGTTGCCAACAAAAAGAAAAAAAAAACGACAGCAGCGTCACTCGCGTTAAACAAACTCACTTAAAAACTGGAAAATATTCAATTTTCCGATGATTTTCAATCATTTCGAAATCGGAAAATTTAAAAGTGCGACCAACGAAATGATTTTTCCGTACTGAAATGTAGAGAGAGAGAAAATCTTCAACACTTTTAAAACAGGTTGAAAGTTATTATTGGTATCGGCATTTTCCTGTGTGTCGATGCCAAAGTAATTCCGAGATGAAAACCGAATAAAATATCATATACAGGATGTTAAAGCTAATATAAATAAATAGAATGTTAAAAAAAAAGGTAAACTTACCAATTAAATAAGAATCACCCTGTATATAATATTAAATTACCATAAGTTACTTAAAGTAATGTAATAATAAGAAATAACAGATACCGTTTAGATCGTAGATCGTAGTAAGAGGTGATTTGTTTTCAAGGTTGTTTACACGTTTAATAAAATCGACAAACAGTAAACGTAAAATTTAACATCAACATAAGAGTTTTAATACAAACAAAATTGATTTATCTATATATATAAAAATGAAACCCGTCATGGAATCACGCGTGAATGGCTGGACCGATTTTACTAATTCTTTTTGTGTTGTATTTGTTATTATTAGGAGAAGGTTATTACGGAAAAAAATATTAAGAAAATCTCTCAGAAATATTATAAAAAAGACATTTAATTTTGCACATTTTAAAAAACGCGCGTAACGAATGTCAATGTCATTAACAGCCATAGACTATTTTGAAAGAGCATCGTTTGTTCGGAAACGTAGTTACTTAATTAAATTAACCTGTGAAATCACAAACATAACCCACGCGTGAATGGCTGAACCGATTTTACTAATTCTTTTTATGTTGTATTAGTTATTATTAGGAGAAGGTTCATTTTTATAATTTTTCAAATCTGCGTATATTTCGAACATCCTTTCATATTTTTTGAAAAAAATTGCATTTTTGAGAAGTTTTAACACTTTTCTATTCAAATTTAATCATATTTTTATCAAAAATCAATTTTTTTTTTTTGAAATTAGCAACTTTTTCTATAACGTTCAAGGCCACTTTTAACAGAATATTTATTTTATGATATAATTCGCAAAAATTGAAATTTTTAAAAAAATATCGATTAATTTCTGTTTATAATCGATTAATAAAGCTTATTTATCGATTTTTAATCGAAAATAATGAAGGATGTTTGAAATATTAACAGATTTTCAAATTTTGACATCTGTCATGCTCACTGAGAAAAAGAAGAAAAATTGTCAAATATTCAATAAAATTGCAATTTTTGATTAAAATGTTGATTAATTTGTGTTTAAAATCGATTAATTAAGCTTATTTATCGATTTTTAATCAAAAATAATGAAGGATGTTTGAAATATTAACGGATTTTTAATTTTTGACATCTGTCATGCTCACTAAGATAAAGAAGAAGAATTGTCAGATATTCAATAAAATCGCAATTTTTAATAAAAATATCGATTAATTTGTGTTTATAATCGATTAATTAAGCGTATTTATCGATATTTGATCGAAAATAATAAAGGATGTTTGAAATATTAACAGATTTTTAATTTTTGACATTTGTCATGCTCACTAAGAAAAAGAAGAAGAAGAAAAGTTTTAATGAAAATATCGATTAATTTGTGTTTATAATCGATTAATTAAGCTTATTTATCGATTTTTAATCGAAAATAATGAAGGATGTTTGAAATATTAACGGATTTTTAATTTTTGACATTTGTCATGCTCACTAAGAAAAAGAAGAAGAATTGTCAGATATTTAATAAAATCGTAATTTTTTAAGAAAATATCGATTAATTTGTGTTTATAATCGATTAATTAAGCTTATTTATCGATTTTTATACAATTTTCCTCTTACAATCATATTTTTAGGTCGTGCAGGTATGCAATAGATGTCACTGTTTATATTTAATTTTTTATCGATA
The DNA here is from genome assembly GCA_964028335.1 of Altica lythri. Lineage (NCBI taxonomy): Eukaryota > Metazoa > Arthropoda > Insecta > Coleoptera > Chrysomelidae > Altica > Altica lythri. The sequence goes on from OZ034811.1 coordinate 15,176,394, forward strand.
AAAAAACAGGGGAAATTAATATAGAAAAAATGTAAAAATTGTAAAAAAGGAAATGAAAAAAAAATTATTTATTGTTAGGCGGTACGAAGTTCGCCGGGCCAGCTAGTCATCTATAAACTTGTATTCAAGAACAAACACTTGACAGAAATCAGAAATTAAAACTTACTTTGGTGCATCTTTTTTACTTTTATCGCGATTTAACACAAACATACTTTACTTTACAATTTTTAATAACTCACACATTGCACTAATAATTGCATAATTGTAGGAAAGAAAAATGCAATTACAATACTTTAATTTTCCAACCACTGTTATTTGACAGCTGACAGTTTACTTTATTACAGTTGATTTTATTCTGTTTAGGAGTTATTTTAGTGTGTAAAGTGAATTAAATATGTTAAATTATTAACAATAAAGTCAGAAAAATATCTAGATAAGCTTTATTTGGTAATCTTATCCAGTTTTATAATGAAGTGAAGCAAAAATTCATTGTGCCAATTTACAGAAGTTACTTTTGTGCATCTTTATGATTTTCTTTACTTTTATCGTAATTTTTCACAAACACAATTCACTTTACAACTTATAATAACTTACACACAGCACTAATAACTACAACTTCTTTAAAACTAGAAATGAAAAATGCGAATACAAAGCTTTAACTTTCATTATTATTTGACAACTGACAGTTAACCATATAGGTCTTTTACTATATAGCACATACGCCTAAATTCATTTAATTTTTCGTGAAAAAATATAAAACGATTCAAATTCAAATACAAGGATGGTTAAAATATTCCAAGATTTAAAATATCTTACAATTGACAGTCCGATCTGTAATGTAATAATAAGAAATAACAGATACCGTTTAGATCGTAGATCGTAGTAAGAGGTGATTTGTTTTCAAGGTTGTTTACACGTTTAATAAAATCGACAAACAGTAAACGTAAAATTTAGCATCAACATAAGAGTTTCAATACAAACAAAATTGATTTATCATCTATAAACTTGTATTCAAGAACAAACACTAAGAAAATGAAACACTTGACAGAAATCAGAAATTAAAACTTACTTTGGTGCATCTTTTTTACTTTTATCACGATTTAACACAAACATACTTTACTTTACAATTTTTAATAACTCACACATTGCACTAATAATTGCATAATTGTAGGAAAGAAAAATGCAATTACAATACTTTAATTTTCCAACCAACAGCTGACAGTTTACTTTATTACAGTTGATTTTATTCTGTTTAGGAGTTATTTTAGTGTGTTAAGTGAATTAAATATGTTAAATTATTAACAATAAAGTCAAAAAAATATCTAGAAAAGCTTTATTTGTTAATCTTATTCAGTTTTATGATGAAGTGAACCAAAAATTCATCGTGTCAATCTACAGAAGTTACTTTTGTACATCTTTATGATTTTCTTTACTTTTATCGTAATTTTTCACAAACACAATTCACTTTACAACTTATAATAACTTACACACAGCACTAATAACTACAACTTCTTTAAAACTAGAAATGAAAAATGCGAATACAAAGCTTTAACTTTCATTATTATTTGACAACTGACAGTTAACCATATAGGTCTTTTACTATATAGCACATACGCCTAAATTCATTTCATTTTTCGTAAAAAAATATAAAACGGTTCAAATTCAAATACAAGGGTGGTTAAAATATATCTAAGATTTAAAATATCTTACAATTGACAGTCCGATCTGTATTAGTTAATCTAAGTTAATCAAATAGTCAGCGACACCATCTGTCACTTTGTCAAACTAAACTAATCGTTGACAATGAAGACTGATAAAGAAAAAGAGAGTAAATTGTCGAAATTATGTGGATTTGGTACAAATAAATGTTCAAATTTTGATAGAAAACTGTAAAATGCAATCAATAATGTAATTTTTGTCAAAAAATATACAAGGATGCTCGAAATATTTTAAGATTTAAAAATATGGTTACAACCTTCAAATTAAATCGATTACAGTAAAATGTGCAATGTTGCCAACAATACGAAACAAAACTTACCTAAATCTGATATATTGACTTTTTCTAAAAAAGGATCAGCAACTGGTAACTGAAATATATATAAAAAAAGTTAATTAAACTAAAAATTGTTTTTCTTTGATTCTTTACATACCCCTCGTGAATCTCTGAATAAAATTGCAGCATGATGGGGATCCAAAAAGGCATCAGATGCTCTGTGGAAATTCGGAATTGGACCAATAGACTGTCGACGTCTTTCTGGATCTAAAGATCTTTGACGAAGATGAGCACCTGGAACAAAAAGAGTTTGTTAAATATCTGGATCGTTATAAAACCGTCTTAAAGCGATTTTCCACTAGTGCGGATTTAAAAACGCACCGAAACCGCATCTATCAAAAAGTTGACATATCAGTATATCATAATGTCAATTATGTCATGTTTGTAGTGTTAAATGTCAAAAATTGACATTTATGTATATCAGTATAACAGTTTTGTCATGTTTGTATTGTCAAATGTCAAAAATCGATATGTAAGTAAGTAAGAATATCAAAATTGTCATATTTGCAGTGTTAAATGTCAACAACTGACATATAAATATGTCAAAGATCAAAAGTTGACATATAAGCATATCAAAATGTCAATTCTGTCATTTTTCTAGTGTCTAACGTCAAAAATCGATATATAAGTAAGTAAGAATATCAAAATCATAATATTTGCAGTGTCAAATAACACTTGACAGTTGAATTGACACTTTACGGTTAAAATTACAGTTGGCAGTTGAAATGACAGATGACAGTTGAAGAGACAGTTGACCGTTGAAATGACAGATGACAGTTAAAATGACAGTTAATTTTGTTGTGATCGTATAAATTATTGAATTTTTACCAGTAAACGAATAATATCTAATCCGATGAACACTCATTTTATTTTTATTTAAAAAATAATCACATTTAACTTAAACAATAATACAAATCGCACTGAAATTAAATATATTTAATCATTTATTAAGAGATAAATAAAAGATAAAAGTGTATTAATAAATACATGATTAACTAAATTGTTATCTCGATCGAATATTGCACGGATTATGTTAATTTTTTTAACCACCCTCGTAAGTTTAAGATAATTTTTCTACGTTTACACAAATTTTAATCAAAGAAAACTGTGAAAAGTGACAAAATTTACATTTGACGTTATATGGACAGTTAGAATTTGACATTTGAGTGTGAAAAGTGACAAGATTGCCATTTGACAGTTAGAGTTTAAAATTTAAGTGTAAAATGTGACAAGGTTGACATTTGACGTTATAATGACAGTTAGAGTTTGACATTTGAGTGCAAAAAGTGACAAGATTGACATTTGACGTTTTATTGACAGTTAGAGTTTAACATTTGAGTGTAAAAAGTGACAAGATTGACATTTGACTTTGTATTGACAGTTAGAGTTTGACAATTGAGTGTAAAAAGTGACAAGATTGATATTTGACGTTATATTGACAGTTAGAGTTTGACATTGAGTGTAAAAAGTGACAAGATTGATATTTGACGTTATATTGACAGTTAGAGTTTGACATTTGAGTGTAAAAAGTGACAAGATTGATATTTGACATTATATTGACCGTTAGAGTTTGACATTTGAGTGTTAAAACTGACAAGATTGATATTTGACATTATGTTGACAGTTAGAGTTTAAAATTTAAGTGTAAAAAGTGATAAGATTGGCATTTGACGTTATATTGACAGTTAGAGTTTGACATTTGACGTTATATTGATAGTTAGAGTTTGACATTTGAGTGTAAAAAGTGACAAGATTGATATTTGACGTTATATTGACAGTTAGAGTTTGACATTTGAGTGTAAAAAGTGACAAGATTGATATTTGACATTATATTGACAGTTAGGGTTTGACATTTGAGTGTAAAAAGTGACAAGATTATTTATGATTACATTTTTTAGTAATATCTTGAAGGTTATTAAACTTAAAGTTGTAAACCTTGCTTAAAGACCTTGAAATATTTAAATAAATATATAAATAAATAAAATATTGGATATCTATAAATATTTATTACCATTGAGTAATATAAAAAAAAATATTTCCGATAAATTTACTCCATTTTCTTTGTAAGCAATTTCCGCTTGATAAAGGACATTATTTATTTTCGATTTGTCAACAAACATTCTTATCTTCACAATAAGCTAACACGATTTTTGAGGAATCCGTTAGAGCTACAAAATCGGTCATACAGCAAATATCATGTTTATAGTGTCAAATGCCAAACGTCAAATGTCAGAAATTTCAAATGTCCTAACTGTCAGATATGTCAAATACCACAAATTGACATATAAGTAAATCAGAATGTCAAAATTGTTATAATTTCAGTGTCAAATATCAACAATGACATATAAATATGTCAAATGTCACAAATTGATATATAAGTAAAGTGAGAATGTCAAAATTGTCATATTTACAGTACAAATGTCACAACTGTCAAAAGTTGACATATGAATATATTAGAATGTCAATTTTGTTATGTTTGTATAGTCAAATGTCAACAATCGATATGTAAGTAAGTGGGAATATCAAAATTGTCATATTTGCAGTGTTAACTATCAACAACTGACATATAAATATGTCAAATATCCAAAGTTGACATATAAGTACATCAGAATGTCAATTCTGTCATTTTTGTAGTGTCAAATGTCAAAAATCAATATATAAGTAAGTGAGAATGTCAAATATCAACAACTAACATTATAAATATGTCAAATAACACTTGACAGTTCTGACAGATGGTTGAAATTACAGTTGACAGTCGATATGACAGATGACAGTTGAAGAGACAGTTAACAGTTGAAATGACACTTGACAGTTAAAATGACAGTTGACAGTCAATTTTGTTATGTTTGTGTCAAATGTCAAAGTATATCAAGTATTTGTCAAAATTGTCAATTATCAAAATTGTCAATTGTTGAAATTGACAATTGTCAAAATTGTCAATTGTCAAAATTGTCAATTGTCAAAATTGTCAATTGTCAAAATTGTCAATTGTCAAAATTGTCAATTGTCAAAATTGTCAATTGTCAAAATTGTCAATTGTCAAAATTGTCAATTGTCAAAATTGTCAATTGTCAAAATTGTCAATTGTCAAAATTGTCAATTGTCAAAATTGTCAAAATTGTCAAAATTGTCAATTGTCAAAATTGTCAATTGTCAAAATTGTCAATTGTCAAAATTGTCAATTGTCAAAATTGTCAATTGTCAAAATTGTCAATTGTCAAAATTGTCAAAATTGTCAAAATTGTCAATTGTCAAAATTGTCAATTGTCAAAATTGTCAATTGTCAAAATTGTCAATTGTCAAAATTGTCAATTGTCAAAATTGTCAATTGTCAAAATTGTCAATTGTCAAAATTGTCAATTGTCAAAATTGTCAATTGTCAAAATTGTCAATTGTCAAAATTGTCAATTGTCAAAATTGTCAATTGTCAAAATTGTCAATTGTCAAAATTGTCAATTGTCAAAATTGTCAATTGTCAAAATTGTCAATTGTCAAAATTGTCAATTGTCAAAATTGTCAATTGTCAAAATTGTCAATTGTCAAAATTGTCAATTGTCAAAATTGTCAATTGTCAAAATTGTCAATTGTCAAAATTGTCAATTGTCAAAATTGTCAATTGTCAAAATTGTCAATTGTCAAAATTGTCAATTGTCAAAATTGTCAATTGTCAAAATTGTCAATTGTCAAAATTGTCAATTGTCAAAATTGTCAATTGTCAAAATTGTCAATTGTCAAAATTGTCAATTGTCAATTATCAAAATTGTCAATTGTCAAAATTGTCAATTGTCAAAATTGTCAATTGTCAAAATTGTCAATTGTCGAAATTGTCAATTGTCGAAATTTTCAAAATTGTCAATTGTCAAAATTGTCAATTGTCGAAATTTTCAAAATTATCAATTGTCAAAATTGTCAATTGTCAAAATTGTCAATTGTCAAAATTGTCAATTGTCAAAATTGTCAATTGTCAAAATTGTCAATTGTCAAAATTGTCAATTGTCAAAATTGTCAATTGTCAAAATTGTCAATTGTCAAAATTGTCAATTGACAAAATTGTCAATTGTCAAAATTGTCAATTGTCAAAATTGTCAATTGTCAAAATTGTCAATTGTCAAAATTGTCAATTGTCAAAATTGTCAATTGTCAAAATTGTCAATTGTCAAAATTGTCAATTGTCAAAATTGTCAATTGTCAAAATTGTCAATTGTCAAAATTGTCAATTGTCAAAATTGTCAATTGTCAAAATTGTCAATTGTCAATTGTCAAAATTGTCAATTGTCAAAATTGTCAATTGTCAAAATTGTCAATTGTCAAAATTGTCAATTGTCAAAATTGTCAATTGTCAAAATTGTCAATTGTCAAAATTGTCAATTGTCAAAATTGTCAATTGTCAAAATTGTCAATTGTCAAAATTGTCAATTGTCAAAATTGTCAATTGTCAAAATTGTCAATTGTCAATTGTCAAAATTGTCAATTGTCAAAATTGTCAATTGTCAAAATTGTCAATTGTCAAAATTGTCAATTGTCAATTGTCAAAATTGTCAATTGTCAAAATTGTCAATTGTCAAAATTGTCCATTGTCAAAATTGTCAATTGTCAAAATTGTCAATTGTCAAAATTGTCAATTGTCAAAATTGTCAATTGTCAAAATTGTCAATTGTCAAAATTGTCAATTGTCAAAATTGTCAATTGTCAAAATTGTCAAAATTGTCAATTGTCAAAATTGTCAATTGTCAAAATTGTCAATTGTCAAAATTGTCAATTGTCAAAATTGTCAATTGTCAAAATTGTCAATTGTCGAAATTTTCAAAATTGTCAATTGTCAAAATTGTCAATTATCAAAATTGTCAATTGTCAAAATTGTCAATTGTCAAAATTGTCAATTGTCAAAATTGTCAATTGTCAAAATTGTCAATTGTCAAAATTGTCAATTGTCAAAATTGTCAATTGTCAAAATTGTCAATTGTCAATTGTCAAAATTGTCAATTGTCAAAATTGTCAATTGTCAAAATTGTCAATTGTCAAAATTGTCAATTGTCAAAATTGTCAATTGTCAAAATTGTCAATTGTCAAAATTGTCAATTGTCAAAATTGTCAATTGTCAAAATTGTCAATTGTCAAAATTGTCAATTGTCAAAATTGTCAATTGTCAAAATTGTCAATTGTCAAAATTGTCAATTGTCAAAATTGTCAAAATTGTCAATTGTCAAAATTGTCAATTGTCGAAATTTTCAAAATTGTCAATTGTCAAAATTGTCAATTATCAAAATTGTCAATTGTTAATTATCAAAATTGTCAACTGTCAAAATTGTCAATTGTCAATTGTCGAAATTTTCAAAATTGATATGACAGATGACAGTTGAAGAGACAGTTAACAGTTGAAATGACAGTTGACAGTCAATTTTGTTATGTTTGTGTCAAATGTCAAAGTATATCAAGTATATCAAATGACACTTGACGATAAAAATAATAGTTAACTGTTGAAATGACAGATAAAAAGACAGTTGACAGCTGAAATAACAGATGACAGTTAAAATGACACTTGAAACAGTTGAAATAACATGTCATGTTTATAGTGTTAAATGTCAGAGATCTCAAATGTCAAATATTAGACATGTCAAATATAAGAAATGTCAAAAATGGATATATTAGTAAGTGAAAATGTCAAAATTATTAAATTTGCAGTGTCAAATTTTAACAACTGACATATAAGTATGTGAAATGTCAAAAATTGACATATAAGTATACCAGAATGTCAATTTTGTGATGTTTGTAGTGTCAAATGTCAAAAACTGACAAATAAGTATATCAGAATGTCAATTATGTTACATTTGTAGTGTCAAATGTCAAAAAATCGATATTTAATCAAAATATAATGTCAAAATTGTCACATGTCATCAATTGTCAAATATGTCAAATATCAAACATCCAACCCAACTTACCATCTTTCAAAATCTTATCATAAATCCGATACGCATCAAAATCCGTAATTCTTCTTTTAACATTCCCATCCAACGATTTACTCCTCGCTCGAAACTCATCTCTCCCTTCCCCATTTTCACTTTCACTATGTCTTCGATACCCCCCCTCCGAACGCCAATGTTGGATTTTTTTTCCGAAATGTTTCATCAATTCTTGAATCGAATGATGATGATGATGATGCGATTTTTGATTCGGTGTTTTCGGCGAACTTGCAATTTCCGTTTTATCGATTCGAGAATCGATCCGCGCCGGTTGAATTATCGGAATCGGCGATGATTTTTCCATCGAAGGAGAGGCGGGAAATGAATCGTTTGAATTGAATGTGGAAAGTTCGAAATGAAAATGACGATAATGGCCGAGTTGTGGGGGGAAACGAGGGGGTGGTGGGGGAGTGTATTGGGAGGGGGAGTTGAATATATTACTGAAGCTTTGCATTTTTTTAAAAAATTTTAAAGTCTGTTTATAAATTTTAGTTTTATAAAGTTTTTTTCATACATTGTTTGTATGAATATTGGTGTACACTAGAACAAATTTATTATTTTTATATGGAGAATTTTTATGATTGACTAGCTGGCCCGGCGAACTTGGTACCGCCTAACAATAAATAATTTTTTTTTCATTTCCTTTTTTACAATTTTTACATTTTTTCTACATTAATTTCCCCTGTTTTTTTATCGATAAAAAATTAAATATAAACAGTGTCATCTATTGCATACTTGCACGACCTAAAAATATTATTGTAAGAGGAAAATTGTATAAAAATCGATAAATAAGCTTAATTAATCGATTATAAACACAAATTAATCGATATTTTCTTAAAAAATTACGATTTTATTAAATATCTGACAATTCTTCTTCTTTTTCTTAGTGAGCATGATAAATGTCAAAAATTAAAAATCTGTTAATATTTCAAACATCCTTAATTATTTTCGATCAAATATCGATAAATACGCTTAATTAATCGATTATAAACACAAATTAATCAATATTTTTATTAAAAATTGCGATTTTATTGAATATCTGACAATTCTTCTTCTTTATCTTAGTGAGCATGACAGATGTCAAAAATTAAAAATCTGTTAATATTTCAAACATCCTTTATTATTTTCGATCAAATATCGATAAATACGCTTAATTAATCGATTATAAACAAAAATTAATCGATATTTTCTTAAAAAATTACGATTTTATTAAATATCTGACAATTCTTTTTCTTAGTGAGCATGACAAATGTCAAAAATTTAAAATCTGTTAATATTTCAAACATCCTTTATTATTTTCGATCAAATATCGATAAATACGCTTAATTAATCGATTATAAACAAAAATTAATCGATATTTTCTTAAAAAATTACGATTTTATTGAATATCTGACAATTCTTCTTCTTTTTCTTAGTGAGCATGACAAATGTCAAAAATTAAAAATCCGTTAATATTTCAAACATCCTTCATTATTTTCGATTAAAAATCGATAAATAAGCTTAATTAATTGGTTTTAAACACAAATTAATCGATATTTTTATCAAAATTGCAATTTTGTTGAATATTTGACAATTCTTCTTCTTTTTCTCAGTGAGCATGACAGATGTCAAAATTTAAAAATCTGTTAATATTTCAAACATCCTTTATTATTTTCGATCAAATATCAATAAATACGCTTAATTAATCGATTATAAACACAAATTAATCAATATTTTTAATAAAAATTGCGATTTTATTGAATATCTGACAATTCTCCTTCTTTATCTTAGTGAGCATGACAGATGTCAAAAATTAAAAATCAGTTAATATTTCAAACATCCTTCATTATTTTCGATTAAAAATCGATAAATAAGCTTAATTAATCGATTATAAACAAAAATTAATCGATATTTTCTTAAAAAATTACGATTTTATTAAATATCTGACAATTCTTTTTCTTAGTGAGTTGACAAATGTCAAAAATTAAAAATCCGTTAATATTTCAAACATCCTTCATTATTTTCGATTAAAAATCGATAAATAAGCTTAATTAATTGGTTTTAAACACAAATTAATCGATATTTTTATCGAAATTGCAATTTTGTTGAATATTTGACAATTCTTCTTCTTTTTCTCAGTGAGCATGACAGATGTCAAAATTTAAAAATCTGTTAATATTTCAAACATCCTTTATTATTTTCGGTTAAATATCGATAAATAAGCTTTATTAATCGATTATAATGACAAATTAATTGATATTTTCTTAAAAATTTCGATTTTATGCGAATTATATCATAAAATAGATATTCTGTCAAAAGTGGCCTTGAACGTTATAGAAAAAGTAGCTAATTTTTAAAAAAAATCTATTTTTGATAAAAATATAATTAAATTTGAACAGAAAACTGTTAAAATTTGTCAAAAATGCAATTTTTTTCAAAAAATATCAAATGATGTTCGAAATGTACGCAGATTTCAAAAATTATACAAATAAGAGATCAATCTGTCAAAAATTATAAATCTGCTTATATTTCAAACATCCTTCAATATTTTTGATAAAAAATCGATAAATACGTTTTATTAATCGATTATAAACACAAACTAATCGATATTTTCATTAAAACTTTTCTTCTTCTTCTTTTTCTTAGTGAGCATGACAAATGTCAAAAATTAAAAATCTGTTAATATTTCAAACATCCTTTATTATTTTCGATCAAATATCGATAAATACGCTTAATTAATCGATTATAAACACAAATTAATCGATATTTTCTTAAAAAATTACGATTTTATTGAATATCTGACAATTCTTCTTCTTTATCTTAGTGAGCATGACAGATGTCAAAAATTAAAGATCCGTTAATATTTCAAACATCCTTCATTATTTTCGATTAAAAATCGATAAATAAGCTTAATTAATCGATTATAAACACAAATTAATCGATATTTTCTTAAAAAATTACGATTTTATTGAATATCTGACAATTCTTCTTCTTTTTCTTAGTGAGCATGACAAATGTCAAAAATTAAAAATCCGTTAATATTTCAAACATCCTTTATTATTTTCGATAAAAAATCGATAAATACGCTTAATTAATCGATTATAAACACAAATTAATCGATATTTTCTTAAAAAATTACGATTTTATTGAATATCTGACAATTCTTCTTCTTTTTCTTAGTGAGCATGACAAATGTCAAAAATTAAAAATCTGTTAATATTTCAAACATCCTTCATTATTTTCGATAAAAAATCGATAAATAAGCTTAATTAATCGATTATAAACACAAATTAATCGATATTTTCTTAAAAAATTACGATTTTATTGAATATCTGACAATTCTTCTTCTTTTTCTTAGTGAGCATGACAAATGTCAAAAATTAAAAATCCGTTAATATTTCAAACATCCTTCATTATTTTCGATAAAAAATCGATAAATACGCTTAATTAATCGATTATAAACACAAATTAATCGATATTTTCTTAAAAAATTACGATTTTATTGAATATCTGACAATTCTTCTTCTTTTTCTTAGTGAGCATGACAAATGTAAAAAATTAAAAATCCGTTAATATTTCAAACATCCTTCATTATTTTCGATTAAAAATCGATAAATAAGCTTAATTAATCGATTATAAACACAAATTAATCGATATTTTCTTAAAAAATTACGATTTTATTGAATATCTGACAATTCTTCTTCTTTTTCTTAGTGAGCATGACAAATGTCAAAAATTAAAAATCCGTTAATATTTCAAACATCCTTCATTATTTTCGATAAAAAATCGATAAATACGCTTAATTAATCGATTATAAACACAAATTAATCGATATTTTCTTAAAAAATTACGATTTTATTGAATATCTGACAATTCTTCTTCTTTTTCTTAGTGAGTATGACAAATGTAAAAAATTAAAAATCCGTTAATATTTCAAACATCCTTCATTATTTTCGATTAAAAATCGATAAATAAGCTTAATTAATCGATTATAAACACAAATTAATCGATATTTTCTTAAAAAATTACGATTTTATTAAATATCTGACAATTCTTTTTCTTAGTGAGTTGACAAATGTCAAAAATTAAAAATCCGTTAATATTTCAAACATCCTTCATTATTTTCGATAAAAAATCGATAAATACGCTTAATTAATCGATTATAAACACAAATTAATCGATATTTTCTTAAAAAATTACGATTTTATTGAATATCTGACAATTCTTCTTCTTTTTCTTAGTGAGCATGACAAATGTCAAAAATTAAAAATCTGTTAATATTTCAAACATCCTTTATTATTTTCGATCAAATATCGATAAATACGCTTAATTAATCGATTATAAACACAAATTAATCGATATTTTCTTAAAAAATTACGATTTTATTGAATATCTGACAATTCTTCTTCTTTTTCTTAGTGAGCATAACAAATGTCAAAAATTAAAAATCCGTTAATATTTCAAACATCCTTCATTATTTTCGATAAAAAATCGATAAATAAGCTTAATTAATCGATTATAAACACAAATTAATCGATATTTTCTTAAAAAATTACGATTTTATTAAATATCTGACAATTCTTTTTCTTAGAGAGCATGACAAATGTCAAAAATTAAAAATCCGTTAATATTTCAAACATCCTTCATTATTTTCGATTAAAAATCGATAAATAAGCTTAATTAATTGGTTTTAAACACAAATTAATCGATATTTTTATCAAAATTGCAATTTTGTTGAATATTTGACAATTCTTCTTCTTTTTCTCAGTGAGCATGACAGATGTCAAAATTTAAAAATCTGTTAATATTTCAAACATCCTTTATTATTTTCGGTTAAATATCGATAAATAAGCTTTATTAATCGATTATAATGACAAATTAATTGATATTTTCTTAAATTTCGATTTTATGCGAATTATATCATAAAATAGATATTCTGTCAAAAGTGGCCTTGAACGTTATAGAAAAAGTTGCTAATTTTTAAAAAAAAACTATTTTTGATAAAAATATGATTAAATTTGAACAGAAAACTGTTAAAATTTGTCAAAAATGCAATTTTTTTCAAAAAATATCAAATGATGTTCGAAATATACGCAGATTTCAAAAATTATACAAATAAGAGATCAATCTGTCAAAAATTATAAATCTGCTTATATTTCAAACATCCTTCAATATTTTCGATAAAAAATCGATAAATACGTTTTATTAATCGATTATAAACACAAATTAATCGATATTTTCATTAAAACTTTTCTTCTTCTTCTTTTTCTTAGTGAGCATGACAAATGTCAAAAATTAAAAATCTGTTAATATTTCAAACATCCTTTATTATTTTCGATCAAATATCAATAAATACGCTTAATTAATCGATTATAAACACAAATTAATCAATATTTTTAATAAAAATTGCGATTTTATTGAATATCTGACAATTCTTCTTCTTTATCTTAGTGAGCATGACAGATGTCAAAAATTAAAAATCAGTTAATATTTCAAACATCCTTCATTATTTTCGATTAAAAATCGATAAATAAGCTTAATTAATTGGTTTTAAACACAAATTAATCGATATTTTTATCGAAATTGCAATTTTGTTGAATATTTGACAATTCTTCTTCTTTTTCTCAGTGAGCATGACAGATGTCAAAATTTAAAAATCTGTTAATATTTCAAACATCCTTTATTATTTTCGGTTAAATATCGATAAATAAGCTTTATTAATCGATTATAATGACAAATTAATTGATATTTTCTTAAAAATTTCGATTTTATGCGAATTATATCATAAAATAGATATTCTGTCAAAAGTGGCCTTGAACGTTATAGAAAAAGTTGCTAATTTTTTAAAAAAAACTATTTTTGATAAAAATATGATTAAATTTGAACAGAAAACTGTTAAAATTTGTCAAAAATGCAATTTTTTTCAAAAAATATCAAATGATGTTCGAAATATACGCAGATTTCAAAAATTATACAAATAAGAGATCAATCTGTCAAAAATTATAAATCTGCTTATATTTCAAACATCCTTCAATATTTTTGATAAAAAATCGATAAATACGTTTTATTAATCGATTATAAACACAAACTAATCGATATTTTCATTAAAACTTTTCTTCTTCTTCTTTTTCTTAGTGAGCATGACAAATGTCAAAAATTAAAAATCTGTTAATATTTCAAACATCCTTTATTATTTTCGATCAAATATCGATAAATACGCTTAATTAATCGATTATAAACACAAATTAATCGATATTTTCTTAAAAAATTACGATTTTATTGAATATCTGACAATTCTTCTTCTTTATCTTAGTGAGCATGACAGATGTCAAAAATTAAAGATCCGTTAATATTTCAAACATCCTTCATTATTTTCGATTAAAAATCGATAAATAAGCTTAATTAATCGATTTTAAACACAAATTAATCAACATTTTAATCAAAAATTGCAATTTTATTGAATATTTGACAATTTTTCTTCTTTTTCTCAGTGAGCATGACAGATGTCAAAATTTGAAAATCTGTTAATATTTCAAACATCCTTCATTATTTTCGATTAAAAATCGATAAATAAGCTTTATTAATCGATTATAAAGAGAAATTAATCGATATTTTCTTAAAAATTTCGATTTTTTGCGAATTATATCATAAAATAGATATTCTGTTAAAAGTGGCCTTGAACGTTATAGAAAAAGTTGCTAATTTAAAAAAAAATTGATTTTTGATAAAAATATGATTAAATTTAAATAGAAAAGTGTTAAAACTTCTCAAAAATGCAATTTTTTTCAAAAAATATGAAAGGATGTTCGAAATATACACAGATTTCAAAAATTATACAAATAAGAGATCAATCTGTCAAAAATTATAAATCTGCTTATATTTCAAACATCCTTCAATATTTTCGATAAAAAATCGATAAACACGTTTTATTAATCGATTATAAACACAAATTAATCGATATTTTCATTAAAACTTTTCTTCTTCTTCTTTTTCTTAGTGAGCATGACAAATGTCAAAAATTTAAAATCTGTTAATATTTCAAACATCCTTTATTATTTTCGATCAAATATCGATAAATACGCTTAATTAATCGATTATAAACACAAATTAATCGATATTTTTATTAAAAATTGCGATTTTATTGAATATCTGACAATTCTTCTTCTTTATCTTAGTGAGCATGACAGATGTCAAAAATTAAAAATCCGTTAATATTTCAAACATCCTTCATTATTTTTGATTAAAAATCGATAAATAAGCTTAATTAATCGATTTTAAACACAAATTAATCAACATTTTAATCAAAAATTGCAATTTTATTGAATATTTGACAATTTTTCTTCTTTTTCTCAGTGAGCATGACAGATGTCAAAATTTGAAAATCTGTTAATATTTCAAACATCCTTCATTATTTTCGATTAAAAATCGATAAATAAGCTTTATTAATCGATTATAAACAGAAATTAATCGATATTTTCTTAAAAATTTCGATTTTTTGCGAATTATATCATAAAATAGATATTCTGTTAAAAGTGGCCTTGAACGTTATAGAAAAAGTTGCTAATTTAAAAAAAAATTGATTTTTGATAAAAATATGATTAAATTTAAATAGAAAAGTGTTAAAACTTCTCAAAAATGCAATTTTTTTCCAAAAATATGAAAGGATGTTTGAAATATACGCAGATTTGAAAAATTATAAAAATGAACCTTCTCCTAATACTAATACAACATAAAATGAATTAGTAAAATCGGTTCAGCCATTCACGCGTGGGTTATGGGTGTGATTTCACAGGTTAATTTAATTAAGTAACTACGTTTTCGAACAAACGATGCTCTTTCAAAATAGTCTATGGCTGTGAATGACATTGACATTCGTTACGCGCGTTTTTTAAAATATGCAAAATTAAATGTCTATTTTTCAATATTTCTGAGAGATTTTCTTAATATTTTTTTCGTAATAACCTTCTCCTAATAATAACAAATACAACACAAAAAGAATTAGTAAAATCGTTCCAGCCATTCACGCGTGATGCCATGACCAAGGAAAACGGGTTTCATTTTTATATATATATATATAGAAGATAATATTTTGAATTCACCTCGTATTTTGAGTGAGTAATTTTTTGTTTTACCCTGTATCTCGTTAATTATAAATCATAGAAAAAAAAATTGTCAAAGTATAAGTATAAAGTCGGCGCCAGACATGTGCTCATAGAAGTGATCAAATAAGTGTTCACATATGTGGCACGGACATTTGATACTAATGTCACATATTTGATCCATTAAGTGCGCTTTGCCGTTCCGAGTCGGTTTTTTAGCGCACATCAAAGGAATCAAGTTTAAATGTTTATGTACCTACCACACATGCGCGAGGATCAGTTACGCTAACGTCGCCGCAAAGAGCTGTTGTCTAAGAGATAATATAATATAAATGTAAAAAACCAAACGAACTAATGATTGAATGGAGTAACGAGAGCGTTTTTGAGTTTATAGAGTTGATGCAAGGAGAACCAGTGTATTTGAAAACTGTGATCTCAAAGGAGTGATGAAGTGTTTGAAAGCATATCTGGCAGGTATAACCATATGTGTCCAAACGTGTGATCAAAGTCTTCAAAGAAGTGATCACTTCTGTGCCGGCATAAAGATATCAGAATGTCAATTTTGTGATGTTTGTATTGTCAAATGTCAAAAATTGACATATAAGTATATCAGAATGTCAACTATGTCATGTTTGTACTGTTTGTAGTGTCAAATGTCAAAAATCGATATATAGTTAAGTGAGAATGTCAAAATTATCAAATTTGCAGTGTCAAATGTCAACAACTGACATATAAATAAGTCAAATGTCAAAAAAATGACATAAGTGTATACAAGAATGTTAATTTTGTGATGTTTGTAGTGATAAATGTCAAAAATTGACATAGAAGTATATCAGAATGTCATTTTTGTGATGTTTGTAGTAACAAATGTCAAAAATTGACATATAAGTATATCAGAATGTCAATTCTGTCATGTTTGTAGTGCCAAATGTCAAAAATTGACATATAAGTATATCAGAATGTCAATTATGTCATGTTTGTAGTGTCAAATGTCAAAAATCGATATATACTTAAGTGAAAATGTCAAAATTATTACATTTGCAGTGTCAAATATGAATAACTGACATATAAGTATGTCAAATGTTTAAAATTGACATATAAGTATAACAGAATGTCAATTCTGTCATGTTTGTTTTATCAAATGTTAAAAATTGACATATAAGTATATCAAAATGTCAATTTTGTGATGTTTGTACTGTCAAATGTCAAAAATTGACATATAACTATATCAGAATATCAATTATGTCAGATTTGTAGTGTCAAATGTCAAAAATCGATATATAGTTAAGTGAGAATGTTAAAATTATAAAATTTGCAGTGTCAAACGTCAACAACTGACATATAAGTATGTCAAATGACACAAATTGACATATAAGTATACCAAAATGTCAATTTTGTGATGTTTGTACTGTCAAATGTCAAAAATCGATATATAGTAAAGTGAGAATGTTAAAATTATAAAATTTGCAGTGTCAAACGTCAACAATTGACATATAAGGATGTCAAATGACAAAAATTGACATATAAGTATACCAAAATGTCAATTTTATGATGTTTGTACTGTCAAATGTCAAAAATTGACATATAAGAATAACAGAATGTCAATTCTGTCATGTTTGTTTTATCAAATGTAAAAAATTTACATACAAGTATATTAAAATGTCAATTTTGTGATGTTTGTACTGTCAAATGTCAAAAATTGACATATAACTATATCAGAATATCAATTATGTCAGGTTTGTAGTGTCAAACGTCCAAAATCGATATATAGTTAAGTGAGAATGTTAAGATTATAAAATTTGCAGTTTCAAACGTCAACAACTGACATATAAGTATGTCAAATGACAAAAATTGACATATAATTATACCAAAATGTCAATTTTGTGATGTTTGTACTGTCAAATGTCAAAAATTGACATATAAGTATATCAAAATGTCAATTTTGTGATGTTTGTAGTCTCAAATGTCAAAAATTGATATATAAGTATATCAGAATGTCAATTCTGTCATGTTTGTAGTGTCAAATATCAAAAATTGATATCTAAGTAAGTGAGAATGTCAAAATTGCCAAATTTGCAATGTCAAATGTCAACAACTGATATCTAAGTATGTCAAATGAAAAACTGACATAAGTATGTCCATGTTGTCATGTTTGCAGTGTCAAATGTCAAAAATCGATATTTAATCAAATGAGAATGTCAAAATTGTCAAATGTTAACAATTGACATATCTAAAGTTATATTAGTTCAAAGTTGACCAAAAACAATAAATAATCCTTATTAGTTGCTAATTATATTTATATGTAATATTAGGTATTAATAACAATTTCTT
Source organism: Altica lythri (assembly GCA_964028335.1). Taxonomy (NCBI): domain Eukaryota; kingdom Metazoa; phylum Arthropoda; class Insecta; order Coleoptera; family Chrysomelidae; genus Altica; species Altica lythri. Next base: position 15,194,816 of record OZ034811.1, read on the forward strand.
CGTCATCAAAAAAAAAAAATAAAAAATAATAAATTCATTTGTTCTACTTTTCTTATCGTACTATCAGCAAAAAAATTATCGATAATTGTTATAACAATACAAGGTTATTAATAAATAAATTGAATACTCGATATATTTAATATCCCAACAATTTTTTTATTAAAAATAGCAAAATTTCAGTCTTTTAAACGTTTATATTCAACATTAAATAAGAGAAAGTAAATCTAAGTTATCTAACGGATAATAAAATAATTAAAATCAAACCGGATAATTTGTTTGTCAATTTCAAAACAAGAATATTTAACCTTCGATTTATCAGATGTTTTAGATAATAAATTGTTTGTTAAATTATAATATTTTTGCGCAATTAAATAACCAATAAAAATAATTTTAATTTTTTTTTAAATGTTATCTACCCCTAATTCCAACCCTGTGGAAACTACCAAGATACCAAGCAAAATGTGAAATTATGCACTTACAGAGTAACTTTGTTTTCGAACTTTAAAGAATTGTAACTTTTTAACGAAAAAAGTTACTTAAAAATGGTTTATATAAAAGTTGTGGAGAATTTTATAATCTATAACTTTCGTTTAATGATAATTTTTGTATCAATTATAGTTTTCGAGATACGAGGGAAAATGTAAAGTTACGCACTTATAGGTTCAATTTTCTTTTCGTAGTTGTAACTTTTTAGCGAAAAAAGTTACTTAAAAATGGTTTATATAAAAGTTGTAGAGAATTTTATAATCTATAACTTTCTTTTAATGATAATTTTTGTATCAATTATAGTTTTCGAGATACGAGGGAAAATGTAAAGTTACGCACTTATAGGTTCAATTTTCTTTTCGTAGTTGTAACTTTTTAGCGAAAAAAGTTACTTAAAAATGGTTTATATAAAAGTTGTAGAGAATTTTATAATCTATAACTTTCTTTTAATGATAATTTTTGTATCAATTATAGTTTTCGAGATACGAGGGAAAATGTAAAGTTACGCACTTACAGGTCAAATTTTTTTTTTCGTACTTTAAAAAATTGTAACTTTTTAACGAAAAAAGTTACTTAAAAATGGTTTATATAAACGTTGTAGAGAATTTTATAATCTATAACTTTCTTTTAATGATAATTTTTGTATCAATTATAATTTTCGAGATACGAGGGAAAATGTAAAGTTACGCACTTATAGGTTCAATTTTCTTTTCGTAGTTTAAAAAATTGTAACTTTTTAACGAAAAAAGTTACTTAAAAATGGTTAATATAAAAATTGTAGACAATTTTATAATCTACAACTTTCTTTTAATGATAATTTTTGTATCAATTATAGTTTTAGAGACCCGAGCGAAAATGTAAAGTTACGCACTTATAGGTTCAATTTTCTTTTCGTAGTTTAAAAAATTGTAACTTTTTAACGAAAAAAGTTACTTAAAAATGGTTTATATAAAAGTTGTAGAGAATTTTATAATCTACAACTTTCTTTTAATAATAATTTTTGTATCAATTATAATTTTCGAGATACGAGGGAAAATGTAAAGTTACGCACTTATAGGTTCAATTTTCTTTTCGTAGTTGTAACTTTTTAGCGAAAAAAGTTACTTAAAAATGGTTTATATAAAAGTTGTAGAGAATTTTATAATCTATAACTTTCTTTTAATGATAATTTTTGTATCAATTATAGTTTTCGAGATACGAGGGAAAATGTAAAGTTACGCACTTATAGGTTCAATTTTCTTTTCGTAGTTGTAACTTTTTAGCGAAAAAAGTTACTTAAAAATGGTTTATATAAAAGTTGTAGAGAATTTTATAATCTATAACTTTCTTTTAATGATAATTTTTGTATCAATTATAGTTTTCGAGATACGAGGGAAAATGTAAAGTTACGCACTTACAGGTCAAATTTTTTTTTTCGTACTTTAAAAAATTGTAACTTTTTAACGAAAAAAGTTACTTAAAAATGGTTTATATAAACGTTGTAGAGAATTTTATAATCTATAACTTTCTTTTAATGATAATTTTTGTATCAATTATAATTTTCGAGATACGAGGGAAAATGTAAAGTTACGCACTTATAGGTTCAATTTTCTTTTCGTAGTTTAAAAAATTGTAACTTTTTAACGAAAAAAGTTACTTAAAAATGGTTAATATAAAAATTGTAGACAATTTTATAATCTACAACTTTCTTTTAATGATAATTTTTGTATCAATTATAGTTTTAGAGACCCGAGCGAAAATGTAAAGTTACGCACTTATAGGTTCAATTTTCTTTTCGTAGTTTAAAAAATTGTAACTTTTTAACGAAAAAAGTTACTTAAAAATGGTTTATATAAAAGTTGTAGAGAATTTTATAATCTACAACTTTCTTTTAATAATAATTTTTGTATCAATTATAATTTTCGAGATACGAGGGAAAATGTAAAGTTACGCACTTATAGGTTCAATTTTCTTTTCGTATTTTAAAAAATTGTAACTTTTTAACGAAAAAAGTTACTTAAAAATGGTTTATATAAAAGTTGTAGAGAATTTTATAATCTACAACTTTCTTTTAATAATAATTTTTGTATCGATTATAGTTTTCGAGATACGAGGCGAAATGTGAGGTTATGTGTTTATAGTGTAAATTTTTTTCTATCCAACTTTAAAAAATTGTAACTTTTTAATGAAAAAAGATACTTAAAAATGCTTTATATAAAAGTTATAGAGAATTTTATAATCTACAACTTTCTTATAATAATAAATTTTGTATCGATTATAGTTTTCAAGATACGAGACAAAATATGAGGTTACGTTTCTATAGTGTAGAATGTGTAGATTATTTTTCTTTCTAACTTTAAAATATTGTAACTTTTTATTAAAAAACGATAACAGAAAAAGCTTTTTACAAAATTTGTAGAAAATTTCATAACCTACAATTCTTTTTTAACAACTTTTTCTCTACCTTTTGTACTTTTCGAAATAAAAGACAAAAAGTGAGGTTATGATAGAAAATTCTCAATAGATACTAATATAAACAAAATTTAAAAATTTCACCATAAAAATTTCTCCTTATAAATACAAAAACACTGATTCACACACCGGAAATAAACACGTGGTTAAAGAAATTGTTTTATCGAAGAAAAAATGAACCTATCGTATCGGCACCGTCGAGTTTACTAAATAAATCACCTCCTGGTGCACAAAAACAACCGGCGCACACTTCGATATATCTGTTTGTGTTTCCACATAATTATTATTTATTTTATAAAAGAAATACGTTTTTGTCTACCTAGGAAGTTCTTGAAATACTCGAAACTTGAACAAGCAATGTTGCCAAATTTATTCAACAAAAATCTTTATACACACATAACCACACATTTTTACTCGTATTTTAAATAGTATAAATGATAGAGAAAAAGTTATTAAAAGAGAATTGTAGGTTATTAAATTCTCTACAACTTTTATATGAAGCATTTTTAAGTAACTTTTTTAATAAAAAAGTTACAATGATTTAAAGTACGAAAAAACAAATTTACATTATAAGTACATAACTTTATATTTTCCCTCGTATCTCGAAAACTATAATTGATACAAAAGTTATCATTAGAAGAAAGTTATAGATTATAAAATTCTCTACAACTTTTATATAAACCATTTTTAAGTAACTTTTTTGATTAAAAAGTTACAATTTTTTAAAGTACGAAAAAAAATTTAAGTGTATAACTTCACATTCTCCCTCGTATCTCGAAAGCTATAATTGATACAAAAATTATCATTAAAAGAAAGTTGTAGATTATAAAATTCTCTACAATTTTTATATAAACCATTTTTAAGTAACTTTTTTCGTTAAAAAGTTACAATGATTTAAAGTACGAAAAAACAAATTTACATTATAAGTACATAACTTTATATTTTCCCTCGTATCTCGAAAACTATAATTGATACAAAAATTATCATTAAAAGAAAGTTGTAGATTATAAAATTCTCTACAACTTTTATATAAACCATTTTTAAGTAACTTTTTTCATTAAAAAGTTACAATGATTTAAAGTACGGAAAAACAAATTTACATTATAAGTACATAACTTTATATTTTCCCTCGTATCTCGAAAACTATAATTGATACAAAAATTATCATTAAATGAAAGTTATAGATTATAAAATTCTTTCTAACTTTTATTTAAACCATTTTTAAGTAACTTTTTTCATTAAAAAGTTACAATGATTTAAAGTACGGAAAAACAAATTTACATTATAAGTCATAACTTTATATTTTCCCTCATATCTCGAAAACTATAATTGATACAAAAATTATCATTAAAAGAAAGTTGTAGATTATAAAATTCTCTACAATTTTTATATAAACCATTTTTAAGTAACTTTTTTCGTTAAAAAGTTACAATGATTTAAAGTACGAAAAAACAAATTTACATTATAAGTACATAACTTTATATTTTCCCTCGTATCTCGAAAACTATAATTGATACAAAAATTATCATTAAAAGAAAGTTGTAGATTATAAAATTCTCTACAACTTTTATATAAACCATTTTTAAGTAACTTTTTTCATTAAAAAGTTACAATTTTTTAAAGTACAAAAAAAAAATTTTTAATAAGAAGAGTAAAAACAATAAATTTTTATTAAAATTAAGTATTTTAATAAAATTTTGGCAACAGTGTATTGAAAACAAATGAACCGGCCTTCGATCTAGCACGTATACACTAACGCACAATTAAATTACTATTTCAATTAAATTTTAACCTAATTTTAAAATAAACAAATATTTTTTTTTTATTTTTTATTTTAAAGCCGAACCTGTTCTATTAAATCAAATGGACTTAACAGAGTCGGATTTAGAATAATTATAATTAAAAAAATATATTTGTTTTTGAATTGTTTACCGATTTTTATTAATTTTAAGTAAATTTTTAATTTTTAAACATCACATTAAAATAAATTACGTAAAAAATTACGATATATTAGAAAAATAGAAAAAATCGTTTTAAAAATTGCCAATAAAACCGCACAGTACGAAATACGTTTGTAAACTGAATATTTGGAATTTAGGGCAGACGAAAAGGGACTTGTTATGAATGAAAGGGAAAGGGATTTTATTCAAAATGCGCAGCTATCCGCTCAAGGATAGACAGATGTTTGTTTTAATAGTGGAAAATTACTGAATAAATGTTCGTTAAAATTGACAACATTTTTAAAAAAATTGTAACTTTTGAATAAAAAAAGGTACGTAAAAATGGTTTATATAAAAATTGTAGAGAATTTTATACTCTACAAGAATCTAATAATAATATTTTTGTATCAATTATATTTTTTAAGATATAAGTCAAAATGTGAGGTTATGCACTTATGGAATAAATTATTTTTCTTGTGCTTTAAAAAATTGTAACTTTTTAATGAAAAAAGATACGTAAAAATGGTTTACATGAAAATTATAGAGAATTTTATAATCTATAATTTTCTTTTAATGATAATTTTTGTATCAATTATAGTTTTAGAGATACGAGGGAAAATGTAAAGTTACGCACTTATAGGTTCAATTTTCTTTTTGTAGTTTAAAAAATTGTAACTTTTTAACGAAAAAAGTTACTTAAGAATGGTTTATATAAAAATTGTAGAGAATTTTATAATCTACAACTCTCTTTTAATGATAATTTTTGTATCAATTATAGTTTTAGAGATACGAGGGAAAATGTAAAGTTACGCACTTATAGGTTCAATTTTCTTTTCGTAGTTTAAAAAATTGTAACTTTTTAACGAAAAAAGTTACTTAAAAATGGTTTATACAAAAATTGTAGAGAATTTTATAATCTACAACTTTCTTTTAATGATAATTTTTGTATTAATTATAGTTTTCGAGATACGAGGGAAAATGTAAAGTTACGCACTTATAGGTTCAATTTTCTTTTCGTAGTTTAAAAAATTGTAACTTTTTAACGAAAAAAGTTACTTAAAAATGGTTTATATAAAAATTGTAGAGAATTTTATAATCTACAACTTTCTTTTAATGATAATTTTTGTATCAATTATAGTTTTAGAGATACGAGGGAAAATGTAAAGTTATGCACTTATAGGTTAAATTTTCTTTTTGTAGTTTAAAAAATTGTAACTTTTTAACGAAAAAAGTTACTTAAAAATGGTTTATATAAAAATTGTAGAGAATTTTATAATCTACAACTTTCTTTTAATGATAATTTTTGTATCAATTATAGTTTTAGAGATACAAGGGAAAATGTAAAGTTACGCACTTATAGGTTCAATTTTCTTTTTGTAGTTTAAAAAATTGTAACTTTTTAACGAAAAAAGTTACTTAAAAATGGTTTATACAAAAATTGTAGAGAATTTTATAATCTACAACTTTCTTTTAATGATAATTTTTGTATTAATTATAGTTTTCGAGATACGAGGGAAAATGTAAAGTTACGCACTTATAGGTTCAATTTTCATTTCGTAGTTTAAAAAATTGTAACTTTTTAACGAAAAAAGTTACTTAAAAATGGTTTATATAAAAATTGTAGAGAATTTTATAATCTACAACTTTCTCTTAATGATAATTTTTGTATCAATTATAGTTTTAGAGATACGAGGGAAAATTAAAGTTACGCACTTATAGGTTCGATTTTCTTTTCGTAGTTTAAAAAATTGTAACTTTTTAACGAAAAAAGTTACTTAAAAATGGTTTATATAAAAATTGTAGAGAATTTTATAATCTACAACTTTCTTTTAATGATAATTTTTGTATCAATTATAGTTTTAGAGATACGAGGGAAAATGTAAAGTTACGCACTTATAGGTTAAATTTTCTTTTCGTAGTTTAAAAAATTGTAACTATTTATCGAAAAAAGTTACTTAAAAATAATTTATATAAAAGTTGTAGAGAATTTTATAATCTGTAACTGTCTTTTAATGATAATTTTTGTAACTATTATAATTTTCGAGATACAGGGCAAAATGTGAGGTTATGTACTGAAATTCAGTATTATTTTTTGTAAAATTTAAAAAATTTGTAACTTTTTAACAAAAACAGATACAAAAAAATGTTATTAACAAAAATTGTAGAGAATTTTATAATCTACAACACTTATATAATAAAAATCTTTATATTAAGTATAATTTTCGAGATACAAGTCAAAAAGTGAGGTTATGCACTAAAATATATATTACGCAATAAAAACAACCTCCTTAACAAAGAGAACATCGTAAAATGCAGGATTTATTACAATCTCAATCAGAAATTAGGTCGATCAATAATACAACTTACATTGTTGCCAAACTTACTACAAAAATTTAACAGAAAATGTAAGAATTTTGTGTAAATTTGGCAACAGTGTTAAAATATGACGCAGACGTGGATAGTTCGACGTTGTTGCCAAATTTATATTATTTTACATGTTTTTTTGGTAATTACTTAAAAAATAAAAATAAAGTTAATAAAATTTTACTCACCAATTTGTTGTTTCTGTAAACAAAATAAAAACGGTAATTAGTAACAATTTATGGATAATTTTATTGAAAAAAATATGTTTTTTAGTGATAATTTAATAAAATTACGTGTTTTTAAATGTATGAAAACCAATAAATTTAAATATGGATATAAATTCAAGGTAAGCAATGTTAATCATTTTTTTAAGCAATTAAGTTATTAAAAATTTATTTGGTAATGCTTTAAGGTAAATTATGCACAAAAAAACACATTTTTATCATTTTTGTTTTGACAAAAAATCTTAAAAAATAAAGGGAAAAACAGTTAACATAAATATGTAATACCACCCTGTATAAATATGAAAATAATAGGTATATTTAAAAAACAAAAATTTATTTCGAATAAGCATACTTTCTAGTTTCTTTGTACCAAAAATTATCAATTTTGATATTAAAGAAATATTAGAAATTGAATAAAACAGTGGTGTAACAAAAAATTTGGAAAAATGATACTCTTCTAATACAACCCTGTATAATCACGAAACTAGTTAGGATTTTTAAAAACTGAAAAATTATTAAGAATAATCATACTTTCTAGTATCTACATACAAAAAATTATCAAATTTCCTATTCAGGAAATATTCGAAATTAAATAAAACAGTGCCTTATTATAAAAATTGAAAAAATTATGTACTTTTAATACAACCCTGTATAATCATAAAACTAGTTGGGATTTTTAAAAATTGAAAATTTATATGGAATAAGTATACTTTCTAGTGTCTTTATACAAAAAATTATGAAATTTGCTATTGAAGAAATATTAAAAATTAATTGGAACAGTGGCGTAACAAAAAAATTGGAAAAATTATGTTCTTCTAATACAACCCTGTATAATCACGAAACTAGTTAGGATTTTTTAAAACTGAAAAATTATTAAGAACAATCATATTTTCTAGTGTCTTTACACAAAAAATTATCAAATTTTCTATTCAGGAAATATTAGAAATTAAATAAAACAGTACCGTAACATAAAAATTGTAAAAATTATATTCTTCTAATACAACCCTGTATAATCACGAAACTAGTTGGGATTTTTAAAAATTAAAAAATTATTTCGAATAATCATACTTTCTGGTGTCTTTATACAAAAAATTATCAAATTTGCTATTCAGGAAATATTAGAAATTAAATAAAACAGTGCCGTAACATAAAAATTGGAAAAATTATGTTCTTCTAATACAACCCTGTATAATCACGAAACTAATTGGGGTTTTTAAAAATTAAAAAATTATTAAGAATAATCATACTTTCACGTGTCTTTATACAAAAAATTATCAAATTTGCTATTGAGGAAATATTAGAAATTAAATAAAACAGAGGCGTAATATAAAAATTCGAAAAATTATGTTCTTCTAATACAACCCTGTATAATCACGAAACTAATTGGGATTTTTAAAAATTAAAAAATTATTAAGAATAATCATACTTTCACGTGTCTTTATACAAAAAATTATCAAATTTGCTATTGAGGAAATATTAGAAATTAAATAAAACAGAGGCGTAATCTAAAAATTCGAAAAATTATGTTCTTCTAATACAACCCTGTATAATGACAAAACTAATTGGGATTTTTAAAAATTTAAAAATTATTAAGAATAATCATACTTTCTAGTGTATTTATATAAAAAATGATCAAATTTGCTATCCAGGAAATATTGGAAATTAAATTAAACAATGCCGTAGCATAAAAATTGGAAAAATTATGTTCTTCTAATACAACCCTGTATAATCACGAAACTAGTTAGGATTTTTAAAAATTGAAAAATTATTAAGAATAATTATACTTTCTAGTGTCTTTATACAAAAAACTATCAAAATTTCTGTTTAGGAAATATTAGAAATTAAATAAAACAGTGGCGTAACGAAAATATTGGAAAAATGATACTCTTCCAATACAGCCCTGTGTGATCAAGAAACTAGTTAGGATTTTTAAAAATTAAAAAATTAATAAGAATAATCATACTTTCTAGTGTCTTTATACAAAAAACTATCAAATTTGCTATTGAGGAAATATTAGAAATTAAATAAAACAGTGCCGTAACATAAAAATCGGAAAAATTATGTTCTTTTAATACAACCCTGTATAATCACGAAACTACTTAGGATTTTTAAGAATTGAAAAATTATTTAGAATAAGTCTACTTTCTAGTGTCTTTATATAAAAAATTATCAAATTTGCCATTTAGGGAATATTAAAAATTAAATAAAACAGTGCCGTAACATAAAAATTGGAAAAATTATGTTTTTTTAATACAACCCTCTATAATCAAGAAACTAGTTAGGATTTTTAAAAATTGAAAAATTGTTAAGAATAATCATACTTTCTAGTGTATTCATACAAAAAATTATCAAATTTGCTATCCAGGAAATATTAGAAATTAAATTAAACAGTGCCGTAACTAAAAAATGGGAAAAATTATATTCTTCTAATACAACCCTGTATAATCACGAAACTAGTTAGGATTTTTAAAAATTAAAAAATTATTAAGAATAATTATACTTTCTAGTGTCTTTATACGAAAAACTATCAAATTTTCTATTCAGGAAATATTCGAAATTAAATAAAACAGTGCCGTATCATAAAAATTGGAAAAATTATGTCCTTCTAATACAACCCTGTATAATCACGAAACTAGTTAGGATTTTTAAAAATTAAAAAATTATTTCGAATAATCATACTTTCTAGTGTCTTTATACAGAAAATTATCAAATTTGCTATCCAGGAAATATTAGAAATTAAATTAAACAATGCCGTATCATAAAAATTGGAAAATTATGTTCTTCTAATACAACCCTGTATAATCACGAAACTAATTGGGATTTTTAAAAATTAAAAAATTATTAAGAATAATCATACTTTCTAGTGTCTTTGTACAAAAAATTATCAAATTTGCTATTGAGGAAATATTAGAAATTAAATAAAACAATGCCGTAACATAAAAATTGGAAAAATTATGTTCTTCTAATACAACCCTGTATAATCACGAAACTAATTGAGATTTTTAAAAATTAAAAAATTATCAAGAATAATTATATTTTCTAGTGTCTTTATACAAAAAATTATTAAATTTTCTATTGAGGAAATATTAGAAATTAAATAAAACAGAGCCGTAACATAAAAATTGGGAAAATTATATTCTTCTAATACAACCCTGTATAATCACGAAACTAGTTAAGATTTTTAAAAATTGAAAAGTTATTTAGAATAAGTATACTTTCTAGCGTCTTTATACATAAAATCATTAAAGTTGGTAGTTAGGAAATATAAGAAAAAAATAAATCAGTGAAGTAGCGAAAAAATCGGAAAAATTATACTTTCTTAATACAACCCTGTATAATTACGAAACTAAGTAAGATATTCAAAAAATAAAAATTTCATAAGAACAATCATATTTTCTAGTATATTAATACAAAAAATTATCAAATTTGCGTTTTCGAAAATATTAAAAAAAAATTAAAACAGTGACGTCACCAATAAATTGAATATACAAAACACTCCTAATACAACCCTGTATAGTTTCTAAACTAATTAAGGTATTAAAAAAAGAATTTTTTGTATGAAAATATCATACTTTCTACTATTTTTATATAAAAAAATAATAAAAATTACTTTATTATAATTATCAGCAAAATTTTTTAAACCTGATGCTTCCAAACTTCTCGGATCCAAAGAATTACTTCTTCGTTTCACAAATTTCACATCATCATCAATCTCTCTATTTTTACTGTGAATCCATTTAAAATATTGCGACATATTTGATCACATTTTCGACACTTTTATCGTAAAAAAAATCCCACTTTTTAATGCGAATAAAGGATAAAATCACACGACTCGTACGTATACCTCGCGAATGTTTTTACATAATTTTATTTAATTTAAAACACTTTGTTTAACCTTAAAAGTGGATAATTTATTGTTTTAATACAGCAGACTCGGAGTAAATTTTGTTATTTTCTCAACTTTTCGGTTGTGGTAAATAAACAGGATTACATATTGAAAAAATTTTCAACTTTTCTATTTTTATATAGATTTGTTATCGTTGATATAATTAATGTTAACTCGCTTTTTGTTTATTTACGAATTATGCACTTTAATATATCATAAAATTGCGATAAATTTTTCTTAATAAATTATACACGCACTGTATACGGCACCAGTGTTGCTTTTTTTCCTCTATTATGATATCACTGTTGAAAAAATTGTTAAAACAGTAATTCTTTTACTATTTTTACAATTTTTCTTTCTGTTAAATGTCAACTGTCAACTGTTTTTGTGTTTTACGAACTTTTATTGTTTTTTTGATATTTTTTTTGTTGTTTTTTTGTTTTACGAACATTTCATTGCTTTTACGGCTGTCAAATGTCAACTATCGAATGTTAATTGTCAAATGTCAAGTGTCAAATGTCAAGTGTTTGTTGTGTTTTACGAACTTTTATTGTTTTTTGCTATCTTTTGTTTTACGAACATTTCACTGTTTTTACGACTGTCAACTGTCAAATGACAACTGTCAAAAGTCAAATGTCAACTATTTTTGTGTTTTACGAACTTTTGTTTTTTGTTATTTTTTGTTTTACGAACATTTCGTTGTTTTTACAATTGTCAACTGTCAAATGTTGTCAACTGTCAAATGCAAAATGTCAACTGTCAAATGTTTTAATGTGTTTTTTCGTGTTTTACGAACTTTTGTTTCTTGTTATTTTTTGTTTTACGAACATTTCACTGTTTTTACGATTGTCAACTGTCAAATGCAAAATGTCAACTGTCAAATGTTTTAGTGTGTTTTTTCGTGTTTTACGAACTTTTGTTTTTTTTCATTTTTTGTTTTACGAACATTTTACGAACATTTCATTGTTTTTACGATTGTCAACTGTCAAATGCAAAATGTCAACTGTCAAATGTTTTAATGTGTTTTTTCGTGTTTTACGAACTTTTGTTTTACGAACATTTTACGAACATTTCATTGTTTTTACGATTGTCAACTGTCAAATGCAAAATGTCAACTGTCAAATGTTTTAATGTGTTTTTTCGTGTTTTAAGAACTTTTGTTTTTTTTTTATTTTTTGTTTTACGAACATTTTATGAACATTTCATTGTTTTTACGATTGTCAACTGTCAAATGCAAAATGTCAACTGTCAAATGTTTTAGTGTTTTTTAGTGTTTTACGAACTTTTGTTTTTTTTATTTTTTGTTTTACGAACATTTCATTGTTTTTACGATTGTCAACTGTCAAATGCAAAATGTCAACTGTCAAATGTTTTAGTGTGTTTTTTCGTGTTTTACGAACTTTTGTTTTTTATTTTTTGTTTTACGAACATTTTACGAACATTTCATTGTTTTTACGATTGTCAACTGTCAAATGCAAAATGTCAACTGTCAAATGTTTTAGTGTTTTTTAGTGTTTTACGAACTTTTGTTTTTTTTATTTTTTGTTTTACGAACATTTCATTGTTTTTACGATTGTCAACTGTCAAATGCAAAATGTCAACTGTCAAATGTTTTAGTGTGTTTTTTCGTGTTTTACGAACTTTTGTTTTTTATTTTTTGTTTTACGAACATTTTACGAACATTTCATTGTTTTTACGATTGTCAACTGTCAAATGCAAAATGTCAACTGTCAAATGTTTTAGTGTTTTTTAGTGTTTTACGAACTTTTGTTTTTTTTATTTTTTGTTTTACGAACATTTCATTGTTTTTACGATTGTCAACTGTCAAATGCAAAATGTCAACTGTCAAATGTTTTAGTGTTTTTTAGTGTTTTACGAACTTTTGTTTTTTTTATTTTTTGTTTTACGAACATTTCATTGTTTTTACGATTGTCAACTGTCAAATGCAAAATGTCAACTGTCAAATGTTTTAGTGTGTTTTTTCGTGTTTTACGAACTTTTGTTTTTTATTTTTTGTTTTGCGAACATTTTACGAACATTTCATTGTTTTTACGATTGTCAACTGTCAAATGCAAAATGTCAACTGTCAAATGTTTTAGTGTGTTTTTTCGTGTTTTACGAACTTTTGTTTTTTTTTATTTTTTGTTTTACGAACATTTTACGAACATTTCATTGTTTTTACGATTGTCAACTGTCAAATGCAAAATGTCAACTGTCAAATGTTTTAATTTGTTTTTTCGTGTTTTACGAACTTTTGTTTTTTGTTATTTTTTGTTTTACGAACATTTTACTGTTTTTACGATTGTCAACTGTCAAATGTTGTCAACTGTCAAATGCAAAATGTCAACTGTCAAATGTTTTAATGTGTTTTTTCGTGTTTTACGAACGTTTGTTTTTTGTTATTTTTTGTTTTACGAACATTTCACTGTTTTTACGATTGTCAACTGTCAAATGTTGTCAACTGTCAAATGCAAAATGTTAACTGTCAAATGTTTTAGTGTGTTTTTTCGTGTTTTACGAACTTTTGTTTTTTGTTATTTTTTGTTTTACGAACATTTCATTGTTTTTACGATTGTCAACTGTCAAATGTTGTCAACTGTCAAATGCAAAATGTCAACTGTCAAATGTTTTAATGTGTTTTTTCGTGTTTTACGAACTTTTGTTTTTTGCTATTTTTTGTTTTACGAACATTTCACTGTTTTTACGATTGTCAACTGTCAAATGTTGTCAACTGTCAAATGAAAAATGTCAACTGTCAAATGTTTTAATGTGTTTTTTCGTGTTTTACGAACTTTTGTTTTTTGTTATTTTTTGTTTTACGAACATTTCACTGTTTTTACGATTGTCAACTGTCAAATGTTGTCAACTGTCAAATGCAAAATGTCAACTGTCAAATGTTTTAATGTGGTTTTTCGTGTTTTACGAACTTTTGTTTTTTGTTATTTTTTGTTTTACGAACATTTCACTGTTTTTACGATTGTCAACTGTCAAATGTTGTCAACTGTCAAATGCAAAATGTCAACTGTCAAATGTTTTAATGTGTTTTTTCGTGTTTTACGAACTTTTGTTTTTTGTTATTTTTTGTTTTGCGAACATTTTACTGTTTTTACGATTGTCAACTGTCAAATGTTGTCAACTGTCAAATGCAAAATGTCAACTGTCAAATGTTTTAATGTGTTTTTTCGTGTTTTACGAACTTTTGTTTTTTTGTTATTTTTTGTTTTACGAACATTTTACTGTTTTTACGATTGTCAACTGGCAAATGTTGTCAACTGTCAAATGCAAAATGTCAACTGTCAAATGTTTTAGTGTGTTTTTTCGTGTTTTACGAACTTTTGTTTTTTGTTATTTTTTGTTTTACGAACATTTCACTGTTTTTACGATTGTCAACTGTCAAATGTTGTCAGCTGTCAAATGCAAAATGTCAACTGTCAAATGTTTTAATGTGTTTTTTCGTGTTTTACGAACTTTTGTTTTTTGTTATTTTTTGTTTTACGAACATTTCACTGTTTTTACGATTGTCAACTGTCAAATGTTGTCAGCTGTCAAATGCAAAATGTCAACTGTCAAATGTTTTAATGTGTTTTTTCGTGTTTTACGAACTTTTGTTTTTTGTTATTTTTTGTTTTACGAACATTTCACTGTTTTTACGCTTGTCAACTGTCAAATGCAAAATGTTAACTGTCAAATGCATAATGTTAACTGTCAAATGTTTTAATGTGTTTTTTCGTGTTTTACGAACTTTTGTTTTTTGTTATTTTTTGTTTTACGAATATTTCACTGTTTTTACAATTGTCAACTGTCAAATGTTGTCAACTGTCAAATGCAAAATGTCAACTGTCAAATGTTTTAATGTGTTTTTTCGTGATTTACGAACTTTTGTTTTTTGTTATTTTTGTTTTACGAACATTTCACTGTTTTTACGATTGTCAACTGTCAAATGCAAAATGTCAACTGTCAAATGTTTTAATGTGTTTTACGAACTTT
This sequence comes from Altica lythri, assembly GCA_964028335.1. Classification (NCBI taxonomy): domain Eukaryota; kingdom Metazoa; phylum Arthropoda; class Insecta; order Coleoptera; family Chrysomelidae; genus Altica; species Altica lythri. Next base: position 15,210,154 of record OZ034811.1, read on the forward strand.
TGTTTTTTGTTATTTTTTGTTTTACGAACATTTCACTGTTTTTACGATTGTCAACTGTCAAATGTTGTCAACTGTGAAATGCAAAATGTCAACTGTCAAATGTTTTAATGTGTTTTTTCGTGTTTTACGAACTTTTGTTTTTTTGTTATTTTTTGTTTTACGAACATTTCACTGTTTTTACGATTGTCAACTGTCAAATGTTGTCAACTGTCAAATGCAAAATGTCAACTGTCAAATGTTTTAATGTGTTTTACGAACTTTTGTTTTTTGTTATTTTTTGTTTTACGAACATTTCACTGTTTTTACGATTGTCAACTGTCAAATGTTGTCAACTGTGAAATGCAAAATGTCAACTGTCAAATGTTTTAATGTGTTTTTTCGTGATTTACGAACTTTTGTTTTTTGTTATTTTTGTTTTACGAACATTTCACTGTTTTTACGATTGTCAACTGTCAAATGCAAAATGTCAACTGTCAAATGTTTTAATGTGTTTTACGAACTTTTGTTTTTTGTTATTTTTTGTTTTACGAACATTTCACTGTTTTTACGATTGTCAACTGTCAAATGTTGTCAACTGTCAAATGCAAAATGTCAACTGTCAAATGTTTTAATGTGTTTTACGAACTTTTGTTTTTTGTTATTTTTTGTTTTACGAACATTTCACTGTTTTTACGATTGTCAACTGTCAAATGTTGTCAACTGTGAAATGCAAAATGTCAACTGTCAAATGTTTTAATGTGTTTTTTCGTGTTTTACGAACTTTTGTTTTTTGTTATTTTTTGTTTTACGAACATTTTACTGTTTTTACGATTGTCAACTGTCAAATGTTGTCTACTGTCAAATGTTGTCAACTGTCAAATGCAAAATGTCAACTGTCAAATGTTTTAATGTGTTTTTTCGTGTTTTACGAACTTTTGTTTTTTGTGATTTTTGGTTTTACGAACATTTTACTGTTTTTACGATTGTCTACTGTCAAATGTTGTCAACTGTCAAATGTTGTCAACTGTCAAATGCAAAATGTCAACTGTCAAATGTTTTAATGTGTTTTTTCGTGGTTTACGAACTTTTGTTTTTTGTTATTTTTTGTTTTACGAACATTTCACTGTTTTTACGATTGTCAACTGTTGTCAACTGTCAAATGCAAAATGTCAACTGTCAAATGAGTTAATGTGTTTTTTCGTATTTTACGAACTTTTGTTTTTTGTTATTTTTTGTTTTACGAACATTTCACTGTTTTTACGATTGTCAACTGTCAAATGTTGTCAACTGTCAAATGTTGTCAACTGTCAAATGTTGTCAACTGTCAAATGTTGTCAACTGTCAAATGCAAAATGTCAACTGTCAAATGTTTTAATGTGTTTTTTCGTGTTTTACGAACTTTTGTTTCTTTGTTATTTTTTGTTTTACGAACATGTTACTGTTTTTACGATTGTCAACTGTCAAATGTTGTCAACTGTCAAATGCAAAATGTCAACTGTCAAATGTTTTAATGTGTTTTTTCGTGTTTTACGAACTTCTGTTTTTTGTTATTTTTTGTTTTACGATTATTTTACGAACATTTTTGCTGTTTTTACGACTGTCAACTGTCACATGTCAAATGTCAACTGATAAATATTAATTGTCAAATATTATCAACAATTATATACCAATTACCTAACGTCAATTCAAAATGCAACCCACCAAATGTCATATGTCAACTGTCAAATGTCAACTGTCAATTGTGAAATGACAACTGTATAATGTCAACTTTCAATTTTGGACTGCCAAACGTCAAATGTCAAATATCAACAATTATATACCACCTACCTAATGTCACTTCTTAAATACTACTTGTCAAATGAAAACTATCAAATTCCAACTGTCAAATGGAAATTGTCAAATGCCAATTTTCAACTCCGTACTGCCAAACTGATAAATGTCAATAATTGTCAAATATCAACAAATATATGTCAACTACCTAATGTCACTTATTAAATGCTACCTGTCAAATGTAAATATTTAAATGTCAACTGTCAAATGTAAATATTCAAATGTCAATTGTTACCTATTAAATGTCAACTGTCAAATGTCAATTTTTGACTATCAGTTGTCAAATGTTAACTTATAAATGTCAACAATTAAATATCAAACTGTTTAATGTCACTTCTTAAATGCCATCCGTCAAATTTTAACTATTAAGTGTCAAATGTAATCTGTTAAATGTCAACTGTCAAATTTTAAATGTCAAACTTAATTTGATTTATTAGAACACTGCAAACGGCACTCTTGTTGTATATATAATATATATAAAAAAAAAAAAAAAAAAAAAAAAAAAAAAAAAAAAAAAAAAAAAAAAAAGGAGTATAACCGCAGACATGCATGTTTCTGGCTCATCTGCGGTTACCATTCCTACTTTTTTTTTTTTATATTGATGCGCGTTTTCTTGCCACTTTGTTATATATATAAAATAGATTACACTTTGTCGAATATCGAATCAAAACTGTTTCAATTTTCGATAAAATTACTGTTTATGTACTTATTTGTATTTATATATAGAATACCGGTATTTGTTTATTATTACAAAATTAGATAATTATCTTTATATTAATTATGCATATTTAATTAAAATCGATTTACAATTTTGTAAATATATACGAGGTATATCGCAAAGTAAACTGGTTAAAGATCAAAAATTAAAATTTTTGGAACTAAGTTCCTTACGGCAGGCTTGGAGAAGATAAGGATTTTGCTGCGTGACTGAACTGAAAAAAAATGAAATAGTAAAAACCGTAACGAAAAACCCGTTAACATCAAATACATTCTGGAAGTTATTATACGTAGGTGGTTCGGTGGTTCATTGGTAGAATGCTCGCTTGCCACGCGGGCGACTCGGGTTCGATTCCCGTCCGATACAATTTTTTTTTAAATTAAATTCGATTTACAATTTTGTAAATATATACGAGGTATATCGCAAAGTAAACTGGTTAAAGATCAAAAATTAAAATTTTTGGAACTAAGTTCCTTACGGCAGGCTTGGAAAAGATAAGGATTTTGCTGCGTGACTGAACTGAAAAAAAATGAAATAGTAAAAACCGTAACGAAAAACCCGTTAACATCAAATACATTCTGGAAGTTATTATACGTAGGTGGTTCGGTGGTTCATTGGTAGAATGCTCGCTTGCCACGCGGGCGACTCGGGTTCGATTCCCGTCCGATGCAATTTTTTTTTAATTAAATTCGATTTACAATTTTGTAAATATATACGAGGTATATCGCAAAGTAAACTGGTTAAAGATCAAAAATCAAAATTTTTGGAACTAAGTTCCTTACGGCAGGCTTGGAGAAGATAAGGATTTTGCTGCGTGACTGAACTGAAAAAAAATGAAATAGTAAAAACCGTAACGAAAAACCCGTTAACATCAAATACATTCTGGAAGTTATTATACGTAGGTGGTTCGGTGGTTCATTGGTAGAATGCTCGCTTGCCACGCGGGCGACTCGGGTTCGATTCCCGTCCGATGCAATTTTTTTTTAATTAAATTCGATTTACAATTTTGTAAATATATACGAGGTATATCGCAAAGTAAACTGGTTAAAGATCAAAAATTAAAATTTTTGGAACTAAGTTCCTTACGGCAGGCTTGGAGAAGATAACGATTTTGCTGCGTGACTGAACTGAAAAAAATGAAATAGTAAAAACCGTAACGAAAAACCCGTTAACATCAAATACATTCTGGAAGTTATTATACGTAGGTGGTTCGGTGGTTCATTGGTAGAATGCTCGCTTGCCACGCGGGCGACTCGGGTTCGATTCCCGTCCGATGCAATTTTTTTTTAATTAAATTCGATTTACAATTTTGTAAATATATACGAGGTATATCGCAAAGTAAACTGGTTAAAGATCAAAAATCAAAATTTTTGGAACTAAGTTCCTTACGGCAGGCTTGGAGAAGATAAGGATTTTGCTGCGTGACTGAACTGAAAAAAAATGAAATAGTAAAAACCGTAACGAAAAACCCGTTAACATCAAATACATTCTGGAAGTTATTATACGTAGGTGGTTCGGTGGTTCATTGGTAGAATGCTCGCTTGCCACGCGGGCGACTCGGGTTCGATTCCCGTCCGATACAATTTTTTTTTAAATTAAATTCGATTTACAATTTTGTAAATATATACGAGGTATATCGCAAAGTAAACTGGTTAAAGATCAAAAATTAAAATTTTTGGAACTAAGTTCCTTACGGCAGGCTTGGAAAAGATAAGGATTTTGCTGCGTGACTGAACTGAAAAAAAATGAAATAGTAAAAACCGTAACGAAAAACCCGTTAACATCAAATACATTCTGGAAGTTATTATACGTAGGTGGTTCGGTGGTTCATTGGTAGAATGCTCGCTTGCCACGCGGGCGACTCGGGTTCGATTCCCATCCGATGCAATTTTTTTTTAATTAAATTCAATTTACGATTTTGTAAATATATACGAGGTATATCGCAAAGTAAACTAGTTAAAGATCAAAAATTAAAATTTTTGGAACTAAGTTCCTTACGGCAGGCTTGGAGAAGATAACGATTTTGCTGCGTGACTGAACTGAAAAAAATGAAATAGTAAAAACCGTAACGAAAAACCCGTTAACATCAAATACATTCTGGAAGTTATTATACGTAGGTGGTTCGGTGGTTCATTGGTAGAATGCTCACCTGCCACGCGGGCGCCTCGGGTTCGATTCCCGTCCGATGCAATTTTTTTTTTAATTAAATTCGATTTACAATTTTGTAAATATATACGAGGTATATCGCAAAGTAAACTGGTTAAAGATCAAAAATTAAAATTTTTGGAACTAAGTTCCTTACGGCAGGCTTGGAGAAGATAAGGATTTTGCTGCGTGACTGAACTGAAAAAAAATGAAATAGTAAAAACCGTAACGAAAAACCCGTTAACATCAAATACATTCTGGAAGTTATTATACGTAGGTGGTTCGGTGGTTCATTGGTAGAATGCTCGCTTGCCACGCGGGCGACTCGGGTTCGATTCCCGTCCGATGCAATTTTTTTTTAATTAAATTCGATTTACAATTTTGTAAATATATACGAGGTATATCGCAAAGTAAACTGGTTAAAGATCAAAAATCAAAATTTTTGGAACTAAGTTCCTTACGGCAGGCTTGGAGAAGATAAGGATTTTGCTGCGTGACTGAACTGAAAAAAAATGAAATAGTAAAAACCGTAACGAAAAACCCGTTAACATCAAATACATTCTGGAAGTTATTATACGTAGGTGGTTCGGTGGTTCATTGGTAGAATGCTCGCTTGCCACGCGGGCGACTCGGGTTCGATTCCCGTCCGATACAATTTTTTTTTAAATTAAATTCGATTTACAATTTTGTAAATATATACGAGGTATATCGCAAAGTAAACTGGTTAAAGATCAAAAATTAAAATTTTTGGAACTAAGTTCCTTACGGCAGGCTTGGAAAAGATAAGGATTTTGCTGCGTGACTGAACTGAAAAAAAATGAAATAGTAAAAACCGTAACGAAAAACCCGTTAACATCAAATACATTCTGGAAGTTATTATACGTAGGTGGTTCGGTGGTTCATTGGTAGAATGCTCGCTTGCCACGCGGGCGACTCGGGTTCGATTCCCATCCGATGCAATTTTTTTTTAATTAAATTCAATTTACGATTTTGTAAATATATACGAGGTATATCGCAAAGTAAACTAGTTAAAGATCAAAAATTAAAATTTTTGGAACTAAGTTCCTTACGGCAGGCTTGGAGAAGATAACGATTTTGCTGCGTGACTGAACTGAAAAAAATGAAATAGTAAAAACCGTAACGAAAAACCCGTTAACATCAAATACATTCTGGAAGTTATTATACGTAGGTGGTTCGGTGGTTCATTGGTAGAATGCTCACCTGCCACGCGGGCGCCTCGGGTTCGATTCCCGTCCGATGCAATTTTTTTTTTAATTAAATTCGATTTACAATTTTGTAAATATATACGAGGTATATCGCAAAGTAAACTGGTTAAAGATCAAAAATTAAAATTTTTGGAACTAAGTTCCTTACGGCAGGCTTGGAGAAGATAAGGATTTTGCTGCGTGACTGAACTGAAAAAAAATGAAATAGTAAAAACCGTAACGAAAAACCCGTTAACATCAAATACATTCTGGAAGTTATTATACGTAGGTGGTTCGGTGGTTCATTGGTAGAATGCTCGCCTGCCACGCGGGCGCCTCGGGTTCGATTCCCGTCCGATGCAATTTTTTTTTAATTAAATTCGATTTACAATTTTGTAAATATATACGAGGTATATCGCAAAGTAAACTGGTTAAAGATCAAAAATTAAAATTTTTGGAACTAAGTTCCTTACGGCAGGCTTGGAAAAGATAAGGATTTTGCTGCGTGACTGAACTGAAAAAAAATGAAATAGTAAAAACCGTAACGAAAAACCCGTTAACATCAAATACATTCTGGAAGTTATTATACGTAGGTGGTTCGGTGGTTCATTGGTAGAATGCTCGCTTGCCACGCGGGCGACTCGGGTTCGATTCCCGTCCGATGCAATTTTTTTTTAATTAAATTCGATTTACAATTTTGTAAATATATACGAGGTATATCGCAAAGTAAACTGGTTAAAGATCAAAAATTAAAATTTTTGGAACTAAGTTCCTTACGGCAGGCTTGGAAAAGATAAGGATTTTGCTGCGTGACTGAACTGAAAAAAAATGAAATAGTAAAAACCGTAACGAAAAACCCGTTAACATCAAATACATTCTGGAAGTTATTATACGTAGGTGGTTCGGTGGTTCATTGGTAGAATGCTCGCCTGCCACGCGGGCGCCTCGGGTTCGATTCCCGTCCGATGCAATTTTTTTTTAATTAAATTCGATTTACAATTTTGTAAATATATACGAGGTATATCGCAAAGTAAACTGGTTAAAGATCAAAAATTAAAATTTTTGGAACTAAGTTCCTTACGGCAGGCTTGGAAAAGATAAGGATTTTGCTGCGTGACTGAACTGAAAAAAAATGAAATAGTAAAAACCGTAACGAAAAACCCGTTAACATCAAATACATTCTGGAAGTTATTATACGTAGGTGGTTCGGTGGTTCATTGGTAGAATGCTCGCTTGCCACGCGGGCGACTCGGGTTCGATTCCCGTCCGATGCAATTTTTTTTTAATTAAATTCGATTTACAATTTTGTAAATATATACGAGGTATATCGCAAAGTAAACTGGTTAAAGATCAAAAATCAAAATTTTTGGAACTAAGTTCCTTACGGCAGGCTTGGAGGAGATAAGGATTTTGCTGCGTGACTGAACTGAAAAAAAATGAAATAGTAAAAACCGTAACGAAAAACCCGTTAACATCAAATACATTCTGGAAGTTATTATACGTAGGTGGTTCGGTGGTTCATTGGTAGAATGCTCGCCTGCCACGCGGGCGCCTCGGGTTCGATTCCCGTCCGATGCAATTTTTTTTTAATTAAATTCGATTTACAATTTTGTAAATATATACGAGGTATATCGCAAAGTAAACTGGTTAAAGATCAAAAATCAAAATTTTTGGAACTAAGTTCCTTACGGCAGGCTTGGAGGAGATAAGGATTTTGCTGCGTGACTAAAATGAAATAGTAAAAAACCGTAACGAAAAACCCGTTAAATGAGACGTTCATCAAATACATTCTGGAAATTATTATACGTAGGTGGTTCGGTGGTTCATTGGTAGAATGCCACGCGGGCGGCTCGGGTTCAATTTTGATATATTGACCGTGCGCAGGCGTTACACAAGCGAGTAGTGTTATGTGTCGATTCTACATTAGCCGAAGGAACTTAGTTCCTACCTGGTGTCCCACGACACCATTTTAACTTGTTTTTTTTTTTTAATATTCTCTTCAGATTTAATATAGATGTCAAACGTCATATGTCAATGTCATTTGTCATATATCTTATGTCATATGTAAAATGTCAAATAGAAACTATGTTTTCTTTCTTATTTTGAATATTAAAAAATATAATTTCTAATTTAATGTTATTTTTTAAATAAAATTTTTTTTAATCGTATTAAATTCTGTTTTGGTATTAAATTATTAAAACATGTGATTAAAGATTAACGAGACGACGTAGTTTAATAAATTTTATTTTTATGGTTGTTTTATCAGATCGAATTTTAATGATAAATAAATATAATAATTAAAGATCAATTTTTTTTTCGGAAATTTATAATCGGATTTGGAATCTATATATAACTAGCTGGCCCGGCGAACTTCGTACCGCCTAACAATAAATAATTTTTTTTTCATTTCCTTTTTTACAATTTTTACATTTTTTCTACATTAATTTCCCCTGTTTTTTTATCGATAAAAAATTAAATATAAACAGTGTCATCTATTGCATACTTGCACGACCTAAAAATATGATTGTAAGAGGAAAATTGTATAAAAATCGATAAATAAGCTTAATTAATCGATTATAAACACAAATTAATCGATATTTTTATTACAACTTTTCTTCTTCTTCTTTTTCTTAGTGAGCATGACAAATGTCAAAAATTAAAAATCTGTTAATATTTCAAACATCCTTTATTATTTTCGATCAAATATCGATAAATACGCTTAATTAATCGATTATAAACACAAATTAATCAATATTTTTATTAAAAATTGCGATTTTATTAAATATCTGACAATTCTTCTTCTTTATCTTAGTGAGCATGACAGATGTCAAAAATTAAAAATCAGTTAATATTTCAAACATCCTTCATTATTTTCGATTAAAAATCGATAAATAAGCTTAATTAATCGATTATAAACACAAATTAATCGATATTTTCTTAAAAAATTACGATTTTATTAAATATCTGACAATTCTTTTTCTTAGTGAGCATGACAAATGTCAAAAAATAAAAATGAGTTAATATTTCAAACATCCTTCATTATTTTCGATTAAAAATCGATAAATAAGCTTAATTAATTGGTTTTAAACACAAATTAATCGATGTTTTTATCAAAATTGCAATTTTGTTGAATATTTGACAATTCTTCTTCTTTTTCTCAGTGAGCATGACAGATGTCAAAATTTAAAAATCTGTTAATATTTCAAACATCCTTTATTATTTTCGGTTAAATATCGATAAATAAGCTTTATTAATCGATTATAATGACAAATTAATTGATATTTTCTTAAAAATTTCGATTTTATGCGAATTATATCATAAAATAGATATTCTGTCAAAAGTGGCCTTGAACGTTATAGAAAAAGTTGCTAATTTTTTAAAAAAATCTATTTTTGATAAAAATATGATTAAATTTGAACAGAAAACTGTTAAAATTTGTCAAAAATGCAATTTTTTTCAAAAAATATCAAATGATGTTCGAAATATACGCAGATTTCAAAAATTATACAAATAAGAGATCAATCTGTCAAAAATTATAAATCTGCTTATATTTCAAACATCCTTCAATATTTTCGATAAAAATTCGATAAATACGTTTTATTAATCGATTATAAACACAAATTAATCGATATTTTCATTAAAACTTTTCTTCTTCTTCTTTTTCTTAGTGAGCATGACAAATGTCAAAAATTAAAAATCTGTTAATATTTCAAACATCCTTTATTATTTTCGATCAAATATCGATAAATACGCTTAATTAATCGATTATAAGCACAAATTAATCGATATTTTTATTAAAAATTGCGATTTTATTGAATATCTGACAATTCTTCTTCTTTATCTTAGTGAGCATGACAGATGTCAAAAATTAAAAATCAGTTAATATTTCAAACATCCTTCATTATTTTCGATTAAAAATCGATAAATAAGCTTAATTAATCGATTATAAACACAAATTAATCGATATTTTCTTAAAAAATTACGATTTTATTAAATATCTGACAATTCTTTTTCTTAGTGAGCATGACAAATGTCAAAAATTAAAAATCTGTTAATATTTCAAACATCCTTTATTATTTTCGATCAAATATCGATAAATACGCTTAATTAATCGATTATAAACACAAATTAATCGATATTTTCTTAAAAAATTACGATTTTATTGAATATCTGACAATTCTTCTTCTTTTTCTTAGTGATCATGACAAATGTCAAAAATTAAAAATCCGTTAATATTTCAAACATCCTTCATTATTTTCGATTAAAAATCGATAAATAAGCTTAATTAATCGATTATAAACACAAATTAATCGATATTTTCTTAAAAAATTACGATTTTATTGAATATCTGACAATTCTTCTTCTTTATCTTAGTGAGCATGACAGATGTCAAAAATTAAAAATCAGTTAATATTTCAAACATCCTTCATTATTTTCGATTAAAAATCGATAAATAAGCTTAATTAATCGATTATAAACACAAATTAATCGATATTTTCTTAAAAAATTACGATTTTATTAAATATCTGACAATTCTTTTTCTTAGTGAGCATGACAAATGTCAAAAATTAAAAATCTGTTAATATTTCAAACATCCTTTATTATTTTCGATCAAATATCGATAAATACGCTTAATTAATCGATTATAAACACAAATTAATCGATATTTTCTTAAAAAATTACGATTTTATTGAATATCTGACAATTCTTCTTCTTTTTCTTAGTGATCATGACAAATGTCAAAAATTAAAAATCCGTTAATATTTCAAACATCCTTCATTATTTTCGATTAAAAATCGATAAATAAGCTTAATTAATCGATTATAAACACAAATTAATCGATATTTTCTTAAAAAATTACGATTTTATTGAATATCTGACAATTCTTCTTCTTTATCTTAGTGAGCATGACAGATGTCAAAAATTAAAAATCAGTTAATATTTCAAACATCCTTCATTATTTTCGATTAAAAATCGATAAATAAGCTTAATTAATCGATTATAAACACAAATTAATCGATATTTTCTTAAAAAATTACGATTTTATTAAATATCTGACAATTCTTTTTCTTAGTGAGCATGACAAATGTCAAAAATTAAAAATCCGTTAATATTTCAAACATCCTTCATTATTTTCGATTAAAAATCGATAAATAAGCTTAATTAATTGGTTTTAAACACAAATTAATCGATATTTTTATCAAAATTGCAATTTTGTTGAATATTTGACGATTCTTCTTCTTTTTCTCAGTGAGCATGACAGATGTCAAAATTTAAAAATCTGTTAATATTTCAAACATCCTTTATTATTTTCGGTTAAATATCGATAAATAAGCTTTATTAATCGATTATAATGACAAATTAATTGATATTTTCTTAAAAATTTCGATTTTATGCGAATTATATCAAAAAATAGATATTCTGTCAAAAGTGGCCTTGAACGTTATAGAAAAAGTTGCTAATTTTTTAAAAAAATCTATTTTTGATAAAAATATGATTAAATTTGAACAGAAAACTGTTAAAATTTGTCAAAAATGCAATTTTTTTCAAAAAATATCAAATGATGTTCGGAATATACGCAGATTTCAAAAATTATACAAATAAGAGATCAATCTGTCAAAAATTATAAATCTGCTTATATTTCAAACATCCTTCAATATTTTCGATAAAAAATCGATAAATACGTTTTATTAATCGGTTATAAACACAAATTAATCGATATTTTCATTAAAACTTTTCTTCTTCTTCTTTTTCTTAGTGAGCATGACAAATGTCAAAAATTAAAAATCTGTTAATATTTCAAACATCCTTTATTATTTTCGATCAAATATCGATAAATACGCTTAATTAATCGATTATAAACACAAATTAATCGATATTTTTATTAAAAATTGCGATTTTATTGAATATCTGACAATTCTTCTTCTTTATCTTAGTGAGCATGACAGATGTCAAAAATTAAAAATCCGTTAATATTTCAAACATCCTTCATTATTTTTGATTAAAAATCGATAAATAAGCTTAATTAATCGATTTTAAACACAAATTAATCAACATTTTAATCAAAAATTGCAATTTTATTGAATATTTGACAATTTTTCTTCTTTTTCTCAGTGAGCATGACAGATGTCAAAATTAGAAAATCTGTTAATATTTCAAACATCCTTCATTATTTTCGATTAAAAATCGATAAATAAGCTTTATTAATCGATTATAAACAGAAATTAATCGATATTTTCTTAAAAATTTCGATTTTTTGCGAATTATATCATAAAATAAATATTCTGTTAAAAGTGGCCTTGAACGTTATAGAAAAAGTTGCTAATTTAAAAAAAAAATTGATTTTTGATAAAAATATGATTAAATTTGAATAGAAAAGTGTTAAAACTTCTCAAAAATGCAATTTTTTTCAAAACATATGAAAGGATGTTCGAAATATACGCAGATTTGAAAAATTATAAAAATGAACCTTCTCCTAATAATAACAAATACAACACAAAAAGAATTAGTAAAATCGGTCCAGCCATTCACGCGTGATGCCATGACCAAGGAAAACGGGTTTCATTTTTATATATATAGATTTATAATACACTAGCAGCCCGCCCCGGCTTTGCACGAGGATTAAAGAAAAATAACAAAAGCCATTAAATTTATTTGGTCAACGCTTCCCTATAAACAATATTACATTTTGTTTTATTTTCTGGCAGCAAAATAAATTGATTTTCAGGTGCTCGACCCGCCTTAGGCGGTTGGCCATGGGAAAAACCGATCCCTACTAATTGGAAGGTTTGACCTTGAGACTTATTACTAGTAAAAGCGAAAGATGTTTTGATAGGAAATTGAAGCGGTTTAAATGGATTTGGTAGATCAGTTGGGATCATCGGTATCCTCAGTGTATGAGCTAGTTGACCAGCATCTGGAGATGTATTTTTTTAACGTCAAATAAATAAATAAATATATACAAAGTAGATCAAAAAGTGAAGAAAATGACAAGTGACAGTTGATTCAAAATGGCGGACACTTTATTTTTTGTGTTTATAGATTAGTTAAATCAAGAAAAAAATTGTGACAGATGACAAATAACAAGATTGACAGTTTATTCAAAATGGCGAAAATTGTCGTTTTTATGGAAAAAAAAAAAATTAAAAAACAAGATTAACAATTGAATCAAAATGGCGGAACGTTTGACACATTACTTTAATGGTTTCTATAAATAGTTGTTGACAGAAATGGCAAGTTTGTCAGTTGGTAAGAGAAATGACAAGTTTGACAGATTGTTTAATGATTTTTTATGACCAATTCAACAGTTTGTGACAGAAATGTCAAATTTGACAAATTGCTATAATCGCTTTCATCACAAGTTTGACATTTGGCAACCGAAATGACAAGTTTGACATTCGTTGACAGATTGCTTGAATGCATTTTTATGACAAGTTTGATAGTTTGTAACCGAAATGACGTTTGACAGATTGCTTGAATGACAAGTGTAAGTGAAATGACAGGTTGCTGATAAGTTTGACAGTTGGTGAGAGTAATAACAAGTTTGACAGTTGTTGATAGATATGACAAGTTTGACAGATTGCTCAATCATTTTTTATGACAAATTCAACAGTTTGTGACAGAAATGTCAAATTTGACAGATTGCTATAATCGCTTTCATCACAAGTTTGACATTTGGTAACCGAAATGACAAGTTTGACATTCGTTGACAGAAATGACATGTATGACAGATTGCTTGAATGCATTTTTATGACAAGTTTGACAGTTGGTGACAGAAATGTCAAGTTTGACAGATTGCCTGAATGTTTTTATTTATGACAAGTGACAGAAATGAAAAATTTGACAGATTTACTTACTTTTTTTCTATCTTCAGGTGGAACACTGACATGCGATCGATTTCTGAAAATATCCATAACTTTTGTCATTGGACTCCTATTGGAAGAGGCCGCTGTCACTGTATGATAATAACGTGTATCTGATTCGCCATCACGAACTGGATGCGCAGAGCCATCTCGCGGTGCTTTTCCTTTTGATTGCATAGAACTACCGGAATACTAGAAAAAAAGATACAAAAAAAATATCAATAATTGGCTGCATAACTTGTTGTGCTAAAGGCCAGAGAAAATAGAATAGGTGGATGTTTAATGTATAGTAACAAAGACTCAATAAAAAAAGAATTGGCTGCTTGTTTTATTGAGTTAAAGATTTTACTGGAATAAAAAAGAAGAATTTGATCAAATAAAATGCCAGAATCAATAACAAATCAATCAAAATGACAGATTTGTTTTGACAGATGAATCAAAATGTCGGATTTTGCTAATTAAAATTGACAGATAAATCAAAATGGCGGATTTTGTAAATCAAATTTGACAGATGAATCAAAATGGCGGATTTTGTAAACAAATTTGACAGATAAATCAAAATGGCGGATTTTGTAAACAAATTTGACAGATAAATCAAAATGGCGGATTTTGTAAACAAATTTGACAGATAAATCAAAATGGCAAATTTTGTAAATCAAATTTGACAGATGAATCAAAATGTAAACAATGTAAACAAAACTGACCTATAAATCAAAATGGCGGATTTTGTAAATCAAATTTGACAGATGAATCAAAATGGCGGATTTTGTAAACAAATTTGACAGATAAATCAAAATGGCGGATTTTGTAAACAAATTTGACAGATAAATCAAAATGGCGGATTTTGTAAATCAAATTTGACAGGTGAATCAAAATGTAAACAATGTAAACAAAACTGACCTATAAATCAAAATGGCGGATTTTGTAAATCAAATTTGACAGATGAATCAAAATGGCGGATTTTGTAAACAAATTTGACAGATAAATCAAAATGGCGGATTTTGTAAACAAATTTGACAGATAAATCAAAATGGCGGATTTTGTAAACAAATTTGACAGATAAATCAAAATGGCGGATTTTGTAAATCAAATTTGACAGATGAATCAAAATGGCGGATTTTGTAAATCAAATTTGACAGATGAATCAAAATGGCGGATTTTGTAAACAAATTTGGCAGATAAATCAAAATGGCGGATTTTGTAAATCAAATTTGACAGATGAATCAAAATGGCGGATTTTGTAAACAAATTTGACTGATGAATCAAAATGGCGGATTTTGTAAACAAATTTGACATATAAATCAAAATGGCGGATTTTGTAAACAAATTTGACAGATATATCAAAATGGCGGATTTTGTAAACAAATTTGACAGATATATCAAAATGGCGGATTTTGTAAATCAAATTTGACAGATGAATCAAAATGGCGGATTTTGTAAACAAATTTGACATATAAATCAAAATGGCGGATTTTGTAAACAAATTTGACAGATATATCAAAATGGCGGATTTTGTAAATCAAATTTGACAGATGAATCAAAATGGCGGATTTTGTAAACAAATTTGACAGATATATCAAAATGGCGGATTTTGTAAACAAATTTGACATATAAATCAAAATGGCGGATTTTGTAAACAAATTTGACAGATATATCAAAATGGCGGATTTTGTAAATCAAATTTGACAGATGAATCAAAATGGCGGATTTTGTAAACAAATTTGACAGATATATCAAAATGGCGGATTTTGTAAACAAATTTGACATATAAATCAAAATGGCGGATTTTGTAAACAGATTTGACAGATATATCAAAATGGCGGATTTTGTAAACAAATTTGACATATAAATCAAAATGGCGGATTTTGTAAACAAATTTGACAGATATATCAAAATGGCGGATTTTGTAAACAAATTTGACATATAAATCAAAATGGCGGATTTTGTAAATCAAATTTGACAGATGAATCAAAATGGCGGATTTTGTAAATCAAATTTGACAGATGAATCAAAATGGCGGATTTTGTAAACAAATTTGGCAGATAAATCAAAATGGCGGATTTTGTAAATCAAATTTGACATATAAATCAAAATGGCGGATTTTGTAAACAAATTTGACAGATATATCAAAATGGCGGATTTTGTAAACAAATTTGACATATAAATCAAAATGGCGGATTTTGTAAACAAATTTGACAGATATATCAAAATGGCGGATTTTGTAAACAAATTTGACAGATAAATCAAAATGGCGGATTTTGTAAATCAAATTTGACAGATGAATCAAAATGGCGGATTTTGTAAATCAAATTTGACAGATGAATCAAAATGTCGGATTTTGTAAACAAATTTGGCAGATAAATCAAAATGACGGATTTTGTAAATCAAATTTGACAGATGAATCAAAATGGCGGATTTTGTAAACAAATTTGACTGATGAATCAAAATGGCGGATTTTGTAAACAAATTTGACATATAAATCAAAATGGCGGATTTTGTAAACAAATTTGACAGATATATCAAAATGGCGGATTTTGTAAACAAATTTGACAGATATATCAAAATGGCGGATTTTGTAAATCAAATTTGACAGATGAATCAAAATGGCGGATTTTGTAAACAAATTTGACATATAAATCAAAATGGCGGATTTTGTAAACAAATTTGACAGATATATCAAAATGGCGGATTTTGTAAATCAAATTTGACAGATGAATCAAAATGGCGGATTTTGTAAACAAATTTGACAGATATATCAAAATGGCGGATTTTGTAAACAAATTTGACATATAAATCAAAATGGCGGATTTTGTAAACAAATTTGACAGATATATCAAAATGGCGGATTTTGTAAATCAAATTTGACAGATGAATCAAAATGGCGGAATTTGTAAACAAATTTGACAGATAAATCAAAATGGCGGATTTTGTAAACAAATTTGACAGATATATCAAAATGGCGGATTTTGTACATCAAATTTGACAGATGAATCAAAATGGCGGATTTTGTAAACAAATTTGACAGATATATCAAAATGGCGGATTTTGTAAATCAAATTTGACAGATGAATCAAAATGGCGGATTTTGTAAACAAATTTGACAGATAAATCAAAATGGCGGATTTTGTAAACAAATTTGACAGATATATCAAAATGGCGGATTTTGTACATCAAATTTGACAGATGAATCAAAATGGCGGATTTTGTAAACAAATTTGACAGATAAATCAAAATGGCGGATTTTGTAAACAAATTTGACAGATAAATCAAAATGGCAAATTTTGTAAATCAAATTTGACAGATGAATCAAAATGGCGGATTTTGTAAACAAATTTGACAGATAAATCAAAATGGCGGATTTTGAAACAAATTTGACAGATAAATCAAAATGGCGGATTTTGTAAATCAAATTTGACAGATGAATCAAAATGGCGGATTTTGTAAATCAAATTTGACAGATGAATCAAAATGGCGGATTTTGTAAACAAATTTGGCAGATAAATCAAAATGGCGGATTTTGTAAACAAATTTGACAGATAAATCAAAATGGCGGATTTTGTAAACAAATTTGACAGATATATCAAAATGGCGGATTTTGTAAACAAATTTGACAGATATATCAAAATGGCGGATTTTGTAAACAAATTTGACAGATATATCAAAATGGCGGATTTTGTAAACAAATTTGACATATAAATCAAAATGGCGGATTTTGTAAACAAATTTGACAGATATATCAAAATGGCGGATTTTGTAAATCAAATTTGACAGATGAATCAAAATGGCGGATTTTGTAAACAAATTTGACAGATATATCAAAATGGCGGATTTTGTAAACAAATTTGACATATAAATCAAAATGGCGGATTTTGTAAACAAATTTGACAGATATATCAAAATGGCGGATTTTGTAAATCAAATTTGACAGATGAATCAAAATGGCGGATTTTGTAAACAAATTTGACATATAAATCAAAATGGCGGATTTTGTAAACAAATTTGACAGATATATCAAAATGGCGGATTTTGTAAATCAAATTTGACAGATGAATCAAAATGGCGGATTTTGTAAACAAATTTGACAGATAAATCAAAATGGCGGATTTTGTAAATCAAATTTGACAGATATATCAAAATGGCGGATTTTGTAAATCAAATTTGACAGATGAATCAAAATGGCGGATTTTGTAAACAAATTTGACAGATATATCAAAATGGCGGATTTTGTAAACAAATTTGACATATAAATCAAAATGGCGGATTTTGTAAACAAATTTGACAGATATATCAAAATGGCGGATTTTGTAAACAAATTTGACAGATAAATCAAAATGGCGGATTTTGTAAATCAAATTTGACAGATGAATCAAAACGGCGGATTTTGTAAACAAATTTGACAGATAAATCAAAATGGCGGATTTTGTAAATCAAATTTGACAGATGAATCAAAATGGCGGATTTTGTAAACAAATTTGACAGATAAATCAAAATGGCGGATTTTGTAAATCAAATTTGACAGATGAATCAAAATGGCGGATTTTGTAAACAAATTTGACAGATAAATCAAAATGGCGGATTTTGTAAATCAAATTTGACAGATGAATCAAAATGGCGGATTTTGTAAATCAAATTTGACAGATAAATCAAAATGTCGGATTTTGTAAACAAAACTGACATATAAATCAAAATGGCGGATTTTGTAAACAAATTTGACAAATATATCAAAATGGCGGTTTGTATTAAGAAAATTGACATTCAATGAGAAAAAAATAGATAATGCCAAAAATGATAGTAAGCGAATGTGGCGGACCATAAAACAAATGTTGGGTCAAAAAAAAGGTAAATTAGAATGTGATAAGATATGTTTTAATGAAGATAATGGGAAAGCAGAGGAAAATTTTAACAAATACTATCATGATAGTATCAATGATATTGCCAATAGTATTGAAAATATACAATCTTTAGATGGCAATCAAATAAATGTAGAAGCAACAACTAATTTGTCAAAATTTAATGAAATAAACCTCAATAAACTCCATAAAATAGTATTCTCTCTAAAGAACAAATGTACTGGGGATGAAGGATTTAATATAAAACTTTTAAAAGATCTTTTTTATCTCATAGGATATCCATTATTAAACTTAGTAAACTTAGTGTTAGATAAAGGCCGCTTTCCGCTAGACCTTAAAATTAGTACAATTATACCAATTGCTAAAGTAAAGTCACCAACTCGTCCGAAAGAATGCAGACCCATTAATTTATTACCGGTAGTGGACAAAGTTATTGAAATTGTAATAAAAGACCAACTACAAGACTATTTTGAAAATCAAAACCTACTCTACAGGGGTCAGTCTGGTTTTCGTGTTAAGCATTCGTGCGAAACTGCTGTTCAATATGTGTGTTCAAAGTGGAGAAAAGAAATTAATAGTGGAAAGATTGTTGTAAATGTTTTTGTGGATTTAAAAAGGGCGTTTGAAACTATAAACCGTAAACTTCTTATTACTAAACTAAAAAAATATGGTTTGAAAGATAAAGCGTTAGATTTAATTAGTGATTACTTAAGTGATAGATATCATAGAACTAAAATCGAAAATGTGTCATCTAGTAAAATTGAGAGTTCATTTGGAGTGCCACAGGGTAGTGTTTTAGGACCACTTCTGTTTATTATATATATTAATGACTTGCAAAATTATTTACTTAACTCATTTATAAATTTATTTGCTGATGACACCGTAATATCTGTCTCAGGAAATGATGGTAATGAAATTACAAATATTTTAAACAAAGAATTACTGATATTATATAAGTGGCTATGTTTAAATAAGTTAAAATTAAATGCATCAAAAACTAAATACCTTGTAGTGGGAACTAAAACTAATTGTATAAAATATGTCCAAGAAGACCATATTATTCATATAAATAATGAAAAAATTGAAAAGGTCAATGAAATTAAATATCTAGGGGTTATAATTGACCCACAGCTATCTTTTAAGAATTTTGCAGATTATCTCTGCAAGAAAATAGGTAAAAAGATTGGTTTTTTCAAAAGGTTTTCATATAATTTAAGCCAATGGTCTAGAATATTAATTTATAATTGTATGATTAAGCCGCATTTTGAATATTGTATGTCACTTTTGATATCTTGCTCAAAGGAACAGATACAAAGGCTCCAAGTTTTGCAAAACAAATGTATGCGGGTGGTATTAGGTTGTAATATATACACATCAATAGACTCTATGCTAAGTACATTAAATTGGCTAACAATTGAAGAGGGAATTAAAAAAGCGAACTTAACAATTATTTATAAAATGGTTCATGAAGATATTCCAAAGTACCTTAGTGAACAGCTGACTACTAGACATGGCTTACATTCTCGTGCCCTAAGATCTAAGGATACTTTTAATATAGACTTCACGAACAAAACTTTTTTAATGAGATCCCTGTTTCATGAAGGCGTTCGTCTTTTTAATGAACTGCCAAACGAAATAAAACAATCACCTTCATTGAGTATTTTCATAAAAAAAGTGTCCACTCTCATTTTACAAAATAGACTTAATTGTAATCTTTAAAATTTGTTAAATATTGTTTTTTCTTTTTTTTTTTGTACTATGTAATAGCTGTAATATGCTAAATAAATAAAGATTATTATTATTATTATTATTATATAAAACAAAATAGCGTTATTCTAACCTTATCTTTTTTCCGTTCTTTCTTCTCTTTTTCTTTCTCTTTATCTTCGTCATGTAAATGTGTCGGTGAGGCACTCGTGTGTGGTTTTCTAAATATATCCATAACTTTGGTCATGGCATTTCGACTAGTGCCGCTAGATGCCGCTGCTGTAACTGTATGGTAATATTTCGTATCACTTTCATCTAGTTGCACCGGATGAGCAGAGCCATCTTTTGCCTTTTTTGCGTGTATTAAACCACTATGCTAAAAATCATAAACAAAAAAATTAATTGACAGATAAATCAAAATGGCGGATCTTGTTTTTATAAAGTAGTGAAGTAAAAAAAGAAAGACAAGTGACAGATGACTCAAAATGGTGATTTACTGGTTTTTTATGACAAGTTTGACAGTTAGTGACAGATATGACAAGTTTGACAGATTGCTGTAATGGTTTTTCATGAAAAAGGTGACAGTTGGTGACAAAAATGACAAGTTTGATAGTTGGTGACAAAAGTGACAAGTTTGATAGTTGGTGACAAAAATGACAAGTTTGACAGATTGCTGTAATGGTTTTTCATGAAAAAGGTGACAGTTGGTGACAAAAATGACAAGTTTGATAGTTGGTGACAAAAGTGACAAGTTTGATAGTTGGTGACAAAAATGACAAGTTTGGCAGATTGCTGGAATGGTTTTTTATGAAAAGTGTGACAGTTGGTGACAGAAATGAGAAGTTTGATAGTTGGTGACAAAAGTGACAAGTTTGATAGTTGGTGACAAAAATGACAAGTTCGACAGATTGCTGGAATGGTTTTTTATGAAAAGTGTGACAGTTGGTAACAGAAATGACAAGTTTGATAGTTGGTGACAAAAGTGACAAGTTTGATAGTTGGTGACAAAAATGACAAGTTTGACAGATTGCTGTAATGGTTTTTCATGAAAAAGGTGACAGTTGGTGACAAGTTTGATAGTTGGTGACACAAATGACAAGTTTGATAGTTGGTGACACAAATGACAAGTTTGATAGTTGGTGACAAAAATGACAAGTTTGATAGATTGCTGTAATGGTTTTTCATGAAAAAGGTGACAGTTGGTGACAAAAATGACAAGTTTGATAGTTGGTGACAAAAGTGACAAGTTTGATAGTTGGTGACAAAAATGACAAGTTCGACAGATTGCTGGAATGGTTTTTTATGAAAAGTGTGACAGTTGGTAACAGAAATGACAAGTTTGATAGTTGGTGACAAAAGTGACAAGTTTGATAGTTGGTGACAAAAATGACAAGTTTGACAGATTGCTGTAATGGTTTTTCATGAAAAAGGTGACAGTTGGTGACAAGTTTGATAGTTGGTGACACAAATGACAAGTTTGATAGTTGGTGACACAAATGACAAGTTTGATAGTTGGTGACAAAAATGACAAGTTTGATAGATTGCTGTAATGGTTTTTCATGAAAAAGGTGACAGTTGGTGACAAAAATGACAAGTTTGATAGTTGGTGACAAAAGTGACAAGTTTGATAGTTGGTGACAAAAATGACAAGTTTGGCAGATTGCTGGAATGGTTTTTTATGAAAAGTGTGACAGTTGGTGACAGAAATGACAAGTTTGATAGTTGGTGACAAAAATGACATGTTTGACAGTTGGTGACAAAAATGACAAGATTGACAGATTGCTGGAATGGTTTTTTATGACAAGTTTGACAGTTGGTGAAGAAATGACAAGTTAATAGTTAATGACACAAATGACAAGTTTGACAGTTGTTTACACAAATGAGAATTTTGACAGTAGTTGACACAAATGACAAGTGTGGCAATTGGTGAAGAAATGACAAGTTGATAGTTATTGACACAAATGACAAGTTTGACAGTTGTTGATACAAATGACAAGTGTGACTTACCACCATAACATTTTTCATGGAAGTCATAAAATTGTGGCCTTTTCGTTTTCCAGCATCGGAATTCGATCGACTTCTGAATCCATGTTTTTTCGGACTACTCGAATCGAACGATCCACGTTTTTCTGTTTTCGAATTTTTATCCAAATTTTCGGAACGTGCACGCGTCTCATCTTCAGAAACGTGTTGCGATGAAATATCCTAAAAAAAAAATGTAAAAAAAAATTTTTTTTCAGCCTTTTTTTGTGTAAATTTTTACCTCTGAATTATAAACAGATACAAACATGATAAAATTGTTTAAATAATAATTAAATTATACTGTCATCTGGAAAAATATTATTTGTTTTTGTTTTTCATAAAACAATTGAATTACATGTATACATAAATATATATTAAAAAAATTATATACAATTAAAATCATTGTTTTTAAAGATTTTGTTTTTCCCTCGTATATTGAAAACTACAAAAGCTAGAAAAAAATTAATTGCATTTTTAGATTCAGGAGAAAATTTCCTTTCTTTTGATAGTTCACAACTTTTTGTACGTTAACAAATAAGAAAGTTACAGAACTTTAACCTTTAAATTGTAAAATCACATTCTAACCGTCAATGTTAAAAAATCGGTTTTTAATCGATTTCTATGCAAAAAATTCAGTTTTAATTCGATTTTAGGTCAAATTTGACAGATTTTAATCACTTGATCACTAAAATTTACAAATTTAATGAAATCACATTTGAAATCCAGTGTGAGTTTTCATATGAGATCTTAAATGTTTTTCCCCGATATGAATCTTTAGATGTCCATTAAAATTCTTCTATTCTCTAAAAAAATTTCGACATTTAAACGGTTTTTCCCCGGTGTGACTGTGAATCCGTAAATGAGTTTTTAATGAGGATTTAGAATGTGACTTTATAAATCACGATTTTTCTTTGAAAATGTTAGAAGTTTGTACAATTTTATATAAAATCGAACTAAAAATGTTTTTTTGCATAGAAATCGATGAAAAACCGATTTTTCAATATTGACAGTTAGAATGTGACTTTAAAAATAACGATTTTGTCAAATTTATGACATTGTATAAGTGATTATGTGATTGTAAGTGATTTTAGTTTGATTATTTACGATTTTTATCAGTTTCTGACAATTTTACACAATTTTTATCGATTTTTTTGGATTTCTGGTATATTTTATCGATCTTTTTAGTGATGAAATGATCAAAATCGAATAAAAATTGTCATATTTTACATAAAATCAATCCAAAATCGAACTAAAACTGATTTATTTGCATAGAAATCGATCAAAATGCGATTTTTCAATATTGACGGTTAGAATGTGATTTTACAATTTATCTAAAGAAAGTCTGTAACTTTTTTATTTGTTGACGGACAAAAAGTTATAACCTATCAAAAGAAAGGAAATTTTCTTAGAAATCCAAAATTCCAAATAGTTTTGTCATATCTTTTATAGTTTTC
This sequence comes from Altica lythri, assembly GCA_964028335.1. NCBI lineage: Eukaryota > Metazoa > Arthropoda > Insecta > Coleoptera > Chrysomelidae > Altica > Altica lythri. Next base: position 15,233,926 of record OZ034811.1, read on the forward strand.
AATATACGGGGGAATTACAAAATTTTTATTAAAACTTGTAATTCCCTCGTATATTAAAAAATATATAAGCTATAAAAAATTAGTTACATTTTTAGATTCAGGAGAAAATTTCCTTTCTTTTGATAGTTCACAACTTTTTGTACGTTAACAAATAAGAAAGTTACAGAACTTTAACCTTTAAATTGTAAAATCACATTCTAACCGTCAATGTTAAAAAATCGGTTTTTAATCGATTTCTATGCAAAAAATTCAGTTTTAATTCGATTTTAGGTAAAATTTGACAGATTTTAATCACTTAATTACTAAAATTTACAAATTTAATGAAATCACATTTGAAATCCAGTTTGAGTTTTCATATGAGATCTTAAATGTTGCGCTTGTTTAATAGATTTCTCACAAAAATTACACTTAAACGGTCTTTCCCCGGTATGCACTCGTAAATGCGCTGTCAAATTACTCGAAAGTCCCCGGTGTGAATCCGTAAATGAGTTTGTAATGAGGATTTAGAATGTGACTTTAAAAAACAAGATTTTTCATTGAAAATATCAGAAATTTGACATATTTTATATAAAATCGATCTAAAATCGAACTAAAACTAGTTTTTTTGAATAAAAGTCGATCAAAAAGTAATTTTTTAATATTGACGTTTAGAATGTGACTTTAAAAATAACGATTTTGTCAAATTTATGACATTGTATAAGTGATTATGTGATTGTAAGTGATTATAAATGATTAAAACTGATTATAATTGATCAAAATGTGTAAAAATGTATTAAAACGTATCAAAATATTTACAAAACATACAAATTTTGCAAAATGACGGACATTTCGAAAACTATCAAAGTGATAGCTGTCAAAATTTGATATTTGATGTAAAATTTTATTTCAAACAAAAAAGTATTCTTGTAAAATTTCGAAAAAACGTCTACTTTTCGAGATATCGATTTTCTACAAAATTATAAAATCACATTCTAACCGTCAATAATGAAAAATCGGTTTCTATACAAGAAAATCAGTTTTATTCGATTTTAGATCGATTTTATGTAAAATACAATGATTTTCAATCCAAAATCTTGAAAATTTATATAATCGATTTTTTCTCGATTTTTCATATAATTGTTCGATTATGAAGAATTTTAATAGTTTGATTATTTACGATTTTTATCAGTTTCTGACGATTTTACACAATTTTTATTGTTTTTTTTTTTCAATTTCTGACATATTTTATCGAATTTTTTCGATTTCTGGCATATTTTATCGATCTTTTTAGTGATGAAATGTGTAAAATCGAATAAAAATTGTCATATTTTACATAAAATCAATCCAAAATCGAACTAATACTAATTTATTTGCATAGAAATCGATCAAAATGCGATTTTTCAATATTGACGGTTAGAATGTGATTTTACAATTTATCTAAAAAAAGTCTGTAACTTTTTTATTTGTTAACGGACAAAAAGTTATAACCTATCAAACGATAGGAAATTTTCTCAAAAATCCAAAATACCAATTAGTTTTTTCATATCTTTTATAGTTTTCAATATACGGGGGAATTACAAAATTTTTATTAAAATTTGTAATTCCCTCGTAACTTTTTTATTTATTAACGCACAAAAAGTTATAACCTATCAAAAGAAAGGAAATTTTCTCGAAAATCCAAAATTTCAATCAGTTTTTTCATATCTTTTATAGTTTTCAATATACAGGGGAATTACAAAATTTTTGTTAAAATTTGTAATTCCCTCGTAACTTTTTTATTTATTAACGTACAAAACGTTATAACATATCAAAAGATAGGAAATTTTCTCAAAAATCCAAAATACCAATTAGTTTTTTCATATCTTTTATAGTTTTCAATATACGGGGGAATTACAAAATTTTTATTAAAATTTGTAATTCCCTCGTAACTTTTTTATTTATTAACGCACAAAAAGTTATAACCTATCAAAAGAAAGGAAATTTTCTTAAAAATCCAAAATTCCAAAAAGTTTTGTCATATCTTTTATAGTTTTCAATATACGGGGGAAATACAAAATTTTTATTAAAATTTGTAATTCCCTCGTATATTAAAAAATATATAAGCTATTAAAAAATTAGTTACATTTTTAGATTCAGGAGAAAATTTCCTTTCTTTTGATAGTTCACAACTTTTTGTACGTTAACAAATAAGAAAGTTACAGGAACTTTAACCTTTAAATTGTAAAATCACATTCTAACCGTCAATGTTAAAAAATCGGTTTTTAATCGATTTCTATGCAAAAAATTCAGTTTTAATTCGATTTTAGGTCAAATTTGACAGATTTTAATCACTTAATTACTAAAATTTACAAATTTAATGAAATCACATTTGAAATCCAGTTTGAGTTTTCATATGAGATCTTAAATGTTGCGCTTGTTTAAAAGATTTCTCACAAAAATCACATTTAAACGGTCTTTCCCCGCTATGCACTCGTAAATACGCTGTCAAATTACTCGAAAGTCCCCGGTGTGAATCCGTAAATGAGTTTGTAATGAGGATTTAGAATGTGACTTTAAAAAACAAGATTTTTCATTGAAAATATCAGAAATTTGACATATTTTATATAAAATCGATCTAAAATCGAACTAAAACTAGTTTTTTTGAATAAAAGTCGATCAAAAAGTAATTTTTTAATATTGACGTTTAGAATGTGACTTTAAAAATAACGATTTTGTCAAATTTATGACATTGTATAAGTGATTATGTGATTGTAAGTGATTATAAATAATTAAAACTGATTATAATTGATCAAAATGTGTAAAAATGTATTAAAACGTATCAAAATATTTGCAAAACAAACAAATTTTGCAAAATGACGGACATTTCGAAAACTGTCAAAGTGATAGCTGTCAAAATTTGATATTTGATGTAAAATTTTATTTCAAACAAAAAAGTATTCTTGTAAAATTTCGAAAAAACGTCTACTTTTCGAGATATTATTGATTTTCTACAAAATTATAAAATCACATTCTAACCGTCAATAATGAAAAATCGGTTTCTATACAAGAAAATCAGTTTTATTCGATTTTAGATCGATTTTATGTAAAATACAATGATTTTCAATCCAAAATCTTGAAAATTTATATAATCGATTTTTTCTCGATTTTTCATATAATTGTTCGATTATGAAGAATTTTAATAGTTTGATTATTTACGATTTTTATCAGTTTCTGACGATTTTACACAATTTTTATTGTTTTTTTTTTCAATTTCTGACATATTTTATCGAATTTTTTCGATTTCTGGCATATTTTATCGATCTTTTTAGTGATGATATGTGTAAAATCGAATAAAAATTGTCATATTTTACATAAAATCAATCCAAAATCGAACTAATACTAATTTATTTGCATAGAAATCGATCAAAATGCGATTTTTCAATATTGACGGTTAGAATGTGATTTTACAATTTATCTAAAAAAAGTCTGTAACTTTTTTATTTGTTGACGGACAAAAAGTTATAACCTATCAAACGATAGGAAATTTTCTCAAAAATCCAAAATACCAATTAGTTTTTTCATATCTTTTATAGTTTTCAATATACGGGGGAATTACAAAATTTTTATTAAAATTTGTAATTCCCTCGTAACTTTTTTATTTATTAACGCACAAAAAGTTATAACCTATCAAAAGAAAGGAAATTTTCTTAAAAATCCAAAATTCCAAATAGTTTTGTCATATCTTTTATAGTTTTCAATATACGGGGGAAATACAAAATTTTTATTAAAATTTGTAATTCCCTCGTATATTAAAAAATATATAAGCTATTAAAAAATTAGTTACATTTTTAGATTCAGGAGAAAATTTCCTTTCTTTTGATAGTTCACAACTTTTTGTACGTTAACAAATAAGAAAGTTACAGAACTTTAACCTTTAAATTGTAAAATCACATTCTAACCGTCAATGTTAAAAAATCGGTTTTTAATCGATTTCTATGCAAAAAATTCAGTTTTAATTCGATTTTAGGTAAAATTTGACAGATCTTAATCACTTAATTACTAAAATTTACAAATTTAATGAAATCACATTTGAAATCCAGTTTGAGTTTTCATATGAGATCTTAAATGTTGCGCTTGTTTAATAGATTTCTCACAAAAATTACACTTAAACGGTCTTTCCCCGGTATGCACTCGTAAATGCGCTGTCAAATTACTCGAAAGTCCCCGGTGTGAATCCGTAAATGAGTTTTCAATGAGGATTTAGAATGTGAATTTAAAAATCACGATTTTTCATTGAAAATATCAGAAATTTGACATATTTTATATAAAATCGATCTAAAATCGAACTAAAACTGGTTTTTTTGAATAAAAGTCGATCAAAAAGTAATTTTTTAATATTGACGTTTAGAATGTGACTTTAAAAATAACGATTTTGTCAAATTTATGACATTGTATATGTGATTATGTGATTGTAAGTGATTATAAATGATTAAAACTGATTATAATTGATCAAAATGTGTAAAAATGTATTAAAACGTATCAAAATATTTACAAAACATACAAATTTTGCAAAATGACGGACATTTCGAAAACTATCAAAGTGATAGCTGTCAAAATTTGATATTTGATGTAAAATTTTATTTCAAACAAAAAAGTATTCCTGTAAAATTTCGAAAAAACGTCTACTTTTCGAGATATCGATTTTCTACAAAATTATAAAATCACATTCTAACCGTCAATAATGAAAAATAGGTTTCTATACAAGAAAATCAGTTTTATTCGATTTTAGATCGATTTTATGTAAAATACAATGATTTTCAAAACAAAATCTTGTAAATTTATATAATCGATTTTTTCTCGATTTTTCATATAATTGTTCGATTATGAAGAATTTTAATAGTTTGATTATTTACGATTTTTATCAGTTTCTGACGATTTTACACAATTTTTATTGTTTTTTTTTTTTCAATTTCTGACATATTTTATCGAATTTTTTCGATTTCTGGCATATTTTATCGATCTTTTTAGTGATGAAATGTGTAAAATTGAATAAAAATTGTTATATTTTACATAAAATCAATCCAAAATCGAACTAATACTAATTTATTTGCATAGAAATCGATCAAAATGCGATTTTTCAATATTGACGGTTAGAATGTGATTTTACAATTTATCTAAAAAAAGTCTGTAACTTTTTTATTTGTTGACGGACAAAAAGTTATAACCTATCAAACGATAGGAAATTTTCTCAAAAATCCAAAATACCAATTAGTTTTTTCATATCTTTTATAGTTTTCAATATACGGGGGAATTACAAAATTTTTATTAAAATTTGTAATTCCCTCGTAACTTTTTTATTTATTAACGCACAAAAAGTTATAACCTATCAAAAGAAAGGAAATTTTCTTAAAAATCCAAAATTCCAAATAGTTTTGTCATATCTTTTATAGTTTTCAATATACGGGGGAAATACAAAATTTTTATTAAAATTTGTAATTCCCTCGTATATTAAAAAATATATAAGCTATTAAAAAATTAGTTACATTTTTAGATTCAGGAGAAAATTTCCTTTCTTTTGATAGTTCACAACTTTTTGTACGTTAACAAATAAGAAAGTTACAGAACTTTAACCTTTAAATTGTAAAATCACATTCTAACCGTCAATGTTAAAAATCGGTTTTTAATCGATTTCTATGCAAAAAATTCAGTTTTAATTCGATTTTAGGTAAAATTTGACAGATTTTAATCACTTAATTACTAAAATTGACAAATTTAATGAACTCACATTTGAAATCCAGTGTGAGTTTTCATATGAGATCTTAAATGTTGCGTTTGTTTAAAAGATTTCTCACAAAAATCACACTTAAACGGTCTTTCCCCGGTATGCACTCGTAAATGCGCTGTCAAATTACTCGAAAGTCCCCGGTGTGAATCCGTAAATGAGTTTTTAATGAGGATTTAGAATGTGAATTTAAAAATCACAATTTTTCATTGAAAATATCAGAAATTTGACATATTTTATATAAAATCGATCTAAAATCGAACTAAAACTAGTTTTTTTGAATAAAAGTCGATCAAAAAGTAATTTTTTAATATTGACGTTTAGAATGTGACTTTAAAAAATCACGATTTTTCATTGAAACTATTAGGAGTTTGTACAATTTTATATAAAATCGATCCAAAATCGAACTAAAAATGTTTTTTTGCATAGAAATCGATTAAAAACCGATTTTTCAATATTGACGGTTAGAATGTGCCTTTAAAAATAACGATTTTGTCAAATTTATGACACTGTATAAGTGATTATGTGATTGTAAGTGATTTTAGTTTGATTATTTACGACTTTTATCAGTTTCTGACAATTTTACACAATTTTTATAGATTTTTTTGGATTTCTGGCATATTTTATCGATCTTTTTAGTGATGAAATGTGTAAAATCGAATAAAAATTGTCATATTTTACATAAAATCAATCCAAAATCGAACTAAAACTGATTTATTTGCATAGAAATTGATCAAAATGCGATTTTTCAATATTGACGGTTAGAATGTGATTTTACAATTTATCTAAAAAAAGTCTGTAACTTTTTTATTTGTTGACATACAAAAAGTTATAACCTATCAAACGATAGGAAATTTTATCAAAAATCCAAAATATCAATTAGTTTTTTCATATCTTTTATAGTTTTCAATATACGGGGGAAATACAAAATTTTTATTAAAATTTGTAATTCCCTCGTATATTGAAAAGTATATAAGCTATGAAAAAATTAGTTACATTTTTAGATTCAGGAGAAAATTTCCTTTCTTTTGATAGTTCACAACTTTTTGTTCGTTAACAAATAAGAAAGTTACAAAACTTTTACCTTTAAATATTAAAATCACATTCTAACCTTCAATGTTAAAAAATCGGTTTTTAATCGATTTCTATGCAAAAAATTCAGTTTTAATTCGATTTTAGGTAAAATTTGACAGATTTTAATCACTTAATCACTGAAATTTACAAAGTTAATGAACTCACATTTGAAATCCAGTTTGAGTTTTCATATGAGATCTTAAATGTTGCGCTTGTTTAAAAGATTTCTCACAAAAATCACACTTAAACGGTCTTTTCACGGTATGCACTCGTAAATGCGCTGTCAAATTACTCGAAAGTCCCCGGTGTGAATCCGTAAATGAGTTTTTATTGAGGATTTAGAATGTGAATTTAAAAATCACGATTTTTCATTGAAAATATCAGAAATTTGACATATTTTATATAAAATCGATCTAAAATCGAACTAAAACTAGTTTTTTTGAATAAAAGTTGATCAAAAAGTAATTTTTTAATATTGACGTTTACAATGTGACTTTACAAATCACGATTTTTCATTGAAAATGTTATGAGTTTGTACAATTTTATATAAAATCGATCCGAAATCGAACTAAAAATGTTTTTCTGCATAGAAATCGATTAAAAACCGATTTTTCAATATTGACACTTAGAATGTGACTTTAAAAATAACGATTTTGTCAAATTTATGACATTGTATAAGTGATTATGTGATTGTAAGTGATTTTAGTTTGATTATTTACGACTTTTATCAGTTTCTGACGATTTTACACAATTTTTATAGATTTTTTTCGATTTCTGGCATATTTTATCGATCTTTTTAGTGATGAAATGATCAAAATCAAATAAAAATTGTCATATTTTACATAAAATCAATCCAAAATCGAACTAAAACTGATTTATTTGCCATAGAAATCGATTAAAATGCGATTTTTTAATATTGACGGTTAGAATGTGATTTTACAATTTATCTAAAAAAAGTCTGTAACTTTTTTATTTGTTGACATACAAAAAGTTATAACCTATCAAACGATAGGAAATTTTATCAAAAATCCAAAATTCCAATTAGTTTTTTCATATCTTTTATAGTTTTCAATATACGGGGGAAATACAAAATTTTTATTAAAATTTGTAATTCCCTCGTATATTGAAAAGTATATAAGCTATGAAAAAATTAGTTACATTTTTAGATTCAGGAGAAAATTTCCTTTCTTTTGATAGTTCACAACTTTTTGTACGTTAACAAATAAGAAAGTTACAGAACTTTAACCTTTAAATTGTAAAATCACATTCTAACCGTCAATGTTAAAAATCGGTTTTTAATCGATTTCTATGCAAAAAATTCAGTTTTAATTCGATTTTAGGTAAAATTTGACAGATTTTAATCACTTAATTACTAAAATTGACAAATTTAATGAACTCACATTTGAAATCCAGTGTGAGTTTTCATATGAGATCTTAAATGTTGCTTTGTTTAAAAGATTTCTCACAAAAATCACACTTAAACGGTCTTTCCCCGGTATGCACTCGTAAATGCGCTGTCAAATTACTCGAAAGTCCCCGGTGTGAATCCGTAAATGAGTTTTTAATGAGGATTTAGAATGTGAATTTAAAAATCACAATTTTTCATTGAAAATATCAGAAATTTGACATATTTTATATAAAATCGATCTAAAATCGAACTAAAACTAGTTTTTTTGAATAAAAGTCGATCAAAAAGTAATTTTTTAATATTGACGTTTAGAATGTGACTTTAAAAAATCACGATTTTTCATTGAAACTATTAGGAGTTTGTACAATGTTATATAAAATCGATCCAAAATCGAACTAAAAATGTTTTTTTGCATAGAAATCGATTAAAAACCGATTTTTCAATATTGACGGTTAGAATGTGACTTTAAAAATAACGAATTTGTCAAATTTATGACATTGTATAAGTGATTATGTGATTGTAAGTGATTTTAGTTTGATTATTTACGACTTTTATCAGTTTCTGACGATTTTACACAAGTTTTATAGATTTTTTTCGATTTCTGGCATAATAATAATAACATTTCTTAATTTTTGAGAAAATTTCGTATCTTTTAATAGGTTATAACTTTTTGTACGTTCACAAATAAAGTAGTTATCGAACTTTGAAATTTTTGTATATTTTTCAATTTCTACATTTTTATTAACAAAAGTTCAAAATTACGAAAAATTAAAAAAGCTAGTAACTCTTTTATTTATTAACGTACATAAAGTTATAACCTATCAAAAGAAAGAAAATTATGTCAGAAATCAAAAATTCTAATTAGTTTTTTCATATCTTTTACAGTTTTCATTATACGGGGGAATTACAAAATTTTTGTTAAAATTTGTAATTCCCTCGTATATCGAAAACTAAAAAAGTTATAAATAAAATAGTTACATTTTTAAATTTGTGAGAAAATTTCCTATCTTTTGATAGGTTATAACTTTTTGTCGGTTTACAAACAAAGAAGTTACAAAACCTTGAAGTTCTTCGCCACTTTTTAGTTTTTGAGATATTTTAAAATTTGTGATCATAAATGAAGAAATTTTAAAAATATTACAAAGTTGCGATAAATTTCAGAGTTTTGTAACTTTTTTGTTTGTAGACCGACAAAAAGTTATAACCTATCAAAAGAAAGGAAATTTTCTCCCAAATCTAAAAATGCAACTGATTTTTAGTTGACTAACTTCATACTGTTGGTATTGCGTGACGCATAGAAAAAAATATAATCTGACGCACTAAAAGATATATAACTTATATAAAAAATTTACCTTTTTTAAATCTGTTTCGATTCGTTTCACCCAAATATCCTCAGAATTTCCAACAATTTCCACACTACTCAAACTTTGATTTTTCATCGAAACCAATGAAGAATCGAAATATTTGGCATCTAAATGCGGACTTAAAATCGGCGATTTAAATATATTTCTAATCGATGTACGAGCGGCATCTTGTGATGGAACACCCAAAACAGTATTTGCTACACGATATTCGCGTTTTCTAGCGAATATTTTTGCCGCTTCCGATAATTCTTTCGGTTTATCCGTTTCTTTCATATTTTTGGTTTCTTTTGTTGTTTTGGTTTTGGTTATCACAAATTTATGGGTTGGTCCACTGATTGTATCTATCACAGATGTTTTCGAACCGCTAGATGACTCTGATAGGCTTTTATCGCTACCTAAACACATTTTTTTTTATACAATATTTCGCTACCACAATAACACAATTTATTTTGACAGATGTCATATGATAATGTCAATTGTCAACTATTTATTATATAATACGACAAATGTCACTTGTCAACGATTACTAAAATATAATACAAATGTCAAAAATAGAGTTTCTACTAAAAGTTTTGTTTAAAATTTGACAGTTATCACTTGTCAACGATAACTTGTTTGTTATTACAACAATTTAGTATGACAGATGTCACTTGTCAACAACTTTTTGTTTATTAATACAAAAATTTAGTATGAAATATGTCAATTGTCAAATATTGACATGTCACATGTCAAAAATTGAGTATTTAGTAAAAGTTTTGTTAAAAATTTGACAGTTGTCACTTGTCAACCATTACTTGTTTGTTATTACAACAATTTAGTATGACAGATGTCACTTGTCAAATATTGACAGTTTGTTGATGTAAATATTAAGTTTGACGCATGTCAAATGTCAAAAATTGAGTATTTACTAACTGCTTTGTGTAAGATATATGTGGAATGTCACTTTTCAGAGATTGAAAGTGACAGATGTCAATTGTCAATTTTTTTATTGTTTACTAGTTCAAAAATTTAATATGACACACATGTCACTTGTCATTCGTGACATGTCAAATGTAGCATGTTAAATATTGAGTTTGACAGATGTCAAATGTCAAAAATTGGATATTTAATAAAAATATTGGATAAACTTGACAAATGTCACATATGTAGTGTCAAATGTCAGAAATTTAAAGTGACAAATGTCAGTTGTCAACTTTTATTGTACACCAGATCATAAATTTAATACGACACATGTCAAATGTCACTTGTTAAATACTGAGTTTGACAGATGTCATTATGTAAATAGTGTAAATTTGAAATTTCGTTTACGAAGATTAAAAATGAAACTAACCAGAAATTGCGGTCATATTCGAATTTTCTTTTTTCTCTTCATCCTCATCTTCTTCCATACACTGCGAAAGTCTTCGAGCAGCCATCGTCATCTTCGATGGAAAACTATTATTGAAATAACGTTGAAGAAACGTATCTTCAAGTTCTTCGTTTTGTGTAATTACATTAGAATTTATTGTTTCAATTAAATCCGCTTCAATATCCGAATCATCCGAAGATTCAATTTCTTTATTTTGATGATTTTTACACGCTTTTTCTTGATTGACATTCGTTTCCATCTAAATATAAAAATAATCAATTTTTACGTTATTCTTAATTAAATATTTAACTTTAATTAACAATTAAACAAGCTAATACGTCAATTAACCAATAATAAGTTAGGTTATGTAAATATCCTACTAGTAAATTACAATTAAAATCATATTTAACGTTATATTAGCATGTTTTTTTAACAATAATTAGCAATTAGTAACAATTTAAACGCATACGTATCAACTATATATATATAAATAAATATATTACCTTTAGTATTACACATTTATTATTATTATTATATACCAATAATGTTAACAATCACTTTAATTTTATCACTACACGAAGATAAACTCGACTGTTTTTATCATCGAAAAATCTATCGTGTGGTTGTGGTCACTGATTATACTTTTATTAGGCGTGTGCATATATAAATTAGTAATTAGAATTACTAACCAATACACAATTTTCATGGAAATTTACGATTTTATATAAGGAAAAAGTTTTAGTTTCACATTAAATATACAGACGGAGACACTAAAAATTTATCAGCTGATTTCTCGATGCAAAATGGTGAGATTGATATTGGCCTTTTACATTATAAGTAAACTTAAATCACTATTCGTTTATTTACTTAAAACCGCTTTAAAATAACAATAAACAATTATTAGAAGTTTATAAAGTTAAATTAATATATTATTTATATTTGATTGGTATTTGTTAGACATTCTTTTGATTTCTAATATCTAATACTTGATGTTCACATTTATACCAACATGAAGTTAGTTACATAAATGTCATAATCAAACTGATATTTATAAATAAATAAATTAATCATACCCTTAATAGTGATTAGAATATCATTAAATAATTTTCATTTATTAAAAGTTTACAAATGTTAAATATTTGTATTTCAATAATATTTGTTAGATATAGTTTTGATTTCAAAACTGACTTTTGACATAACTGTCAAAACACAGAGTAATAATAGCTAGCAGTTTTAACCATAGAGATGTTTTAACACTATATACTTATTTAACTGATGAAAAAGTACTTAAATAAACACAAATAATAGAAGAAAATACCATTTAATACAACAAAAAAGCCATGAAGTATGTATAAATAACAATTTTCAATAATAGATGTTTGGATTCAAACCAATATGAAGTTAGTCACGTAAGTGTCTTTAAAATGTTAATAATACGTATTAATTTGTTGTAATTACTGTATTGTGCCCTTAATTTTTAAGGAATTTTAGTGTTTTATTGTTATTTTAGCACTACAATATCGTATGTATAGTTTTATATTATATAATTATCTTTATCGTTGTATACGATCACGTTTACGATGATCATAATGAAGTAAATGTCAAATTTTAATAACGCTATTTCCGTAGTTTGGTTCATTATTCTTACCACGAAGTCTTACTTTGTAATATTTTGGTAATAAAAATTAGTTTAAATTAATGTTTGTTTTATTACTTGAACTTTTAATTGTTTAAAATAACTATTTGCATTAAAATTATACATAATATTGAACCAGATGACAGTATATTTACAATACAATACAATGCATTAAAATTATATTTATTTTATACAATATTAAACCAGATGACAGTATACTTACCTATTGGCGTTTACTTTCAAGTTAATACAATGGAATGAATGGCCTTTTACTTAGATTGAATACAACTTACCCAATTATCGCTAGTTGTAGTTTCATCTTGACTAAAATCCCATGAAGGAGCCGGAGAAGCTGATCTACTGGTATTTGTTGATAATTTTGGTTTGTAATGCGAATCAGTCTGTGATTCGTCGTCTGAATCTAATGCGTGGTCTTCTGGTATACTTGCAAATTGTTGTCCGCCACGATGACGTGTTACTGGAGAGGCACTTTCTACATGACATTCTCCTTCGTTGTCACAAACAACTGTCACATTGAATCGACGTACTGATACTGAACCACCACTAACTGAAAATAACATCGAATATGTCAAACTGTCAAATATATCATATGTCTAATGTCATTTACTAAAAAAATTATAATGACGTATGTCAATTGTCAAAATTGACGTGATTGCAATTAATATAAAGTTAGACATGTGTCAATATCAAAAATAGTTTAATTTGACAAATGTGATATATCTGTAACGTCAAATTTAAAGTGACAGATGTCAATTTTTAATCATCTGTCACTGTCAATCTATTTCATTTCTTACAATTCGATAAAATTACATTGATTTATTGTTATACACCATTTTGGATCAATTATGAATGTGATTACGGCCATTTTGTTTTAAATGTCAATTGTCAAAGTTGTTTTTCAGCATAAGATAATTAAAAAAAAATATTTACCTTGACGTGGCTGTCGTAGCCACGTTATTTTCTGTGACGAAGACGTTTTTAGTGTGTTTAAAACCGTTTATATACAAAAAAATAACTATCACATCAAATTTTTACTATTAAGGAACTTCATATCACATTTTATTTAATTTTAGGCTGATTTTTTTATTATTGCAAAATTTGCGTGTCAAAATATTCGTAATTCTAATTTTAGCGTCAAACAATATTTGCAAATAGAAATAAAAATCTCGAGTTACGTAAACGAGAATTGATTTTATTTGAGAAATTAATTAAAAACGTGCACTGATAACGAATTTTATTAACTTTTTTATCAATTTTGCGCGAATACACGGAAAATTCCCGTTGAATTTTCATGAAAATACGAAATGTTTTCAGGATATTTTCAGACCCACTGAAACGTTCAATGGCGTTCCTTATTTTCTAGGTCAAAGCAATGTTGCCAGATTTATATAAAAATTTGTAAATGTAAATTAAAAAAAATGTATAGAAAATGTAACAGAAATGGCAGTTTGTGACAGATAATTCAAAATGGTGGATGATTATATGAATTAATTTTGTTTTATTAATAAACTACAAAATGTTGACAGTTAATGACAGATAAGTGATACGATCAGAAAAAGTGACAGTTATACACAGACAATTCAAAATGGCGACGAATATTCAAATAAAAATGACAAGAATGACAGTTAGTGACAAATAATTCAAAATGGTGGATGATTTAATAGATTAATATTGTTTTAGGAATGTTTATTGTAACTGAAAATATCAACATGACGTAAATGAGAGTAAATGACAGATGAATTAAAATGGCGGAAAATGGGTAAAGACAGTGGCAAAAAATAACAGATTAATTTTAATTTTAGTAAATTTGGCAACATTGTTAGAAATTATTGTGGTGCCGGTGCGACTGAAGCTGAATTCGAGGAAAAGAATTGATTTCATTCTCTAGTCGGTAATGTAGATTCCTATTAATAATATTAAAAAAAATATTTCTATGTCACTAAAGTGTCAAATGTTAAAAGTAACGTTTTTACTTCTTATAAATCTTACATTTGACGTTTTGATTGTTTAAAATATGAAATTTGACGTTTTAACTGTCATCTGTCACTATTTACTAGAAAAAATGATTTTGTAATGTTTCAAATGTCAAAAGTGACGTTTTAGTATTAAGTTTGACAATTAGATTATATGACACTGACGTTTTAACTGTCATAAATGTTACATTTAACGTTTTAACTGTAATAAATGTTACATTTGACGTTTTGAATGTCATATATATGAAATTTGACGATTTAACTGTCATCTGTCACTATTTACTAAAAAAAAATGAGTTTGGAAAGTATCAAATGTCAAAAGTGACGTTTTATTATTATGTTTGACATTTAGACTGTCATATGTCAATTATTTATGTAGATTACTCCAAAATTGATGTTTAAACTGTCAAAAGTGACGTTATAACTGTTATATTTGACGTTTTGATTGTCATATATATGAAATTTGACGTTTTAACTGTCATCTGTCACTATTTACTAAAAAAATTAATTTGGAAAGTATCAAATGTCAAAAGTGACGTTTTAGTATTATGTTTGACATTTAGACTGTCATATGTCATTTTTTTTTAATGTAAATTGCTCTAAAATTGATGTTTAAACTGTCAAAAGTGACGTTATAACTGTTATATTTGACGTTTTGATTGTCATATACACGAAATTTGACGTTTTAACTGTCATCTGTCACTACTTACTAAAAAAATTAGTTTGGAAAGTATCAAATGTCAAAAGTGACGTTTTGATATTATGTTTGACATTTAGACTGTCATATGTCAATTATTTATGTAAATTACTCTAAAATTGATGTTTAAACTGTCAAAAGTGACGTTATAACTGTTATATTTGACGTTTTGATTCTCATATAAATGAAATTTGTCGTTTCAACTGTCATCTGTCACTCTTTACTAAAAAAAAATTAGTTTGGAAAGTATCAAATGTCAAAAGTGACGTTTTAGTATTATGTTTGACATTTAGACTGTCATATGTCATTTTTTTTTATGTAAATTGCTCTAAAATTGATGTTTAAACTGTCAAAAGTGACGTTATAACTGTTATATTTGTCGTTTTGATTGTCATATATATATGAAATTTGACGTTTTAACTGTCATATGTCACTATTCACTAAAAAAAATATGTTTGTAAAGTATCAAATGTGAAAAGTGACGTTTTGGTATTATTTGTGACGTTTAGACTGTCAAATGTCAATTTTTGATGTAAAGTACTCTTAACTTTGATTTCTAAACTGTCAAATATCAAAAGTGACGTTTTAACTGTCATCTGCCACTATTAACTAAAAAAAAGAGTTTTTAAAGTATCAAATGTCAAAAGTGACGTTGTAGTATTAAGTTTGACATTTAAACTACATGACACTGACGTTTTAACTGTCATAAATGTTACATTTGACGTTTTGATTGTCATATATATGAAATTTGACGTTTCAACTGACATATGTCACTGTTTACTAAAAAAAATGAGTTTGGAAAGTATCAAATGTCAAAAGTGACGTTATAACTGTTATATTTGACGTTTTGATTGTCATATAAATGAAATTTGACGTTTTAACTGTCATATCACTATTGACTAAAAAAATATGTTTGTAAAGTATCAAATGTCAAGTGACGTTTTAGTATTACGTTTGACATTACGACGTATGTCAATTTTAGATGTAAAGTACTCTTAACTTTGATTTCTAAACTGTCAAATATCAAAAGTGACATTTTGATTGTCATATTATATAAAATTTGAAATTTAAACTGTCATCTGTCAATATATACTGAATAAATGATTTTGTAAACTGTCAAAAGTGACGTTTTAATGTTCTATTTCACATTCTATAGTCGGTAATGCAGATTCCTATTAAATAAATATAGGTATACTAATTAATTTATTTATTTATAAAAATACAAGTCCTAATATTTCAAAAAACGATAAAAATCCATTAATTCGACTAGAAATTTTTTCATTTTTACGTTTTCTTATTACCTTATTATTATTATCACTATTTTTCGGTATTTCTTCGTTATTTTCTTGTATTTCATCCTCAATTACAGCAAAAGCTTTTTGATTTTTGTGAACTTTAAAAATTTCTAAAACAAATCCACTTAAATCATGTGAAGAATGGCCATAAACACCAATTGCTAACGGACTTTTAAAGCTATAATAAAAAATATTTTATAATAAAAATTTAAACCAAAACAAATTTACTTACTTTGTTGGTATTTCAATTATTTCAACTCCGCATGTTGCCGAATGTAAATCATAATTTTCAGGATAAAAATTTGGATGGATTTTATTTTCTGATATATACAAATCTGCATCTCCATTACTGATTTTTGAACGTAAAAATGACAAATTTAACATTAATTAACAATAAAAATACAAATTTTCTTACCTGGTTGTTAAAGATATTAAAATATTTCCAGAATAATGTACGTAATAATAATTAAAACTTTCATTACCAACATAACCTTCACGATATCCTAATAGTTCCGAATTTGAATATAAAACATCTTCATTTAACTCACCTGCAGAAAATAACTAAAAAAAATGATTAAAAGTTTATAAAAATAACTAATTAACATGTAAATTATATATACCAATAACGAAAACAATTTTAAAATAATATTTATCATACTTTGTTTACTAAATATAAATTATGACATTTCTATAGGATTTGAACATAAAAAAAGAAGAAGAATCGTTAAAAGAATCGATTTTTTTAATAGATACTTATTTATCCGCAGTTTTTATGAAAAAACAAATTAAATTTAATAATTGAATTATAATTACATTGTGTTATAACAAACACGTAATTTAAACGCATAAAACATCCATTAAACTTTTTTTTAATTGACAATTATCTACCTATTAATCACTTGATTATAAAAAAGAAGAATCGATTCTTTTGACAGATACTCATTTATTCGCAGTTTTTATAAAAAAAAACAAAGGTTAACTATAATTTTATTTAAAAATTGTATTTACATTACATTATATAACAACAAACACTGTCTAAAAACGCATAGATTAAACTATATAACAACAATGGTAACACCGAATGCTCAAAAGAAAAAAAGAAGAAGAAATGTCACATTTGAACTATTTTATAGGTTACAAATAAGAATATGTCAACACCAACGAAATATCACGTTTTAAATGGTAAAAATAACATAATTAACTTAAAATTAAACTAATTATAATAATTATAGTGCCCCAAAGTCCGGTAGCGGCGTCTCCGAGTAAAAATTTGACAGGAACAGCACGAGTAGCACGAGATATTATCGCAGATATTTACAATACAATACAAAAATGGAATGATTCACAAATAAAAGGTGCTGAAGTTGTTAAAGAAATAGCTGTGTTATGTATTGATGGATATTCGAATGAATTAGAAACACAAATAAATAAATTATATGGAATTGTGAATAATTTAAATGTATTTATAAACAATTTAAACAGTTCGAAAAATCAAATAACTGCATTAGAAAAAGTTGATAAGAAAAATGAGTTTATATTTATATCTTTATTAATTAAAGATATTGTGATTCTAATAGAAACTGTTGTAAATGCTTATTGTGAGGAATTTAAGGTAAAATTTTGTTTATTATTTAATAATAAATGCTTGTGTTTACCGTATTTGACAGTTAATAATTTATTAGAAACTGTTGTAAATGCTTACTGTGAGTTATGTTACATAAAATTTTGTTTATATTTACTGTCAGAAATGACATAATTGACAGTTAGTGAATCATTAGAAACTGTTGTAAAAGCTTATTGTGAGGAATTTAAGGTAAAATTTTGTTTATTATTGAATAAATGCTTGTGTTTACCGTATTTGACATTTGACAGTTAGTAATTTATTAGAAACTGTTGTAAATGCTCCTTATTGGCTAACTTATTGTTTACTATCTGAAATGACAAGTGATTGACATTTGACAGTTAATGACAGTGGATACAAAATGTTGGTATATTATTATTTTTTTTTTTAGATTAAAGAAATGGTTTTAGAGAATATTGCGCACAGTAGAAATGAAGATGAAATTATGTTTTTTGCTGCTTTATGGACGTATCAAGTTTTTATTACAGATAAAATAAATCGAAATTTGGAAATTTTGTTATTGGAATCTGGTCATAGGAAAATTTAGAATTTGTATTTTTATAAATAAATAAATAAATTAATTATTATACGTATATTTTTTTAATAGAAATCTGCATTACCAATTAGAGAATGTTAAATATAACACAAAAATATCACTTTTGACATTTGATAGTTAACAAACTCATTTTTTAAATAAATACTGACAGATAACAGTTACAACGTCAAATTTCATATATATGACAATCAAAACGTCAAATGTAACATTTATGACAGTTAAAACGTCAGTGTCATATAGTCTAAATGTCAAATTTAATACTAAAACGTCACTTTTGACATTTGATACTTTAAAAACTCTTTATTTTTAGTTAATAGTGGCAGATGACAGTTAAAACGTCACTTTTGATATTTGACAGTTTAGAAATCAAAGTTAAGAGTAGGTACTTTAAATCAAAAATTGATATATGACAGTCTAAATGTTAAATAATACCAAAACGTCACTTTTCACATTTGATACTTTACAAACATATTTTTTTAGTAAATAATGACATATGACAGTTAAAACATTAAATTTCATTTATATGACAACCAAAACGTCAAATATAACAGTTATAACGTCACTTTTGACAGTTTAAACATCAATTTTAGAGCAATTTACATAAAAAAAATGACATATGACAGTCTAAATGTCAAACATAATACTAAAACGTCACTTTTGACATTTGAAACGTCAAATTTCATATATATGATATGACAATCAAAACGTCAAATATAACAGTTATAACGTCACTTTTGACTGTCAAATTGACTATCAATCTGTCAAATTTACTGTCAATCTGTCAAATTTACTGCCAATCTGTCAAATTTATTGTCAATCTGTCAAATTAACTATTAATCTGTCAAATTTACTATCAATCTGTCAAATTAACTATTAATCTGTCAAATTTACTATCAATCTGTCAAATTTCCTGTCAATCTGTCAAATTTGATGTCAATCTGTCAAATTTACTGTCAATCTTTCAAATTTACTATTAATCTGTCAAATTTACTGTCAATCTGTCAAATTTACTATCAATCTGTCAAATTTACTGTCAATCTTTCAAATTTACTATCATCATCAAACAGCAATTTTAGAGCAATTTACATAAAAAAATGACATACGACAGTCTAAATGTCAAACATAATACTAAAACGTCACTTTTGACATTTGATACTTTCCAAACTAATTTTTTTAGTAAATAGTGACAGATGACGGTTAAAACGTCAAATTTTATATATATGACAATCAAAACGTCAAATATAACAGTTATAACGTCACTTTTGACTGTCAAATTTACTATCAATCTGTCAAATTTACTGTCAATCTGTCAAATTTATTGTCAATCTGTCATATTTACTATTAATCTGTCAAATTTACTATTAATCTGTCAAATTTACTGTCAATCTGTCAAATTTACTATTAATCTGTCAAATTTACTGTCAATCTGTCAAATTTGATGTCAATCTGTCAAATTTACTGTCAATCTTTCAAATTTACTATTAATCTGTCAAATTTACTGTCAATCTGTCAAATTTACTGTCAATCTGTCAAATTTACTGTCAATCTGTCAAATTTACTATTAATCTGTCAAATTTACTATTAATCTGGCAAATTTACTATTAATCTGGCAAATTTACTATTAATCTGTCAAATTTACTGTCAATCTGTCAAATTTACTATTAATCTGTCAAATTTACTATTAATCTGTCAAATTTACTGTTAATTTGTCAAAAATTTACTGTCAATCTGTCAAATTTACTATTAATCTGTCAAATTTACTATTAATCTGTCAAATTTACTGTCAATCTGTCAAATTTACTATTAATCTGTCAAATTTACTGTCAATCTGTCAAATTTACTATTAATCTGTCAAATTTACTATTAATCTGTCAAATTTACTGTCAATCTGTCAAATTTACTATCAATATGTCAAATTTACTGTCAATCTGTCAAATTTACTATTAATCTGTCAAATTTACTATTAATCTGTCAAATTTACTGTCAATCTGTCAAATTTACTATTAATCTGTCAAATTTACTGTCAATCTGTCAAATTTACTATTAATCTGTCAAATTTACTGTTAATTTGTCAAATTTACTATCAACATCAAACATCAATTTTAGAGCAATTTACATAAAAAAATGACATATCACAGTCTAAATGTCAAACATAATACTAAAACGTCACTTTTGACATTTGATACTTTCCAAACTAATTTTTTTAGTAAATAGTGACAGATAACAGTTGAAACGTCAAATTTCATATATATGAAAATCAAAACGTCAAATATAACAGTTATAACGTCACTTTTGACAGTTTAAACATCAATTTTAGAGTTTTTATTTTCTATTATTTTAATATTTATTATCTACAAAAAACCTGTATAAACTTAACAAAGTCGCGACACTACTCCACTGTTCAAAGCAAAATAGAAAAAAAAAGTAAATCCATTATTTTCAACAGTTCGTTTCTTTTAACAAAAGTGTCCATTTATACAATACCAGAGGTATTGTATATTCTACCTAGAATTACTTTTTATTTCAATTTAATTTAAACAGGAATTAACAATTTAATACAAAATTTTAAAATTAAAATATTTGACAGTCATCTCTGAGTCATCTATGAGTCATCTATTAGTCATCTATGAGTCATCTATGAGTCATCTATGAGCCATCTATGAGTCATCTACGAGTCATCTATGAGTCATCTATGAGTCATCTATGAGTCATCTATGAGTCATCTATGAGTCATCTATGAGTCATCTATGAGTCATCTATGAGTCATCTATGAGTCATCTATGAGTCATCTATGAGTCATCTACGAGTCATCTATGAGTCATCTATGAGTCATCTATTAGTCATCTATGAGTCATCTATGAGTCATCTATTAGTCATCTATGAGTCATCTATGAGTCATCTATGAGTCATCTCTGAGTCATCTATGAGTCATCTATTAGTCATCTATTAGTCATCTATGAGTCATCTATGAGTCATCTATGAGTCATCTATGAGTCATCTCTGAGTCATCTATGAGTCATCTATGAGTCATCTATGAGTCATCTATGAGTCATCTATGAGTCATCTATTAGTCATCTATGAGTCATCTATTAGTCATCTATTAGTCATCTATGAGTCATCTATGAGTCATCTATGAGTCATCTATGAGTCATCTCTGAGTCATCTATGAGTCATCTATGAGTCATCTATGAGTCATCTATGAGTCATCTATTAGTCATCTATTAGTCATCTATGAGTCATCTATGAGTCATCTATTAGTCATCTATGAGTCATCTATTAGTCATCTATGAGTCATCTATGAGTCATCTATGAGTCATCTAGAGTCATCTATGAGTCATCTATGAGTCATCTATGAGTCAATCTATGAGTCATCTATTGAGTCATCTATTTAGTCATCTATAGTTCATCTATGAGTCCTTATGAGTCATCTATGAGTCATCTATTAGTCATCTATGAGTCATCTCTGAGTCATCTATGAGTCCTCAATGAGTCATCTATGAGTCATCTATGAGTCATGTCATCCATGAGTTCATGTCATCTATGAGTCATGTCATCTATGTCATCTATGAGTCATCTATGAGTGAGAGAGAGAGAGAGACCGCTGGACGGTGACTTGAACCACTCTTTAATATTGATAATTTAGATATAATCCACAATTATCTCAATTTTATAATTTTTATATTTATACGTAAATCGCTCCAAAAACTTGTTGCCCAGTCATTAGAGTAAATTACAACTTCAAAAAAGATTTTATAATTCCCCTCGATATTAAAACCATAAAGATATAAAAAAAGTGAGAGGTGTCAAAGGACACCCGGAATGGAACGAAGTTCTTTCGATTAATTAGTGAAGGAATTGTAATTTGTAAACACAACAGAGAGTTTGTATATACATAAGCATTTATTAATCGTCTGTATAAAATCTCTACTTACCTAAATGTCAACCATAATACTAAAACGGTCACTTTTGACATTTGATACTTTCCAAACTAAATTTTTTTAGTAAATAGTGACAGATGACAGTTAAAACGTCAAATTTCATATATATGACAAATCACAGCGTCAAATATAACAGTTATAACGTCACCTTTTGACTGCTAAATTGACTATCAATCTGTCAAATTTACTGTCAATCTGTCCAAATTTACTGCCAATCTGTCAAATTTATTGTCAATCTGTCACATTTACTATTAATCTGTCAAATTTACTGTCAATCTGTCAAATTTACTATCAATCTGCCAAATTTACTATTAATCTGTCAAATTTACTGTCAATCTGTCAAATTTGATGTCAATCTGTCAAATTTACTATCAATATGTCAAATTTACTGTCAATCTGTCAAATTTACTATTAATCTGTCAAATTTACTATTAATCTGTCAAATTTACTATTAATCTGTCAAATTTACTGTCAATCTTTCAAATTTACTATTAATCTGTCAAATTTACTGTCAATCTGTCAAATTTACTGTCATCTGTCAATTTACTATTAATCTGTCAAATTTACTGTCAATCTGTCAAATTTACTATTAATCTGTCAAATTTACTGTCAATCTGTCAAATTTACGGTCAATCAGTCAAATTTACTATTAAGCTGTCAAATTTACTGTCAATCTGTCAAAATTTACTATTAATCTGTCAAATTTACTGTCAATCTGTCAATTTACTATTAATCTGGCAAATTTACTATTAATCTATCAAATTTACTGTCAATCTGTCAAATTTACTATTAATCTGTCAAATTTACTATTAATCTGTCAAATTTACTGTTAATTTGTCAAAAATTTACTGTCAATCTGTCAAATTTACTATTAATCTGTCAAATTTACTGTTAATTTGTCAAATTTACTATCAACATCAAACATCAATTTTAGAGCAATTTACATAAAAAAATGACATAATGACAGTCCTAAATGTTAAACATAATACTAAAAACGTCACTTTTGACATTTGATACTTTCCAAAACTAATTTTTTTAGTAAATAGTGACAGATAAAAGTTGAAACGTCAAATTTTATATATATGACAATCACAACCGTCAAAATATAACAGTTATAACGTCACTTTTGACAGTTTAAACATCAATTTAGAGTAATTTACATAAAAAAAATGACATATGACAGCCGAAATGTCAAATATACGTCATTTTAAACATTCGAAAGTTTAATAATAATAAAAAATTGTATATTTACATTAATTTTTTATTAAAGAAATTATTTTTTTACAAACCATTGTTTAACAAAAGTATTTATTAAAAACAAATAAATAATTGTTAATTTTTATGTTAAATTTTAACTCGAATAATAATAATAAAAAAAATTATTATTAAGAGTTAAAAAAATTAATAAACAAATACAAAACTTGTTTTTTACATAAATATATACAAGAATAGTATATTCTGTAACAAGGTTAGAATGAAAATTCGATACGAGCGGAGAATTCGAACGCGAGCGTAGAGGAACCACGAGTAAATCGAATTTTCATTCTAATCGTGTAACAGACTGTATTTTCTCCACGACCATGTAATAATTCTGTTTTATATTTAAATTGAAATATGTAGCAAAAACATTTAGAACTTCGCACTGACAAACTGAATGACAGTTTTGAAATTCGTATGGCAATCTATGTTTTTTGTTGAGCAATTACAGAATGTTATTCCGTCACTAGTTATAGAATACATGGAAATACAAGCAAAACACATAAGAAGCAAGTGTTTCAGAATGAATACTCTTATCTCAAGAGTGAGGAATGAACACTTTCTATTATTAAAAAAAGAAGTTGGAATTATTACATTCATTAATGGTCGTGGAGAATTTTTTTTTTATATTTCTAAATTTAAACATAAAAACAAATCCAATAATGAAAAATACTTACTTATAATATTTACAGATAGAAAATTAAAGAAAAAAAAAAGAAAAATGAAGAAATTAACGCCTTTTTACCACCTGCACCCCCTTTTCCACCTTTTCGTTGACCTCCTTTATTTTTCGGTTTCTTTGCATTTCCTTTTTTTGCACCTTTATTTTTATTTTTCGCTTGTTTTTGCTGTTGAGAATTTCTACAAAAATAAAAATTTTTGTTACTGAAAAAATTAAATTAAATAAAAAGAAAACTTACTCAATTTGTTCATTATGAATATGTCGATTAACGGCTTTTTCGATATCTAATTTTGGTTTTTTATTTAAAACAGAATCCATAATAGCTAAATTTTCTCGTAATTCCACATCTCCGGAAACTGGAGGCATTTTACGTTTCCGACTTGCTCCGGGAGTTATCGATACAACTCCTTTTGCTTCTTTTTCTTTTGGAAGTTCTTTTTGAAATTTTCCTAAACTCGCTGTTGAAGCTTTTGCTACGGTTACGGCAACTTGCAACTAAAAAAAAAAAAAACAAAAAATCGTCAAAAAAGTAGATGATCACCAAAAAGCGAAGTTAGTGATAAAAAAGAAGAAAATTGTCAAACAACGTAGATAATCGTCAAAAACCATAAGAAATCGTCAAAAAACGTAGATAATCGTCAACCAACGTAGATAATCGTGAACCAACGTAGATAATCGTCAACCAACGTAGATAATCGTCAAAAAGCGAAGTTAGTGATAACAAATCTAAAAAATCGTCAAAAACGTAGACGATCGTCAAAAAGCGAAGTTAGCGATAAAAAAAAGAAGAAAATTGTCAAACAACGTAGATAATCGTCAAAGAATGTAGAACATCGTCAAAAACCGTAAGAAATCATCAAGCAACGTAGATAATCGTCAACCAACGTAGATAATCGTCAAAAAAGTAGATGATCGTCAAAAAGCGAAGATAATCGTCAAAAAGCGAAGATAATGATAAAAAAAACGTAGGAAATTGTCAAACAACGTAAACAATCGTCAAAAAATGTAGAAAATCGTCAAAATCCTTAAGAAATTGTAAAAAAAGTAGATGATCGTCAAAAAACTTAGAAAATCGTCAAAGAGCGTAGATAATGATAAAAAACGTAGGAAATTGTCAAACAACGTAGACAATCGTCAAAAAATGTAGAAAATCGTCAAAAACCTTAAGAAATTGTAAAAAAAGTAGATGATCGTCAAAAAACATAGAAAATCGTCAAAAAGCGAAAATAATGATAAAAAACGTAGGAAATTGTCAAACAACGTAGGTAATCGTCAAAACATGTAGAAAATCGTCAAAAACCATAAGATATCGTAAAAAAGTAGAAAATCATCAAAAACAATGAGAAATCGCCAAAAAACAAAGAAAATCGTCGTAAAGCGAAGTTGATGATCAAAAACGTAGGAAATTGTCAGAAACCATAGCAAATCGTCAATTTAACGCTTACTTTCTTAGATATTTTAAAATTTATAAAAAGAAAACTTACATCTTTAGCAGAAGCAATTTCAGTATTTTTCACTCCAACTCTCGGTATTTTAATTTTCTTCGCTTTCGCAATATTCCTCAACCGTTGCAATTCATTTTTCGCAACCCGTTCGCTTTTAGCATTGATTTTCTTTTGAAATTGATCCTCCATTGGATCCGCATTTTCTGGCACTTCCATCACCCAATTCTTCTCATTTTCCGCTTGCACTCGTTTCATACCAAACATTGGAACCCATTTTTTAAGTTGTTCATCCCACGATAATTTATCTTTCTTTTTCTTTACAATTCCTTTAGCTTTTGCGAATTGTTCCCATTTTGTTAATGGACGTGGTTTAGGAATTGGTTTCGATCGAGGTAACCTCGTTTTCATTTGTGGTAATTTCACTACAATAACCGAATCTACATTTTCTGTAGGTAATTCCCATATTTGATTTAGTAATAATTGCGTATTATCACGTGCTAAATCTAGTAAATAATCCTCTTTTTTAGTCCTAAAAATACGTATATAATCATAACACATTTTTACATTAATATTAATTTAACTTACCTTAATAAATTCGTATCGAAATCATTTGTATCTTCTGCTAGTAATGTTCCTAGATCGTAATTTAATTCTAATAACTTATTTACGGTTATAGATTTATATTTATTAGAATCTAAAGTTGATTTTGATAATATCACGTCCATGTTGAAAAATATTATAACCTTACTTACACGAAACAAACACGTGAATTGGCAACTTGATAACAATAAAATTACTAACTAAAATAGCCTCGATACTAGTAAGTATACAGCTAGGTATAAATAAGTTAAAATATTAATAATATACCTTTTTTTGTTTAGTTTACTAACTAAATACAATATATATTTAGTTTTTATTGTATATTTTTAGTATTTAGTTAAAATTCTTTATGTTTTTTATGTCATTTTTTAAGAAACTGTCAAAAAAAATCGATTCTTCTTCTTTTTTGATCTTAATTCGTATTTATATTATTAATACTATATTTAATTTGTTTTTATAGTAAATTATGATAGTTATTGCACTTTTTATATTTTTTTAAATGTTTTATGACTTTTTAGTTAAATATTTTAATCACTAAATAATCTTTTGGATCAAACACGTCTCTTCCGTTATAGGTTATACAGTACAATTTAAAAAAGTACATTTAAACAATATTCTATTATTTAAACTATTGAAGAATGGTATAAATACAAGTTTACTTACATTTTACACCATAACAACGAAGAAAAATCACATCTTTCACAGGGTATTGTTTGATATCACGTAGAGCACTAATTACACGTATAAACTATATAACGAATTATAACTATCAAGATAAACACTCTTATTAGTATTAATTCGACTAACTTTCGATTAAAACTGTAGTTTTTTAACACAAAAACACGAAATTACAACAATCAAACTTTTAAAATGTAACAATTTGACAGCGGTTAGTGTACTACCTTTTTACTATCACTTATAGCAGTAACTTCACACTAATTAGATAAAACCAATTGAATAGATCAAGTTAGACACTTTTATTATTAACAATTTGATTAAATTTTGATTAAAAACGCGAAATTACTGCGATTAAACAACGTTTTAATCCGATAGAAATTTGACAGATATGAATAAAATTTTCTGATTGGTTGATAATATTTCAAATAAAATAGCCTTGTCTGATATGGGTTATTTGGTAAATTTTATAATAAACATTTTAAAACAATCATCTATTACTTATATTATATAAAAATGTTTATAAAATAAAAGTCTAAAGAAGTTTTTACATTAACAATTCAATTCTAAGTTAGAGGTTATACGATAAAATTTAAAATAATACTTGTAAAGTATATTTATACAATAATATAATTACTTATACTATTAAAAAATGGTATAAAAACAAGTTTATTAAACTTATACTTACATTTTACACCATAAAATCTTTCACTGGTAAAGTTTAATATCACGTAAAGCACTAATTACACATACCTATAAACTATATAACGAATGATAAAAATCACGATAAACACTCTTATTAGCACAAATATCTCAAAAACTTTAAAAGATACAGCAAATCTAAATACACTATTAGAGAGAGAATAAAATTTCCTTTAAATTTCTATTATAAAACAATTCTGTATCTGTAATTATAATCAAGCAACCAGAAATTAAAGTTTGAGGTTAAAATTTTGTTCATTGTATTTTACATCATTCTACTATTTTGCAATTATCTCAAAAACTATATCAAATACATTAAATCCAAATACACCATTGAAAAGATGATGAAATTTTCTATAAGTTTCATATATAAAACAATTTGATGCGTTGTGTAATAAATGAAATATTAGTATACAAAATTTTGAGGTTAGAATTTTGTAAATTGTATCATACATCATCCTAGCTTTTTGCAAATATTTTAAAAACTATAAAAGATACAGTAAAACTAAATACACCATTGGAAAGATAATGAAATTTTCTTTAAATTTCTATTGGAGTTATCAGAAACTAAAGTTTGAGGTTAGAAATTTGTTAATTATATTAGGCAATCCAAATCACGTGACCCAATATGGCGGTTGTGGGCACACAAAACGTTTTTGAAAGAAATAAAACTAAAAACACACGACAAATAGACTATTTAATAGACACAAAAAAGAAACGACCATTAAACACAACCAAAAGTAAATAAGAATGAGTCAAAAAGTGGCTGTCCAACATGGCCGTTTCCGTCTCACTTTTTAGTATTGACAATACGCAGATCCCTCCTTCCTGATGTTTTATATTCAAAGGGATACACTTTATAATGAAATCAGAAGAAGATAAATAACAAGAAACGTTTTCTATTTCTTTTTGATGAATGCGCGCTGTGTTAGGCTTCATCTAACCGACACCTGAAGTATAAAACACCTGCATTTTCATGGGAAAGATAGAATATGGCACACTACATTTAATGGGAGCTGAGGGGGAGAATAATGAAAAAATGACAAAATTCGAATAAACCAGATAAGGATAAACTTTATAATGAAATCAGAAGAAGATGAATAACGAGAAACGCTGGGTTTTCTACTTCTTTTTGGTGACTGCGCGCTGTGTTAGGCTCCGTCTCACGGACACCTGAAGTATCAAACACCTGCATTTTCGTGGGAAAGATAGAATATGGCACACTACATTTAATGGGAGCTGAGGGGAAGAATGATGAAAAAATGGCAAAAATCCAATAAACCAGATAAGGATACACTTTATAATGAAATCAGAAGAAGATGAATAACGAGAAACGCTGGGTTTTCTACTTCTTTTTGGTGACTGCGCGCTGTGTTAGGCTCCGTCTCACGGACACCTGAAGTATCAAACACCTGCATTTTCGTGGGAAAGATAGAATATGGCACACTACATTTAATGGGAGCTGAGGGGGAGAATAATGAAAAAATGACAAAATTCGAATAAACCAGATAAGGATAAACTTTATAATGAAATCAGAAGAAGATGAATAACGAGAAACGCTGGGTTTTCTACTTCTTTTTGGTGACTGCGCGCTGTGTTAGGCTCCGTCTCACTGACACCTGAAGTATCAAACACCTGCATTTTCGTGGAAAAGATAGAATATGGCACACTACATTTAAAGAGAGCTGAGGGGGAGAATAATGAAAAAATGACAAAATTCGAATAAACCAGATAAGGATACACTTTATAATGAAATCAGAAGAAGATGAATAACGAGAAACGCTGGGTTTTCTACTTCTTTTTGGTGACTGCGCGCTGTGTTAGACTCCGTCTCACGGACACCTGAAGTATCAAACACCTGCATTTTCGTGGGAAAGATAGAATATGGCACACTACATTTAATGGGAGCTGAGGGGGAGAATAATGAAAAAATGACAAAATTCGAATAAACCAGATAAGGATACACTTTATAATGAAATCAGAAGAAGATGAATAACGAGAAACGCTGGGTTTTCTACTTCTTTTTGGTGACTGCGCGCTGTGTTAGGCTCCGTCTCACGGACACCTGAAGTATCAAACACCTGCATTTTCGTGGGAAAGGTAGAATATGGCACACTACATTTAAAGAGAGCTGAGGGGGAGAATGATGAAAAAATGGCAAAAATCCAATAAACCAGATAAGGATAAACTTTATAATGAAATCAGAAGAAGATGAATAACGAGAAACGCTGGGTTTTCTACTTCTTTTTGGTAACTGCGCGCTGTGTTAGGCTCCGTCTCACGGACACCTGACGTATCAAACACCTGCATTTTCGTGGGAAAGATAGAATATGGCAAACTACATTTAAAGGGAGCTGAGGGGGAGAATAATGAAAAAATGACAAAATTTGAATAAACCAGATAAGGATACACTTTATAATGAAATCAGAAGAAGATGAATAACGAGAAACGCTGGGTTTTCTACTTCTTTTTGGTGACTGCGCGCTGTGTTAGGCTCCGTCTCACGGACACCTGAAGTATCAAACACCCGCATTTTCGTGGGAAAGATAGAATATGGCACACTACATTTAAAGAGAGCTGAGGGGTAGAATGATGAAAAAATGGCAAAAATCCAATAAACCAGATAAGGATACACTTTATAATGAAATCAGAAGAAGATGAATAACGAGAAACGCTGGGTTTTCTACTTCTTTTTGGTGACTGCGCGCTGTGTTAGGCTCCGTCTCACGGACACCTGAAGTATCAAACACCTGCATTTTCGTGGGAAAGATAGAATATGGCACACTACATTTAATGGGAGCTGAGGGGGAGAATAATGAAAAAATGACAAAATTCGAATAAACCAGATAAGGATAAACTTTATAATGAAATCAGAAGAAGATGAATAACGAGAAACGCTGGGTTTTCTACTTCTTTTTGGTGACTGCGCGCTGTGTTAGGCTCCGTCTCACGGACACCTGAAGTATCAAACACCTGCATTTTCGTGGAAAAGATAGAATATGGCACACTACATTTAAAGAGAGCTGAGGGGGAGAATAATGAAAAAATGACAAAATTCGAATAAACCAGATAAGGATACACTTTATAATGAAATCAGAAGAAGATGAATAACGAGAAACGCTGGGTTTTCTACTTCTTTTTGGTGACTGCGCGCTGTGTTAGGCTCCGTCTCACGGACACCTGAAGTATCAAACACCTGCATTTTCGTGGGAAAGATAGAATATGGCACACTACATTTAATGGGAGCTGAGGGGGAGAATGATGAAAAAATGGCAAAAATCCAATAAACCAGATAAGGATAAACTTTATAATGAAATCAGAAGAAGATGAATAACGAGAAACGTTTTCTACTTCTTTTTGATGAATGCTCGCTGAGTTAGGCTCCTGCTAACCGACACCTGAAGTATAAAACACCTGCATTTTCGTGGGAATAGACAGAATATGGCACACTATATTTAGAGGAAGCTAAGGTGGAAAATGATAAAAAAATGACAAAATTTGAGTAAACCAGATAGGGTTAAACTATATAACGAAATCAGAAGATAATGATTAACGAGAAATGCTGAGTTTTCTACTTCTTTTCTGGTGACGACTGCGCGCTGTGTTAGAAGAAACGCATGAGGGCGGAGAAATGGTCAGTTTTTAATAGGATTTTTCGAATCAGAATGCAACCAATACCATTGAATACAGTATACATTCTTCTTCTTTGTCTTCTTCTTCAGCAGTCCCTTCTAGACCACTCCTGGACATAGGCCTCCCCTTGTCTTTTCAAACTTCGTTGGTCTTGAGCTAACTAGTGCTAGTTTTTCCCTAGATGTTCCTTGATGTCATCGGCCCATCTTTTTGTGGTCTTCCTGCACCTCTTCTATGTTGTCTTGACCTCCATTGTATTATTCGCTTTGTCCACTTTTCTTCGTTCTGTCATGCCACTTTGTTTTTTTTTTAAACCTTGGCGCATTGTAATTTCCGCCGTTTGATTTTGTTTGCCTTGTTTTATTTCATTTATTGTATGAAATAACACGGTATAGATTAGATAATGAAATCCCTAATCTTCTGTTTTCTGTTTGCGCGCTCTTTTTCTTCTAGTTTATTATTCTTCTATATTTAATGCAAAATTGAACAGCGCATTTGTTGGTAATATTAGGAGCGTTTTTTACGTTAAAATACAGGCACGAGGACCTTTCTCGCCCCTGGGCAACAGCGAAGGAAGTTGTCTCGGAAAAGATGTTCCAGGTTTTAGGTAGGATCTATAATTAAAAATGTTTAATATTAATTTTATTGTATTCTAAATATTGAAAAAATAAAAATAAAAAAAAACTCAAAACCAAGTCCACAGGGTTAGCTATAGGAAAATTATAATTTTTGCGTGGATTTACCATACTTTTTAAAATTTTAATAAAATAGTTATTTATGATATGAGTGTTAAAAGTGAGGTTTTATTTTGTGAGTGAAAACGTTTGTGAAATGAGCGGAGCGAATTGAACAATTTCACGAACAAAATAAAATCACTTTTAACACAAATACCATACACAATGTTTTTTGTACAACTTCCCTATTTTGATAATGAAATGAGCGAATTTGCAATGACAATAAACTAAACCGTGTTAAAAGTAAACTTGTTTACATGGCAGCGTGTTAAAAGTATTTTTAACACGCTGCTATGTAAACAATCGTTTTTAACATTGTTTGCTATCATTAAAAGTGTCACTTTTAATGACAGTTGTACAAAAATGTTATTTCGCTTATAAACCAAATCTTTATTTTTTTAGTTAAAAAAATAAAATAAAAATAACTTAACACCTAACACATACTAAATTGTTAGTGAATGTTTACAATTATGTACAAATAAAAAATTTGTATTTCAAATATAAAATCTAGAGCAGCCACAATCAAATCGTTCTAACTAAAATAATAACGATACTTACAAAGATAAAATTTTGTACAAAAACTATAAACTAAATGTTATTATCATACTTTATTTAAAAATAAAATATCACTTCTAAAACAAAATTGACTGTTTGTGTTACAATTCCCGAAACAAATGATTTATTCTTGTATCGAGCGAAGACTGACTCACATCCTTGTACAATCATCGGCATGAGTTTTTTCTACATATGATACGATAACAAGAATATAAAAAAGCATTGTGTGGTTTTATAAAAGCACGGTAAAAGTGAAACTTCTTTTTACCCTATAGACATTTAACTAAAAATTTTTCAAATCATATTCCATTAAGGTTGTTCGAGGATCATTCTCACGAGATTTGTTTTATACGTCTTCTGTATTATGCACTAATACAAGGTACATGAAACGATACCAATTTAAATTTCACGCTGTTTGTGTCTGAAGTGCGCATGCGCAGGTTTTATTTATTTTATAATTAAGAATAAAACAAATAAAATAAATTATTTATCAATTAAAATAATGGACCCATACGAACCTAACGCTAAAGAATACAATTTTGATTAAATATGTCAATTTTGCATTGGATGGAGATGGGGTGCTAAAATCGGCCTCTGTCTTTGAGGTTGTTCAGTGAAATTTATAATAACCATTGTAAAATATATTTAAATAATAGTAAAATAGTTATAAAAACAAGGTTTTACTTACATTTTACACCTTTTAAATATAAAAAAGCACTAAAATTTAATTTTCTATTAAATGCCTACTATGTAGTATCATATTAGTCACTGCACTATTTATATATAAAAAAACATAAAACCGATTTATAAAAATCATAACTAACACTCTTATTAATCATAATTTAACTAATTTACAATTAAAAATAGAATTTTTTAACACAAAAATGCAAAATTTTAACGAGAATAAACCTATACAAAATTCAACAAATTGACAGCTAGAAATAGAAATTTTTTGATTGGTTACAAATTTGGCCTCTGTCTTTGAGGTTGTTCGGTGAAATTTATAATAATTATTGTAAAATATATTTAAATAATAGTAAAATCATTGTATAAAGACTTTAAGGCACTATAGATATATTATAACTAATAGTTTCAATTTCGTGTTTTAGATTATTATACATATATAATGTTATTCGCCATTGATTAGCTTCATATTCTAATAGATTAAATGAATTAAATCTGTAATTCAATACAAAATTCGTTTTAAAATAGTATTTATTTATTGAACTACAATCGCCATCTATCATGCAAATACCTAACTATGTAACGAAAGATTTTAATAATATATAATTTTTGTTTTAGATTATTATAAATTGTATATTGTCATTTGATTTATTATATTTAATTTATATTTTGACAGATTATATACTTGTTATTATTAATAAATTACAATTTATGTGTTCATTTAACTATTTACGCCATCTATTAGGAAAATATGTAATTAAAACCTATTCTAATTAGATTTTATATATTAAATCCTTCTGTTTTAAGAAATGTATTATTAAAAACATCATATTGTGTTTCATTATTTTAATTTTAATTAAATTTTTGTGTATTTTTATACTTTTTGTATCAAATTACTAAAATTTCGGGAATAGAATGACAAGTGACAGTTCTTTTATGATTAAAATAAGTTTATATCACAAACTATAGATAGAAGATTAGGGTATTCTATATATATTTTTGTATACATTAATAATTTCGTGTTTTAGATTATTATAAACATATTTATTGTTATTTGTCATTGATTAGATCTATAATTTAATACAAGATTCGTTATAATTTAAATTAGTAATTTATTTATTGAACTACTTGCACCATCTATTATGATAATACATAACTATGTTACTAAAAATTTTAACAATAAATAATTTCTAGTTTTAGTGTGTTATAAATATACATAGTGTTATGTGTTTATTAAATTAAGTTTATATTTTTACAGATTATATCTGTAATTCAAGATTTGTTTTAAAATAGAAATTTATTTATTGAACTACTATCGCCATCTGTCATGCAAATACCTAACTATGTTACGAAAGAATTTAATAATATATATTTCTTTTAGATTATTATAAACATATATATTGTCATTTGATTCATTATATTTAATTTATATTTTGACAGATTATATACTTGTTATTATTAATAAATTACAATATATGTATTCATTTAACTATTTACGCCATCTATTAGGAAAATACATAACTAAAACCTATTCTAATTAGATTTTATATATTAAATCATTCTGTTTTATGAAATATATTATTAAAAACATCGTATAGTGATTCATTATTTTGATTTTAATTAAATTTTCGTGTATTTTTGTAGTTTTTATATCAAATTATTAACATTTCGGGAATAGAATGACAAGTGACAGTTCTTTTATGATTACAATCACAAGCTATAGATAGAAGGATAGGCTTTTCTATATATTTTTTTGTATACAATAAGAAACTTGGTTTATAGTTCTTTTTTCTGCCACGGGATGCGCATGTATTCAAGATTTACCGTTAAACATGAAGCAAAATCGTAAAAAACAGTAAAATAATCGTAAATTATGGAAAAAAATGTTGAGAATCGTGAAAAATTGATGAAAATGGTGAAAAAATGTTAGAAAGTTGTTGAAAATCGTAAAAATTATTTAAAAATGATGAAAAAATGTCAAAAAATAAAACAAAGTTAAACATATCTGTATATATATTTATATATTTATATAAGCCGAATAAAAAATGATAAAATTGAAAATAAATATAAATATTATCAATTTTATCACAATAAATTCGTAGAGCGTAAATTTACAACAGAAAAACGTGCCACCAAATTTGTACATTCATATTAAAGCTTCACAAAACACCAGCATTTTCTATTTTTCAATATTTATTTTCCTCCAGCTGGAAAAGTATTTAATTTATTTATTTTAATTTAATTTAATCTCCATCGATTCAGATAAAAATGTAACAATTCTTCAAACTTTTTCCAAAGTTCGGTGTTACTTTCTTGCACGAGATGGTTCCGTTGTTAATATGGAAGAATTCTATAAAAATATTAATAAAATTTTATTTTATATTAAATTTAGTGTAAAAACTTACAATTTCAGTGGTAAGACAATTTATAGCATGTTCCACAGTTTTTTTATGATGAGATTTAGTAGATGTATGAGTGCCTTGTCTTAAAGGCGTTGTTGGACAACCTAAATTTATTTAAAAAAAAAAATATAAATTAATAAATTTTTATAACAGAATTAATTGTGTAATGTATACTAATTTTCTGTATCCTATGTTATCATTTTACCTTATAAATGTGTTGAATCTAAATACAAAAGAAATAAATCACCAGGTGGCGCTGCAGAGTAGCAACTCCTGCCCTGTTCAACCGATTGCCATGAAAATCAGTATGATAATGTATTTTTAATGGGTAAAATGAATATGATATTCGTATTAATGGAAGTTACCACTAGATGGCGTTAAACGAGCAACCACTACTTATTTACAAAATCGTAAAAATTTGGAAAAAAATTTTTTTTTTTCAACATTCATTCACTCACCCATATCTCCACTACTTGATGATTCGGTAAAAGATGGAGTACCTTCAGTCCAGGTCGGAGTGGAGCCTTCGACGGAAGTTGGGGGTGTCCATGGTAACCCCCCCCGGGAATGACTCGAATATCCACCCGCACCTGAACTGCCCGATTCAACACTCAATGAAGATGATTTATTTTCTGGACGTGATTCCAATTTTATATCGCTGTAACTATATAAAACAATACAAAAAGCCATACAACAACAAGCCCATAAACAACAATTATATACTGCTTTCTTTCGTGACATTTGACGTTTTTCAATATCGATACTTTTGACATTTGACATATATCAAACGACAATTGCAGTTTTTTTGACGTTGAAGTTTTGACATTTGAGATTTTTGACTATTTAAGTTGAAATTTAACAGTTTCCCATTAATTTGACATATTTCAACTGACATTTGTCATTTTTTCGTTGATTTGACATATTTCAACTGACATTTGACGTTTTTCCATTGAATTATTATATTTTAACGAATATTTGACAGTTTCCCATTAATTTGACATCTTTCAACTGACATTTGTCATTTTTTCGTTGATTTGACATATTTCAACTGACATTTGACGTTTTTCCATTGAATTATTATATTTTAACGAATATTTGACAGTTTCCCATTAATTTGACATCTTTCAACTGACATTTGTCATTTTTTCGTTGATTTGACATATTTCAACTGACATTTGACGTTTTTCCATTGAATTATTATATTTTAACGAATATTTGACAGTTTCCCATTAATTTGACATATTTCAACTGACATTTGTCATTTTTTCGTTGACTTGACATATTTCAACTGACATTTGACGTTTTTCCATTGAATTATTATATTTTAACGAATATTTGACAGTTTCCCATTAATTTGACATCTTTCAACTGACATTTGTCATTTTTTCGTTGATTTGACATATTTCAACTGACATTTCCATTGAATTATTATATTTTAACGAATATTTGACAGTTTCCCATTGATTTGACATATTTCAACTGACATTTGATATTTTTGAATTGATTTGACATATTTAAGTAAAAAATTTGACAGATTGAAACTGTCTTTTGACATTTTTGATCTTTTATTAACAAAAAAATATATCCAACAGCAAAACCTTCGGTTTTGTAATCATTGGAAAATCCAAATTCAAATTTTTAATAATTCAAAATTGAACTATAATATCAGTATATATATAACAGTATATAATTTATGTATACCAAAATAAAGCAACCCTTGCTAAACAAATAACTTAACAAATGACATTTAACATTTGACGTTTGACAGATGATAGATATATAGACAAATGACAAATGAAAACTTACCTAAGACTATCATCCTTATAATTTTTAACTGCGATATGATGTAATGAAATATAAGATTGTGTTGATGAAGAATGTGAACTTGAATGTGGCGCTGTAGATGGCGTTGGTGTTGGTATTGGCGCAGGTAAAGAAGAAGCCTCGCTCATTGCAAGTCTGACATGTGACGGATCATCATCTAATCCTTCATATGTTGGTGG
Source organism: Altica lythri (assembly GCA_964028335.1). NCBI lineage: Eukaryota > Metazoa > Arthropoda > Insecta > Coleoptera > Chrysomelidae > Altica > Altica lythri. Next base: position 15,271,969 of record OZ034811.1, read on the forward strand.
TGGTGTACTGCAACAACTTGGTGCTAAACCTACAAAATTTATATTATTATTATTATTATTTTAATATTATTTTATTTACAGTATTTTTATTAGAATTAGAATATTTCAAAAAACAAAAATTTCAATGTTAATGTGATTTTTATCGTTTGATTACAAACAAATGTCAAAAATGCTAAATGTCAAAGTGTTTATTGTCAAAAATGCTAAATGTCAAAATTGTTAAAGTGTTTATTGTCAAAAATGCTAAATGTCAAACTGTTTATTGTCAAAATTGTCAAAGTGTTTATTGTCTAAAATGCTAAATGTCAAAGTGTTTAATGTCAAAATTGTCAAACATCAAACATGTGAAACGTCAAAAATCCAATTTTTGAAATATTAAAAATAAAAATACTGTAATTTCATCTTATGAACCTAAACAAACTGTTAGATCTGTACACCCTTTTAATACAAATCAAAAAGAAAAAGAAAACACAATAATTAGAAGAAAACGACACTACTACAAACTTCACATATCACAAAATACGCCAAATAGAAAAAAAAAAATAAAAACATACAAAATAAAATTTACGAAATACTACAATTCCATCTTCTCAGGTGTGCCGTGTAAGAATCTATAATTACAAAATAAAAAAAAAAATAAAAACAATCATTTTGATGCATTTTGTGCAAAATAATAATAAATAAAACTAACTATATTCAACAATTTTAAGATCACTAGCTTCGTTTACATGCCAACCATCAAAATCAGTTTCTAAATCATCAACGAGATGGCGTTGCACACCTTTATTTGGGTGTTTCCCTCTGGGAGTCCCACGAGGTGGTACTTTTCCTTTTCCTTCATTATTACTCGATCTACCAACTAAAACAGCCGGGTATGCTGTGGGAGGGGATGTAATTGGGGGGGTTAAACATGTTGATGTAGGTGGGTCTTGGGGGGCTGTTTTATGTTTTGCAGCATGAAACAAGTTTATATTTTTCTTAAAAATATTTTTTTAAATGTCCGTATGATTATAAAGTTGTTTAACGCAAATTTCACTCACTAGAAATGTTAATTAGAAATTTTCATTTTTTTTTAGAATCAATTTGAATTTTTTTAATATTTATATAAATGAGTGAGATATCAAAAAACGTTTTTTTTGTGTTTGATTAGGAATTTTGTACCTGATTCAAGAGCATTTTGAAATTTTAAAAAATTACTAAAAATGAGTGAGATATGAAGATTTTTGTTTGTTCTTAGTTCTTCATCAATATCGTGATTTTAAGAAAAATTGAGATATCAATATCTCGAAAACTAAAAGAGGTATCAAAAAACGGTTTTTCCTTTTTGATTAGAAATTTTGTACTGATTCAAAAGCATTTTGAATTTTTGAAAAATTCTTAAAAATGAGTGAGATATGAAGATTTTTGATATTTGGTCTATATTCCACCATCATCATATCAGGAAAAATTGAGATAACCATAATTTAAAAACTAAAAAAGGTATCGAAAAACGGTTTTTCCGGTTTGATTAGAAATTTTGTACTGATTCAAAAGCATTTTGAATTTTTAAAAAATTCTTAAAAATGAGTGAGAATTGAAGATTTTTGATATTTGGTCTATTTTCTACCATCATCATATCTAGAAAAATTGAGATAACCATATTTTAAAAACTAAAAAAGGTATCGAAAAACGGTTTTTCCGGCTTGATTAGAAATTTTGTACTGATTCAAAACCATTTTGAATTTTTGAAAAATTCTTAAAAATGAGTGAGATATGAAGATTTTTGATATTTGGTCTATATTCCACCATCATCATATCAGGAAAAATTGAGATAACCATAACTTAAAAACTAAATAAGGTATCGAAAAACGGTTTTTCCGGCTTGATTAGAAATTTTGTACTGATTCAAAACCATTTTGAATTTTTGAAAAATTCTTAAAAATGAGTGAGATATGAAGATTTTTGATATTTGGTCTATTTTCTACCATCATCATATCTAGAAAAATTGAGATAACCATATTTTAAAAACTAAAAAAGGTATCGAAAAACGGTTTTTCTGGCTTGATTAGAAATTATATACTAATTCAAAAGCATTTTGAATTTTTAAAAAATTCTTAAAAATGAGTGAGAATTGAAGATTTTTGATATTTGGTCTATTTTCTACCATCATCATATCTAGAAAAATTGAGATAACCATATTTTAAAAACTAAAAAAGGTATCGAAAAACGGTTTTTCCGGCTTGATTAGAAATTATATACTAATTCAAAAGCATTTTGAATTTTTAAAAAATTCTTAAAAATGAGTGAGAATTGAAGATTTTTGATATTTGGTCTATATTCCACCATCATCATATCTAGAAAAATTGAGATAACCATATTTTAAAAACTAAAAAAGGTATCGAAAAACGGTTTTTCCGGTTTGATTAGAAATTTTGTACTGATTCAAAAGCATTTTGAATTTTTAAAAAATTCTTAAAAATGAGTGAGAATTGAAGATTTTTGATATTTGGTCTATTTTCTACCATCATCATATCTAGAAAAATTGAGATAACCATATTTTAAAAACTAAAAAAGGTATCGAAAAACGGTTTTTCTGGCTTGATTAGAAATTATATACTAATTCAAAAGCATTTTGAATTTTTAAAAAATTCTTAAAAATGAGTGAGAATTGAAGATTTTTGATATTTGGTCTATATTCCACCATCATCATATCTAGAAAAATTGAGATAACCATATTTTAAAAACTAAAAAAGGTATCGAAAAACGGTTTTTCCGGTTTGATTAGAAATTTTGTACTGATTCAAAAGCATTTTGAATTTTTGAAAAATTCAAAAAAAATGAGTGAGATATGAAGATTTTTGATATTTGGTCTATATTCCACCATCATCATATCAGGAAAAATTGAGATAACCATAACTTAAAAACTAAAAAAGGTATCAAAAAACGGTTTTTCCGTTTTGATTAGAAATTTTGTACTGATTCAAAAGCATTTTGAATTTTTGAAAAATTCTTAAAAATGAGTGAGATATGAAGATTTTTGATATTTGGTCTATTCTCTACCATCATCATATCTAGAAAAATTGAGATAACCATATTTTAAAAACTAAAAAAGGTATCGAAAAACGGTTTTTCCGGCTTGATTAGAAATTTTGTACTGATTCAAAAGCATTTTGAATTTTTAAAAAATTCTTAAAAATGAGTGAGATATGAAGATTTTTGATATTTGGTCTATTCTCTACCATCATCATATCTAGAAAAATTGAGATATCCATATTTTAAAAACTAAAAAAGGTATCGAAAAACGGTTTTTCTGGCTTGATTAGAAATTTTGTACTGATTCAAAACCATTTTGAATTTTTGAAAAATTCTTAAAAATGAGTGAGATATGAAGATTTTTGATATTTGGTCTATTTTCTACCATCATCATATCTAGAAAAATTGAGATAACCATAACTTAAAAACTAAAAAAGGTATCAAAAAACGGTTTTTCCGTTTTGATTAGAAATTTTGTACTGATTCAAAAGCATTTTGAATTTTTGAAAAATTCTTAAAAATGAGTGAGATATGAAGATTTTTGATATTTGGTCTATTTTCTACCATCATCATATCTAGAAAAATTGAGATAACCATATTTTAAAAACTAAAAAAGGTATCGAAAAACGGTTTTTCAGGCTTGATTAGAAATTATATACTAATTCAAAAGCATTTTGAATTTTTGAAAAATTCTTAAAAGTGAGTGAGATATGCAGATTTTTGATATTTGGTCTATTCTCTACCATCATCATATCTAGAAAAATTGAGATAACCATAACTTAAAAACTAAAAAAGGTATCAAAAAACGGTTTTTCCGTTTTGATTAGAAATTTTGTACTGATTCAAAAGCATTTTGAATTTTTGAAAAATTCTTAAAAATGAGTGAGATATGAAGATTTTTGATATTTGGTCTATTTTCTACCATCATCATATCTAGAAAAATTGAGATAACCATAACTTAAAAACTAAAAAAGGTATCAAAAAACGGTTTTTCCGTTTTGATTAGAAATTTTGTACTGATTCAAAAGCATTTTGAATTTTTGAAAAATTCTTAAAAATGAGTGAGATATGAAGATTTTTGATATTTGGTCTATTTTCTACCATCATCATATCTAGAAAAATTGAGATAACCATATTTTAAAAACTAAAAAAGGTATCGAAAAACGGTTTTTCAGGCTTGATTAGAAATTATATACTAATTCAAAAGCATTTTGAATTTTTGAAAAATTCTTAAAAGTGAGTGAGATATGCAGATTTTTGATATTTGGTCTATTCTCTACCATCATCATATCTAGAAAAATTGAGATAACCATATTTTAAAAACTAAAAAAGGTATCGAAAAACGGTTTTTCCGGCTTGATTAGAAATTTTGTACTGATTCAAAACCATTTTGAATTTTTGAAAAATTCTTAAAAATGAGTGAGATATGAAGATTTTTGATATTTGGTCTATATTCCACCATCATCATATCTAGAAAAATTGAGATAACCATATTTTAAAAACTAAAAAAGGTATCGAAAAACGGTTTTTCCGGCTTGATTAGAAATTTTGTACTGATTCAAAACCATTTTGAATTTTTGAAAAATTCTTAAAAATGAGTGAGATATGAAGATTTTTGATATTTGGTCTATATTCCACCATCATCATATCAGGAAAAATTGAGATAACCATAACTTAAAAACTAAAAAAGGTATCGAAAAACGGTTTTTCCGGTTTGATTAGAAATTTTGTACTGATTCAAAAGCATTTTGAATTTTTGAAAAATTCAAAAAAAATGAGTGAGATATGAAGATTTTTGATATTTGGTCTATTTTCTACCATCATCATATCTAGAAAAATTGAGATAACCATAACTTAAAAACTAAAAAAGGTATCAAAAAACGGTTTTTCCGTTTTGATTAGAAATTTTGTACTGATTCAAAAGCATTTTGAATTTTTGAAAAATTCTTAAAAATGAGTGAGATATGAAGATTTTTGATATTTGGTCTATTCTCTACCATCATCATATCTAGAAAAATTGAGATAACCATAACTTAAAAACTAAAAAAGGTATCAAAAAACGGTTTTTCCGTTTTGATTAGAAATTTTGTACTGATTCAAAAGCATTTTGAATTTTTGACAAATTCTTAAAAATGAGTGAGATATGAAGATTTTTGATATTTGGTCTATTCTCTACCATCATCATATCTAGAAAAATTGAGATATCCATATTTTAAAAACTAAAAAAGGTATCAAAAAACGGTTTTTCCGGTTTGATTAGAAATTTTGTACTGATTCAAAAGCATTTTGAATTTTTAAAAAATTCTTAAAAATAAGTGAGATATGAAGATTTTTGATATTTGGTCTATTCTCTACCATCATCATATCTAGAAAAATTGAGATATCCATATTTTAAAAACTAAAAAAGGTATCGAAAAACAGTTTTTCTGGCTTGATTAGAAATTTAGTACTGATTCAAAAGCATTCTGAAATTTTGAAAAATTCTAAAAAATGAGTGAGATATGAAGATTTTTGATATTTGGTCTATATTCCACCATCATCATATCAGGAAAAATTGAGATAACCATAACTTAAAAACTAAAAAAGGTATCGAAAAACGGTTTTTCCGGTTTGATTAGAAATTTTGTACTGATTCAAAAGCATTTTGAATTTTTAAAAAAATCTTAAAAATGAGTGAGATATGAAGATTTTTGATATTTGGTCTATTCTCTACCATCATAATATCTAGAAAAATTGAGATATCCATATTTTAAAAACTAAAAAAGGTATCGAAAAACGGTTTTTCTGGCTTGATTAGAAATTTAGTACTGATTCAAAAGCATTTTGAAATTTTGAAAAATTCTAAAAAATGAGTGAGATATAAAGGTTTTTGTTATATCATCATTTTGTTCTTCATCAATATCGTGATTTTAAGAAAAATTGAGATATAAATATTTTGAAAACCAAAAAAGATATCCAAAAACGGTTTTTTGTGTTAGATTAGAAATTCTGTACTGATTCAAAAACATTTTAAAATTTCAAAAAAATTCTCAAAAATAACTTTATATTCCTATCATTAAGATTTCGTGATGAGTGAGTAAATATATACAATAAAATAAAAAAAAAATATTTCCCCAATTACAATTTTCTTTTACATTATACACTTACCAGCTTTATTTCCATTAAGTTGCACAGTATTACTGACCTTCATTTGTGCAGTAGCTACATTTATTAATTATTAATAAATAAATAAATTAAATAAATAATTAAAAAAAAATTACTTACTTTCTCGTTCATTAGTTTCTTCATGTCGTCCTAATGGTCTTGATAACGATTTTCTTTTAGAAGGTGAATGTTTTAATGCTGTAACAAATTTTTTATAAAAAGAATATATTTCTGTGCAACGCTGTTATTATCTCTCTCTTTCTCTTTCTCGCTTTCTTTCTCTTTTTTGCTCTCTTTCTCTTTATCGCTCTATTTCTCTTTCTCGCTCTCTTTCTCTTTCTCGCTCTCTTTCTCTTTCTCGCTCTCTTTCTCTTTCTCGCTCTCTTTCTCTTTCTCGCTCTCTTTCTCCATCTCGCTCTTTTTCTCTTTCTCGCTCTTTTTCTCTTTCTCGCTCTTTTCCTGTTTCTCGCTCTCTTTCTCTTTCTGGCTCTCTTTCTCTTTTTCGCTCTCTTTCTCGCTCGTTCTATTTCTCGCTCGCTCTCTTTCTCTTCCTCGCTCTCTCTTTCTTTTTCTCGCTCTCTCTCTTTGATATTCTACATTTCTACAATTATCGAAAAAACAACCAAAACATGCACTAAATTTTGAAAAAATTTAGTGGACTAACCATTTGAATTCTAATAATTCTAGCAATGCAAATAATAATAATAAAAATGATATTTATATTATTACCTATATAGCTGGTAACGAGGTTACGAAACTTGCGATGATTGCCTTTTATTTCAGGTAAGTCCACTATTTTGAAGCATTGTAATTTAAAAAAACATATACTTACATCAAATTTATCAACAAAATACAATAAATGGAATGTATATATAAACAATTAACAATTAAACAACATTAAATTATTTTATATATAATATGAAAAAAACAATCAATGAAGCACAAATTTTAATAATGATGATGATGATAATAATGAATTCTCTTTTAGCTTAACAACAATTAACTACGGGAATATATTTAATTATATAAATTTAATTTTTTTTAATAAATTTAAATAAATATAAACACTTACGTGATGGAATTTTTTTGAAAACAGTCTGTGACATAAATTTCATAAATCTTTGAGCATAAAAACTGGGTCTATGTACAGAAACGGTATCCTAAAAAAAAAATATTTGATAAAGTTATCTCGTGGTTGCTTTTTCTCACTTGTGTGAAAAATATCACTTTCTTCACTTGTGTGGAAAGTATCACTTTCCTCACTTGTGTGAAAAGTATCACTTTCCTCACTTGTGTGAAAAGTATCCCTTTCCTCATTTGTGTGAAAAGTATTACTTTCCTCACTTGTGTGAAAAATATCACTTTCTTCACTTGTGTGAAAAATATCACTTTCCTCACTTGTGTGAAAAAAAATCACTTTCCTCACTAGTGATATAAAATAATACTTACACCGTCATGAATCATAGATTTCCATGTATGTTCCAATTTTTTCTTAAGTCTATAACTTTGAAGTATATCTATAATTCCTATAAATAATAGTAAACGTTCACCTTTTCCATTTCTTGCGGGAATCCCACCAGGTCTACAAAAATAATGATTATTTATATAAAAGGTATTGAAAAATGGTTTTTTGTGTTTGATTAGAAATTTTGTACTGATTCAAGAGCATTTTGATATTTTGAAAAATTCCTAAAAATGAGTGAGATATGAAGATTTTTTGTTATATCATCATTTGTCAAAGATCGCGATATTGAGAAAAATTGAGATATCGATATTTTGAAAACTAAAAGAGGTATCAAAAAACGGTTTTTCCGATTTGTTTAGAAATTTTGTACTGATTCAAAAGCATTTTGAATTTTTAAAAAATTCTTAAAAACGAGTAAGATATGAAGATTTTTGATATTTGGTCTATTCTCTACCATCATCATATCTAGAAAAATTGAGATAACCATATTTTAAAAACTAAAAAATTTATCAAAAAACGGTTTTTCCGGTTTGATTAGGAATTTTGTACTGATTCAAAAGCATTTTGAATTTTTGAAAAATTCTTAAAAATGAGTGAGATATGAAGATTTTTGATATTTGGTCTATTTTCTACCATCATCATATCTAGAAAAATTGAGATAACCATATTTTAAAAACTAAAAAAGTTATCAAAAAACGGTTTTTCCGGTTTGATTAGGAATTTTGTACTGATTCAAAAGCATTTTGAATTTTTGAAAAATTCTTAAAAATGAGTGAGATATGAAGATTTTTGATATTTGGTCTATTCTCTACCATCATCATATCTAGAAAAATTGAGATAACCATATTTTAAAAACTAAAAAAGGTATCGAAAAACGGTTTTTCCGGCTTGATTAGAAATTTTGTACTGATTCAAAACCATTTTGAATTTTTGAAAAATTCTTAAAAATGAGTGAGATATGAAGATTTTTGATATTTGATCGTTTCTCTACCATCATATCTAGAAAAATTGAGATAACCATATATTAAAAACTAAAAAAGGTTTTGAAAAACGGTTTTTCCGGTTTGATTAGAAATTTTGTACTGATTGAAAAGCATTTTGAATTTTTGAAAAATTCTTAAAAATGAGTGAGATATGAAGATTTTTAATATTTGATCGTTTCTCTACCATGATCATATCTAGAAAAATTGAGATAACCATATTTTAAAAACTAAAAAAGGTATCGAAAAACGGTTTTTCCGGCTTGATTAGAAATTTTGTACTGATTCAAAAGCATTTTGAATTTTTAAAAAATTCTTAAAAATGAGTGAGATATGAAGATTTTTGATATTTCATCATTTATTTTCTTTATTTAGTTCTTCATCAATATCGTGATATTAAGAAAAATTGAGATATCAATATTTTGAAAACTAAAAAAGGTATCGAAAAACGGTTTATTGTGTTTGATTAGAAATTTTCTACTAAATTATGTTAAAGTTTTTAAATAAAATTGTATTTACGGTGTATCATCATCTTCATCAATTGGTTCAGATTCAGCCTGAATACTCTCCATAGCAGTGGAATGTGCAACTAGTCTTTGTCTATTTATTGATTTACTTCTATTTAAAGCTCCAGCAACAGCCATTCTGTCTTCTTTTTCTCTCTCCCGTTCTTCATGAATCATCACCGCACTCGAATCACCCGCTTCGCCTTCTAAATTCAATCGATCCAAATTCATTTGCGATTTCCTTTCCTATAAACACAAACACTATTTTTTTGACGTTTGACAGTTTCCATTGATTTTTTTACAAAATTGACAGCTGACATTTCTAACAATTGTCATTTATGACATTTGACAAAAATGTCAAACATATCAATATTTGTAGTTTTCAATATACGAGGAATTTACAAAATCTTTACCATTTTCTCTTTTTGCGCTTGATCTAAATTATGAATAGCGAGTAATAAACTGTAATCCATTATTTTAAAGCTTTCCAGTACTCTACAGTCTCTTTGTATTGTTTTTGTTAAAGCATTGTAAGTATCGGCTTCCATAAAAATACCTTCAGGATGAAATTCCATAAAATCTAAATCTTTATAAGTTGGTGCTCGTTTTGCTCGTTCTGCTTTTGAAGCCTAAAAAAAAATTAATTTAATATAAAAATGTTAACAATATCAAATGTCAAGTATCAAAAATGTTTACCAATCAATTTCGAACTTATGAAAAATATACGAGGATGGTCGAAATATTTGCAAATTTCAAAATTGATTGTAAAACACTGTAATCTAGTTACCGACAGTTACAGATTTGCTTATTTTTGATGAAACTTTTGGGTTTTTGATACAAATATTATCAAATTTTGATAATAAAGGATTAAAATTAGTCAAAAATGCAATTTTTTTTTAAAAAATATACGAGGATGGTCGAAATATTTGCAGATTTCTAAATTTATTGAAACAAAATGTAATCTAGTTACCGACAGTTACAGATTTGCTTATTTTTGAGGAAAATTTTGGGTTTTTGGTAAAAATATTATCAAATTTTGATAATAAAGTATTAAAATTAGTCAAAAATGCAATTTTGTTTGAAAAATATACGAAGATGGTTGAAATATTTGCAGATTTCACAATTTATTGAAAAAAACTGTAATCTAGTTATTTCCGATGAAAATTTTGAATTTTTGATAAAAATATTATTCAATTTTGATAATAAAGTATTCAAATTAGTCAAAAATACAATTTTTATTAAAAAATATACGAGGATGGTCGAAATATTTGCAGATTTCAAAATTGATTGTAAAACACTGTAATCTAGTTACCGACAGTTACAGATTTGCTTATTTTTGATGAAAATTTTGGGTTTTTGTTAAAAATATTATCAAATTTTGATAATAAAGGATTAAAAGTAGTCAAAAATGCAATTTTTTTTGAAAAATATACGAGGATGGTCGAAATATTTGCAGATTTCAAAATTTATTGAAAAAAAATGTAATCTAGTTACCGACAGTTACAGATTAGCTTATTTTTGATGAAAATTTTGGGTTTTAGGTGAAAATATTATCAAATTTTGATAAAAAAGTATTAAAATTAGTCAAAAATACAATTTTTTTTGAAAAATATACGAGGATGGTCGAAATATTTGCAGATTTCAAAATTTATTGTAAAACAATGTAATCTAGTTACCGACAGTTACAGATTTGCTTATTTTTGATGAAAATTTTGGGTTTTAGGTGAAAATATTATCAAATTTTGATAAAAAAGTATTAAAATTAGTCAAAAATACAATTTTTTTTGAAAAATATACGAGGATGGTCGAAATATTTGCAGATTTCAAAATTTATTGTAAAACAATGTAATCTAGTTACCGACAGTTACAGATTTGCTTATTTTTGATGAAAATTTTGGGTTTTTGATAAAAATATTATCAAAGTTTGATAATAAAGTATTAAAATTAGTCAAAAATGCAATTTTTTTTGAAAAATATACGAGGATGGTTGAAATATTTGCAGATTTCACAATTTATTGAAAAAAACTGTAATCTAGTTATTTCCGATGAAAATTTTGAATTTTTGATAAAAATATTATTCAATTTTGATAATAAAGTGTTCAAATTAGTCAAAAATACAATTTTTATTGAAAAATATACGAGGATGGTCGAAATATTTGCAGATTTCAAAATTGATTGTAAAACACTGTAATCTAGTTACCGACAGTTACAGATTTGCTTATTTTTGATGAAAATTTTGGGTTTTTGTTAAAAATATTATCAAATTTTGATAATAAAGGATTAAAATTAGTCAAAAATGCAATTTTTTTTGAAAAATATACGAGGATGGTCGAAATATTTGCAGATTTCAAAATTTGTTGTAAAACAATGTAATCTAGTTACCGACAGTTACAGATTTGCTTATTTTTGATGAAAATTTTAGGTTTTTGATAAAAATATTATCAAATTTAGATAATAAAGTATTAAAATTAGTCAAAAATGCAATTTTGTTTGAAAAATATACGAGGATGGTCGAAATATTTGCAGATTTCAAAATTTATTGAAAAAAACTGTAATCTAGTTATTTCCGATGAAAATTTTGAATTTTTGATAAAAATATTATTCAATTTTGATAATAAAGTATTCAAATTAGTCAAAAATACAATTTTTATTGAAAAATATACGAGGATGGTCGAAATATTTGCAGATTTCAAAATTGATTAGAAAACACTGTAATCTAGTTACCGACAGTAACAGATTTGCTTATTTTTGATGAAAATTTTGGGTTTTTGATAAAAATATTATCAAAGTTTGATAATAAAGTATTAAAATTAGTCAAAAATGCAATTTTTTTTGAAAAATATACGAGGATGGTTGAAATATTTGCAGATTTCACAATTTATTGAAAAAAACTGTAATCTAGTTATTTCCGATAAAAATTTTGAATTTTTGATAAAAATATTATTCAATTTTGATAATAAAGTATTAAAATTAGTCAAAAATACAATTTTTATTAAAAAATATACGAGGATGGTCGAAATATTTGCAGATTTCAAAATTGATTATAAAACACTGTAATCTAGTTACCGACAGTTACAGATTTGCTTATTTTTGATAAAAATTTTGATTTTTTGGTAAAATTATTATCAAATTTTGATAATAAATTATTAAAATCAGTCAAAAATGCATTTTTTTTTGAAAAATATACGAGGATGGTCGAAATATTTGCAGATTTCAAAATTGATTGAAAAAAACTGTAATCTAGATACCGACAGTTACAGATTTGCTTATTTTTGATGAAAATTTTGGGTTTTTGGTAAAAATATTATCAAATTTTGATAATAAAGGATTAAAATTAGTCAAAAATGCAATTTTTTTTGAAAAATATACGAGGATGGTCGAAATATTTGCAGATTTCAAAATTTATTGTAAAAAATTATAATCTAGTTACCGACCGTTACAGATTTGCTTATTTTTGATGAAAATTTTTGGTTTTTGGTAAAAATATTATCAAATTTTGATAATAAAGTATTAAAATTAGTCAAAAATGCAATTTTTTTTGAAAAATATACGAGGATGGTCGAAATATTTGCAGATTTCAAAATTGATTGTAAAACACTGTAATCTAGTTACCGACAGTTACAGATTTGCTTATTTTTGATGAAAATTTTGGGTTTTTGGTAAAAATATTATCAAATTTTGATAATAAAGTATTAAAATTAGTCAAAAATGCAATTTTTTTTGAAAAATATACGAGGATGGTCGAAATACTTGCAGATTTCAAAATTTATTGTAAAAAATTATAATCTAGTTACCGACCGTTACAGATTTGCTTATTTTTGATGAAAATTTTTGGTTTTTGGTAAAAATATTATCAAATTTTGATAATAAAGTATTAAAATTAGTCAAAAATGCAATTTTTTTTGAAAAATATACGAGGATGGTCGAAATATTTGCAGATTTCAAAATTGATTGTAAAACACTGTAATCTAGTTACCGACAGTTACAGATTTGCTTATTTTTGATTTTTTGATTGAAAAAAATGTTTTTGACCATAAAAAAGTGCTCTTTGGATTGAAAAAACATTGTTTGGCCAAAAAAATTATTTAGATAGAAAACAAAAAATTGGTTACCTTTCGTTTATAAGTACTGCCTTTAAGATCAAATTTTTGATGCATTCGAATGCTGCTTGGTAATAAATTATTCATTACTGCCAATCTGACATTTTTACTATTGCATTGATAACAATAAAGACCGAAAAATTTCGGTAATAACGTTCTAGGATTCTGATTTAGATTCATATAATAACCTAAAAAAATAAATAAATAAATATTAAATTTCAAAAAGAAGAACAGTTTTTGATCTATATTCAGCAAATTTTTATTTACTTGTTTATTCGAATTTGTACTTTATAGTTTCAAGACCAACGTCTCGTTGTCAAAATTCGAATTTTGGTTTGCGATTAGAGGTGAAGATGTCGCTACTATCACATCGATTACACTTTCGTTATTGTGTGTATATATATCGAGCGTGATTTTCAGTCAGCGATTATGCTTTAAGCTCGCTGACGGATAATATATACCTTGTACTGACGAGGCTCAATACGCCGAAACCGGTCTACAAGTTATGTTGTCCCTTCTAACTGCAAACCAGAATGGTTGGTTTAAATTATCTTACACTTTGAAGTGTAATCCAATATCCGTTGGGGCATATAGCCCAGGAAGTAGTTGTTTCTTCTTAGTTGAACGGTCATTGTCTTTGAAAATGTTATTCAAAGCTTGTAAAGCGTTAGAATAATTTTATTATTTCTTTGATATCGTTTTATTTTTTGTTTGTTTGTTTGAAATGAATAGGCTCCGAAACTACTGGACCGATTTCAAAAATTCTTTCACCGTTGGCAAGGTACACTATTCCCGAGTGACATAGGCTATGTTTTGTTTTCAAAAAAAATAGAGATCCTTACTAAAATGCCATTAATGTAACCAAAAATGACCTTAAAATCATTACATCGCGTGCGCTGAGAATACTATTGATTATAGAATAAAATAATGTACTACGATTTTGAAGAATATATAAATGCCGCGACACCATATGTCTAACTGTTATAGTTACGTCACAATAACTATTTTTTAATTTTTTAAAAGTTTTTATCTTGGTATTAATCCTTATCAAAATAACTTATTTCATAATCACGACAGATATCACAAATTTAGCATGTGCAATGGGACGAGACTACTTATAAAGGAATTAAAGGACAATTAAGTTATAGCAACCAATATAACTGAACCACCAACTGGTCAACTAGCTCATACACTGAGGATACCGATGATCCCAACTGATCTACCAAATCCATTTAAACCGCTTCAATTTCCTATCAAAACATCTTTCGCTTTTACTAATAATAAGTCTCAAGGTCAAACCTTCAAATTAGTAGGGATCGGTTTTTCTCATGGCCAACCGCCTAAGGCGGGTCGGAGCACCTAAAAATCAATTTATTTTGCTGCCAGAAAATATTGTTTACAGGAAAGCGTTGACCCAATAAATTTAATGGCTTTTGTTATTTTTCTTTAATACCCGTACAAAGCCGGGACGGGCTGCTAGTTATTTATAAATCAATAAACAAGTTTTATAAAATATTGGACTTTGTAATTAATTATATATAATTAATAACAATTAATTAACTTACCAGCTAATAATTTTTGTAAAAATTCACCTTCCTTATGTTGTACAGTTTTAATTATAAATTCATCATCATTTGTAACATAAAATATTGAACCACTAGCACCAGGATTTGATAATTCTCTTAATCTCGAATTACACATCGACATCTATAAAATAAAAATATAAAATAAAAAAATAAAAAACGTGTGCGTGTCAGGAACAAAAATTTTGTAATTTCCCCCCGTATATTGAAAACTATAAAAGATGTGAAAAAACTAATTAGAATTTTGAATTTTTGAGATAGTTTCCTATCTTTTGATAAGTTATAACTTTTTGTACGTTAATAAATAAAAAAGTTACGAGGGAATTACAAATTTTAACAAAAATTTTGTAATTCCCCCGTATATTGAAAACTATAAAAGATATGAAAAAACTAATTAGAATTTTTGATTTTTGAGAAAATTTCCTATCTTTTGATAGATTATAACTTTTTGTGCGTTAATTAATAAAAAAGTTACGAGGGAATTACAAATTTTAACAAAAATTTTGTAATTCCCCCGTATATTGAAAACTATAAAAGATATGAAAAAACTAATTGGAATTTTGGATTTTTGAGAAAGTTTCCTATCTTTTGATAAATTATAACTTTTTGTACGTTAATAAATAAAAAAGTTACGAGGGAATTACAAATTTTAACAAAAATTTTGTAATTCCCCCGTATATTGAAAACTATAGAAGATATAAAAAAACTAATTGGAATTTAGGATTTTTGAGAAAATTTCCTATCTTTTGATATGTTATAACTTTTTGTACGTTAATAAATAAAAAAGTTACGAGGGAATTACAAATTTTAACAAAAATTTTGTAATTCCCCCGTATATTGAAAACTATAAAAGATATAAAAAAACTAATTGGAATTTTTGATTTTTGAGAAAATTTCCTATCTTTTGATAGATTATAACTTTTTGTGCGTTAATTAATAAAAAAGTTACGAGGGAATTACAAATTTTAACAAAAATTTTGTAATTCCCCCGTATATTGAAAACTATAAAAGATATGAAAAAACTAATTAGAATTTTTGATTTTTGAGAAAATTTCCTATCTTTTGATAGATTATAACTTTTTGTGCGTTAATTAATAAAAAAGTTACGAGGGAATTACAAATTTTAACAAAAATTTTGTAATTCCCCCGTATATTGAAAACTATAAAAGATATGAAAAAACTAATTAGAATTTTGAATTTTTGAGATAGTTTCCTATCTTTTGATAAGTTATAACTTTTTGTACGTTAATAAATAAAAAAGTTACGAGGGAATTACAAATTTTAACAAAAATTTTGTAATTCCCCCGTATATTGAAAACTATAAAAGATATGAAAAAACTAATTGGAATTTTGGATTTTTGAGAAAGTTTCCTATCTTTTGATAAGTTATAACTTTTTGTACGTTAATAAATAAAAAAGTTACGAGGGAATTACAAATTTTAACAAAAATTTTGTAATTCCCCCGTATATTGAAAACTATAAAAGATATGAAAAAACTAATTAGAATTTTTGATTTTTGAGAAAATTTCCTATCTTTTGATAGATTATAACTTTTTGTGCGTTAATTAATAAAAAAGTTACGAGGGAATTACAAATTTTAACAAAAATTTTGTAATTCCCCCGTATATTGAAAACTATAAAAGATATGAAAAAACTAATTAGAATTTTGAATTTTTGAGAAAGTTTCCTATCTTTTGATAAGTTATAACTTTTTGTACGTTAATAAATAAAAAAGTTACGAGGGAATTACAAATTTTAACAAACATTTTGTAATTCCCCCGTATATTGAAAACTATAAAAGATATGAAAAAACTAATTAGAATTTTGAATTTTTGAGAAAGTTTCCTATCTTTTGATAGGTTATAACTTTATGTACGTTAATAAATAAAAAAGTTACGAGGGAATTACAAATTTTAACAAAAATTTTGTAATTCCCCCGTATATTGAAAACTATAAAAGATATGAAAAAACTAATTAGAATTTTGGATTTTTGAGAAAGTTTGCTATCTTTTGATAGATTATAACTTTTTCTGCGTTAATTAATAAAAAAGTTACGAGGGAATTACAAATTTTAACAAAAATTTTGTAATTCCCCCGTATATTGAAAACTATAAAAGATATGAAAAAACTAATTAGAATTTTGAATATTTGAGAAAATTTCCTATCTTTTGATATGTTATAACTTTTTGTACGTTAATAAATAAAAAAGTTACGAGGGAATTACAAATTTTAACAAAAATTTTGTAATTCCCCCGTATATTAAAAACTATAAAAGATATAAAAAAACTAATTAGAATTTTGGATTTTTGAGAAAGTTTCCTATCTTTTGATAAATTATAACTTTTTGTACGTTAATAAATAAAAAAGTTACGAGGGAATTACAAATTTTAACAAACATTTTGTAATTCCCCCGTATATTGAAAACTATAAAAGATATGAAAAAACTAATTGGAATTTTGGATTTTTGAGAAAATTTCCTATCTTTTGATAGGTTATAACTTTTTGTACGTTAATAAATAAAAAAGTTACGAGGGAATTACAAATTTTAACAAACATTTTGTAATTCCCCCGTATATTAAAAACTATAAAAGATATAAAAAAACTAATTAGAATTTTGGATTTTTGAGAAAGTTTCCTATCTTTTAATAAATTATAACTTTTTGTACGTTAATAAATAAAAAAGTTACGAGGGAATTACAAATTTTAACAAAAATTTTGTAATTCCCCCGTATATTGAAAACTATAAAAGATATAAAAAAACTAATTAGAATTTTGGATTTTTGAAAAAGTTTCCTATCTTTTGATAGATTATAACTTTTTGTACGTTAATAAATAAAAAAGTTACGAGGGAATTACAAATTTTAACAAAAATTTTGTAATTCCCCCGTATATTGAAAACTATAAAAGATATGAAAAAACTAATTGGAATTTTGGATTTTTGAGAAAGTTTCCTATCTTTTGATAAGTTATAACTTTTTGTACGTTAATAAATAAAAAAGTTACGAGGGAATTACAAATTTTAACAAAAATTTTGTAATTCCCCCGTATATTGAAAACTATAAAAGATATGAAAAAACTAATTAGAATTTTTGATTTTTGAGAAAATTTCCTATCTTTTGATAGATTATAACTTTTTGTGCGTTAATTAATAAAAAAGTTACGAGGGAATTACAAATTTTAACAAAAATTTTGTAATTCCCCCGTATATTGAAAACTATAAAAGATATGAAAAAACTAATTAGAATTTTGAATTTTTGAGAAAATTTCCTATCTTTTGAAAAGTTATAACTTTTTGTACGTTAATAAATAAAAAAGTTACGAGGGAATTACAAATTTTAACAAAAATTTTGTAATTCCCCCGTATATTGAAAACTATAAAAGATATGAAAAAACTAATTAGAATTTTTGATTTTTGAGAAAATTTCCTTTCTTTTGATATGTTATAACTTTTTGTACGTTAATAAATAAAAAATTTACGAGGGAATTACAAATTTTAACAAAAATTTTGTAATTCCCCCGTATATTGAAAACTATAGAAGATATAAAAAAACTAATTGGAATTTAGGATTTTTGAGAAAATTTCCTATCTTTTGATATGTTATAACTTTTTGTACGTTAATAAATAAAAAAGTTACGAGGGAATTAAAAATTTTAACAAAAATTTTGTAATTACCCTGTATATTGAAAACTATAAAAGATATAAAAAAACTAATTGGAATTTTGGATTTTTGAGAAAATTTCCTTTCTTTTGATAGGTTATAACTTTTTATACATTGCCTAGTAGGCACAGTATATCAAAAATTAATAACTTACTAAAAAATCGTCTGGTTGTATTCCGAAAAGATCTCGAAAATATCGAAAAGCTATTGGCGCGTAATTTTTAAATTTAAATTCTGAATAATGATGTGCAGGAGTGTGATTCGAACCTTCACTCGGAAAATTCGTCGTTTCCACCGTCATAAAATCTTGCATTAATAAATCACGTTCAGGTTTCGATGCTAAACCACCGACAGCATGTTGAATTCCTAAAAAAAATTCATCAAAATTATTCAAAATTGTATTTTCTAACGAACAAAATAAATGTAGAAAAAAAATAACGTTTTTGTGATGTTTGGCATTTGACATTTGTCATTTTTGACATTCTGAAGTTTGTTTATGTCAACTGTCAGTTAAATGTCAAATTTATTGTTGAACTGTCAATTAAATGCCATTTATTAAGTTTGCTTATGTCAACTGTCATTTAAATGTCAAATGTAGTGGTAATCTGTCAATTAAATGTCATTTTTTAAGTTTGTTCACATCAACTGTCATTTAAATGTCAAATTTAGAGGTAATCTGTCAATTAAATATCATTTTCAACGACTATTTTATTTGATCTTTGACATATTTGACAGTTTTGGCATTTGACACTGTTGACATTTAATATTTTTAACATTTTACTATACCGATATTCTATAAACGTAAAAAAATATCAAATCGCAAAACAAGAGATTGAATTCCTAAAAAAAATTCATCAAAATTATTTAAATCATACTTTCTAACAAAGTAAACGAAGTTTGTTTACGTCAACTGTCATTTAAATGTCAAATTTAGTTTTAATCTGTCAATTAAATGTCATTTTTAAAGTTTGTTTACGTCAACTGTTACTTAAATGTCAAATTTAGTGTTAATCTGTCATTTTTAAAGTTTGTTTATGTCAACTGTCATTAAAATATCAAATTTATTGTCCATGAAAGTTTCTTTGAGTAAACTGTCATTCAAATGTGTAATTAATTGTTAATCTGTCAATTAAATGTCATTTATAAAGTTTGTTTAGCAACTGTTATTTAAATGTCAAATTTAGTGTTAAAATGACAATTAATTAGTTTTATTGTTGAACTGTCAATTTAATGTCATTTTTAAAGTTTGTTTACGCCAACTATCATTCAAATATCAAATTTAGTGTCAATCTGTCAATTTTAATATTTGTTTATGTCAACTGTCATTCAAATGATTAATTAATTGTTAATCTGTCAATTAAATGTCATTTTTAAAGTTTGTTTATATCAACTGTCATTTAAATTATAAAACTATTAAAACTGTGTTTCTATAATGAACGGATTAAAGTTCTATCGTAAAATATAAACGTGCACGTATACGTATAGTTATATAGAATTTTTACTTACCTAATTGTATCGAGCCCATAATTTGAGTAGTTTGTATTTTTTTATAAGTAATTTCACCCCCAACTCCCACCCTTCTATGACCAATTTTTCTTTCACGTTCATTTTTTGGTTTATTATCATTTTTTTGACTAATCTAAAAAAAATTCCAATCACAATAAAATTATTATTAATAATTAATTAATATTTTACTTACATCTTGAGTGCTTTTATAAGCAATTGAATTATCGTCTTTTTCTGTAAAATAAAAACATAGGAAATAAAATAATAATAAATAAAATGTCATGAATTTCCGTTTTTGATTATTATTGTTGATTAAATTAATGAATCATGTTTTATTAATGCGAATTTTTGTTTATAAAAATAACAAACTTTCCATAAATTACTTTTTTATAACTTAAAACAAAAATTAAATAAATATAATCCTATAAACTTAATATGAATAAATAACGATTTCATTGTGAAATTTATCTATATTTATACGTAATTTAATTGTTAAATACATAAAAATATGTCAATTACTTTCTAATTAGAGTATAAATAACAATTAATCAAATCAAACTTACCATCAATTTCTTCATTTTCTGATGAATCACGATATCCTGGAATATCCTTCGAACTATTCATATTTATATTCGTCATTTCCACTGTTTGAATGGTTTCAATTGTGTCTCCAGAAGCCATTTTATTATACTTATCTGAGTAAAATTTAATTTAAAAATCGAAAATTGATTTCATTACATATAACACTTCACTAATGCAACATTTCAACATCAATTAATTATTTTACAACAAAAAGAACATTACAAAAGTGTAAAATCGTTTTACACTCCACACCTATTGCTTGTACGACCTTTGACATGTCAATATTTTATTGTCAATGTCTAAACGATTCTTCTTTTTATTTTAAAATAACGGTACGAACTTAACTTCTTCTTCTTTTTCTTTTAATTGCATGTACATTAGATATTTATCAAAAAGTTCGTAATTTCAGTTGTACTAATATTATTAAAATTAATAAGATTTAAAGATTTTCTTTCCAATGTCAACCACAAAATCAGAGATAATAGAAAATATGTGTATGTCAAACTGAATACAAAGTCATTAATTGAATAAATAACCTACATTGTTGCCAGCTCTTTTAAATTTTAAATCTCATTGATAATTTCGAAGCTTTTCATAATTTCCAGTATTGTTAACCCTTTTGTGATCGTTCATAATGTTTTACAATCATAGTTGCTTATTATAGTTTTATCTATATACATATATTTTTAATTTTGATTAACTGTATAATTTGATCTGGCAACAGTGTTTGTTGATTTGACACACCCTATCGGAAAAGATCTCTATGATCGGAAGCGGTCTAAATGGAGAAACTATAAGTAGGTGGCGCTTTCATTTGAATAATTTAGTTATTTTATTGTATTTCTAGTATGAAATATCCATTTTTAATTCTGTAACAGTAATTCTTTATCATTTCTCTATAAAATTTAATAAAATCAAAATCGATCTGATATTCTACTACTTGGTAGCAATAGATGCGTTTGTTTGATATGGTTGACCGTTGACCTCCGATTTCACTAGTGACGTCTAGCGGGAGCAAAATTGGACATTGCGTCATTACTATTTATAAAAAATAAAACAAATTTAAATCTATAGATTAATTTAATCATTCAAATAATCTAATATTTATAAATTAGAAATAAAATTTCTGACTTTTGACTTTTATATTTTTGAATCGCGATATATAAATATTGTGATATGACGTTGTAATATAGTAAAATTGTGATTTTATTACATTAAATTGTAATAGATTTACTAAAATTATAGTACTTTAATACATAAATTTAAAATTACCATCAACATTAGTACAAAATTTACCACATAAACAAAAAAACGCACCTATTAGGTCACGCGCTGTACCTATATGTCAAACATTTCCACTTCCGTTTATTGTTTGTTCCCGTTCTTCGTTCCAACATGATGGAAGATGCATCTAAAGCTCACAAATTAAAATTAGCCAATTCAAGAAAACGGGTAAGTTATTTAAAACAAATTTTATTAATATAATTATTAGTTTATTGTAATAATTTAATAGAAATCGAGTTATATTTCGTTTAATAATAGTTTTTAAAATGTAATTTGGCCACATCAGCTAAGCGTCATGCCGGCCATTTGCAAATTTTACGCGTATATTTAGTTTGGGGTTAAAATTTTGTTTAAATTTGGTGAAATATGGATAAAATTGGTTGTTTTAGGTTGTTTTTCTTTATTTATTAATCGGAATACAGTTATATACGTGTTTTAAGAGTTATTAAAATAATTCTCTAATCACGCTTTTTCATAATGGCTTTTGTATACTATAAGTTAGCGTTTTTTTTTTAAAATAATAGTTAGGGTGTGTCAAATTCGATAAAAAATTGATTGATTTACTTTAATTACAGTTTAAAGAATTACAAGAACTTAAAAAAAAGAAAAACGAAACAGAAATTGAACAAATTGATAACGGTACATCAATACAACTTCCTAATTATTTCACTAATTCACATTACACCGATAATTCAGTATTTTTCGATACAATTTCACGTAAAAATAAAAATCTTGAAAATGAAACTAATTATCCATCATCAAATGATACAGAAATTAATCATCAACGACCAACATCTAGTATGTCTGAAATGGTTACAAATATCGTAAAAACACCCTCAATAGAAGATAGAAAATACTCACTTTTTAATCAAAACAACCAACAAAGTTATATAAAAGAAACACAACAAATAATCCATCCACATCAAGATAACACTTGTATAGATTATCCGGAACTACAACCCAATGAAATATTCGAATTACATAAAAATTCCGATCTATTAAAACAACAACAATTAAAATTAGACGAATTAGAATCGAAATTATCGAATTACGAACAACAAGAAAGTACTTTAAATCAAATTAAAGAAGAATTATTAGCACACAGTCAAACAATTCGATTATTAGTAACAGAAAAATCGGAATTATCATCGAATATCGCTCAATTAGAATTGAATTTTCAACAAAAAAACGCTGAAAATGAGGAATTGCAAGCGAGATTAAAAGCGTCTCGATCGCGCGCTTTTGAGTTGGAACAAGAATTAAATCAATTAAAAAGTGAGAAAAATAAGAAAGATAATTCCGGTTTGGAACAGGATGAAATAGTGATAAAATTACGTGAAAATATTAAGAAAGTTGATGAAGATAGAGATGAGATGAAACAGGATTTGTTGGAGATTAAAGAGAAATTACGGAATTCTGAAGAGGAATGTTTGAAGTTGGTGAAATTGAATGCTGAATTGGGAAATAAGTTGAATTTGGCTGAAGTTAAGATACAACAATTAAGTGGTGATCATAATGAAGTTAGTGTTGCTGAGAAGTTGGCTACAGAAAAGAATCAGCTTGAAAAGGAGTTGATGACTGCTATGACTATGTTGAAAAGTGTTACTAAAGGTGAGTTTTATAATTTTATTTAATTTTTTCAGATTTTTCACCGTTTTTTTATGATTTTTAAAATTTTTTCGATTTTCTACGTTTTTTTACAATCTCAACCATCTTTATGGCTTTTTCGATTTTCCACCCTTTTCAAAAGCCTTTTTTTACGATTTTCTACATTTTTGATGAATTTTCCCCAATTTTTTGCCTATTTTCTACATTTTTGATCGATTTTTTACAATTTTCTGTATTTTTTTTCGGTTTTTTGGGTTCTTTTTTCGATTTTCTACGTTTTTTTACAATCTTAACCATTCTTATGGCTTTTTCGATTTTCCACCTTTTCAAATGCATTTTTTTACGATTTTCCACATTTTTGATGAATTTTCCACAATTTTCTGTTTTTTTTTTTGGTTCCTTTTTTCCATTTTCTACATTTTTTATGCATTTTTTAAAATTTTCTTTAATTTTTGTTTTTTTCGCAATTTTTTCAATTGTCTACAATTTTTTTTCTTCATTTTTTATGATTCTCTACAATTTTTGTAGTATATGACAAATGACATACAACATAATATGACAGATGACATTTGAAATATGACAGATTACATATGTGACAGACGACAGATAACATATAATCTAACAGATGACATGTGACAAGTAACATGTTAAAGAACACATGACAGATTATAGAAACAATGTGACAGATCACAGATACTATGTGACAGATGACAGATAACAGATACTATGTGACATGACAGATAACACAGATAATCTAACATGTGACAGGTAACATGTGATAGAACACATGACAGATTATAGAAACAATGTGACAGATGACATTTGAAATATGACAGATTACAGATACTATGTGACAAATGACAGATAACACATATAATCTAACAGATGACATGTGACAGGTAACATGTGATAGAACACATGACAGATTATAGAAACAATGTGACAGATGACAGATCACAGATACTATGTGACATGACAGATAACACAGATAATCTAACATGTGACAGGTAACATGTGATAGAACACATGACAGATTATAGAAACAATGTGACAGATGACATTTGAAATATGACAGATTACAGATACTATGTGACAAATGACAGATAACACATATAATCTAACAGATGACATGTGACAGGTAACATGTGATAGAACACATGACAGATTATAGAAATAATGTGACAGATGACATTTGAAATATGACAGATCACAGATACTATATGACAGATAACACATATAATCTAACAGATGACATGTGACAGGTAACATGTGATAGAACACATGACAGATTATAGAACAATGTGACAGATTACATTTAAAATATGACAGATCACAGATACTATGTGACAGATAACACATATAATCTGACAGGTAACATGTGATAGAACACATGACAGATTATGGAAACAATGTGACAGATGACATTTGAAATATGACAGATCACAGATACTATGTGACAGATAACACATATAATCTAACAAATGACATGTGACAGGTAATATGTGATAGAACACTTGACAGATTATAGAAACAATGTGACAGATGACATTTGAAATATGACAGATCACAGATACTATGTGGCAGATGACAGATAACACATATAATCTAACAGATGACATGTGACAGGTAACATGTGGTAGAACACATGACAGATTATAGAAACAATGTGACAGATGACATTTGAAATATGACAGATCACAGATACTATGTGACAGATAACACATATAATCCAACAGATGACATGTAATAGAACACATGACAGATTATAGAAACAATGTGACAGATGACACTTGAAATATGACAGATCACAGATACTATATGACAGATAACACATATAATCTAACAGATGACATGTGACAGGTGACATGTGATAGAACACATGACTGATTATAGAAACAATGTGACAGATGACATTTGGAATATGACAGATCACAGATACTATGTGACAGATAACACATATAATCTAACAGATGACATGTGATAGAACACATGACCTGTTATAGAAACAATGTGACAGATGACATTTGAAATATGACAGATCACAGATACTATGTGACAGATAACACATATAATCTAACAAATGACATGTGATAGAACACATGACAGATTATAGAAACAATGTGACAGATGACATTTGAAATATGACAGATCACAGATACTATGTGACAGATGACAGATAACATATATAATCTAACAAATGACATGTGACAGGTCACATGACATTATAGAAACAATGTGACAGATGACATTTGAAATATGACAGATCACAGATACTATGTGACAGATGACAGATAACATATATAATCTAACAAATGACATGTGACAGATGACAGATAACACATATAATCTAACAGATGACATGTGACAGGTAACATGTAATAGAACACATGACAGATTATAGAAACAATGTGACAGATGACATTTGAAATATGACAGATCACAGATACTATGTGACAGATGACAGATAACACATATAATCTAACAGATGACATGTGACAGGTAACATGTGATAGAACACATGACAGATTATAGAAACAATGTGACAGATCACAGATACTACGTAACAGATAACACATATAATCTAACATGTGATAGAACACAGGACAGATTATAGAAACGATGTGACAGATGACAGATAACATATATAATCTAACAAATGACATGTGACAGGTAACATGTTACAGAACACATGACAGATTATAGAAACAATCTGACGGGTGACATTTGACATATGACAGATCACAGATACTATGTGACAGATAACACATATAATCTAACAAATGACATGTGACAGGTAACATTTTATAGAACACATGACAGATTATAGAAACAATGTGACAGATGACACATATAATCTAACAGATGACATGTGACAGGTAACATGTTATAGAACACATGACAGAGTATAGAAACAATGTGACAGATGACATTTGAAATATGACTGATCACAAATACTATGTGACAGATGACAGATAACACATATAATCTAACAGATGACATGTGAGAGAAAACGCATGACAGATATTATGTGACATAATAAAACATACATGACAGATGACATATAACATGTGACAGATACCAAATGAGATCTGACATGTGACATTTGTTAATTAACGATTTTTGTTTCGTTTTTAGAACGTGATGAATTAACATCAAATTACCAACATTACACCGAAGAATTAAACTCTCAATTATCAAATCTACAAGAATCCTACACTAAACTCCAATTAGATAACGAAAATCTAATAATTCAAGAACAGAATCGTATCCGTCATATTAGCGAATTGGAACGACAATTACAAAATTCATCATCGACTACAACAACAGGATCAACAGCCGATTCGAAATTCAAAAATGAATTGGAAGTTACACGTGAACTTTGTATACAACTTCAGGTAACTTCTTAGGATTAAGTTTTTGATGCATTTTTATTTGTAAATATTTAATTTTTAATCAAACAAATCACATTTGAATCAAATTTTTCTTGTAATGTATTGCAATAGTAATTTTTTAATATTTTTGTAATTACCGATAAAATTCATTAACGAAAACGGGAACTATATAAACAAAAACCATTTTTTATAACTAATATAAACAAAACCCATTGCTAAAGTGTGAGTTATCGTGCTGATGGCATGAAAGGTACTTGGGGTTAAAAAAAGTAGTACCATAAACGATACCCTTGGGATACCAGGCTATCTCCCATTGTAATTTTAGCCTTACTTCTACACGCGGGGCTCTGTAGAAGCGGACTTTATATATCCCTAGCTACTCGTGGGAATCACAATGAAACATAGATATAATAAACCTTATTCAAACCGGCCCCCATGGGCCAACAATTCATATTATCGAGGTGGTGGTGCTAATGGTTCAAGATCATTTAGTCCACCTAGAAGAAGATGGCCACCGTCATCATCATCATCATCTTCAAGACCACCAACAACAACACCACCAGCGTCATCTAAAAGGAAAAATGAAAATGGAAATTATCCTGAATCAAAACGATCTAAAACAAAAGGAATACAAGTTTTAGTAACATCTATCGATTTTCCAAGTAAACATTTAACTGAAGATCAATTAGGAAAATTACAAACAGCGATATTGAATGAAATTACAAAAATTAGTGCAGATGATTTTTGTCCACAATTTTTAGATAGTTTTCAACGACGTGGTAATCTAATTGTAATGTGTAATAATCAAGAGAGTGTCGATTGGTTAAAAAATATTATAAGTACATTAAAACCATGGGAAAATGCTGAATTTAAAGCATTAGAACCAACTGAATTACCAAATTTAGTTGATATTATGGTTCAAGTACCACAAGATGTTGAAGTTGAAGTATTTTTACGTAGAATCGACAAACAAAACGATGATCTTAACGCCACCACTTGGAATTTAACTGGAACTAAAAAAGATGAAGAAACTAAAACTAACATATTCACATTTACAGTAAATGAACAAATTGGTGATACTTTACGTAAACTTAATTTAAAAATATTTTTTAATTTTTCGAGAATTAATATTAAATATTTAGGATCATTAAAACCTAAAGTTGATAAAAAAGAAGAAGATAAAAAAGATGATGATAAAAAAGAAGATGATAAAAAATTAGAAGAAACTGATGAAAATAATGTTAATAAAGAAGATACGGAAATAAAACAAGAATCGGAAGTTAAACAAGAAGAAACTACCGAAGAAACAACTGAAAATAATGTTTAATTAATTAAATATTAAATAAAACAAAAAAAATAGTAAAAATAGAAAATTAACAAAAAAAAAAATATAAACAATATCGTATTTGATGCTCTAAATTTGTTTATTATTACAGTTTTGACATGTTAGCTATCAAAATGAGAATTTTAACACATTTTCTGTTAAAATGGCATAAATTTATCAAATTTAGACAGTTCTGATATATTAGTTGTCAAATTTAGACAATTTTGACATATTAGTGGTCAAATTTAGACAGTTCTGGCATATTAGTTGTCAAATTTAGACAGTTCTGACATATTAGTTGTCAAATTTAGACAATTTTGACATTAGTGGTCAAATTTAGACAGTTCTGGCATATTAGTGGTCAAATTTAGACAGTTCTGACATATTAGTGATCAAATTTAGACAGTTCTGACATATTAATGGTCAAATTTAGACACTTCTGATATACTAGTTGTCAAATTTAGACAGTTCTGACATATTAGTTGTCAAATTTTGATAGTTTTGACATATTAGCTATTAAAATGACAGTTTTGGAACATTATTTTAATCCATTTAAAAGAAAACAGTTTTAATCTCTCGGAATCTATAAAGAACTATATTAATCTATCTAAATCCAAAAGAGAACTGTTTTAATCCATTCAAATCTAAAAGAGAACTATTTTAATCCATTTAAAACTGAACTATTTTCATCCATCTAAAACTAAAATAGAATTGTTTCAATCCATTTCAATCTAAAAGAAAACAGTTTTAATCCATCAAAATCGATAAAGAACTGTTTTAATCCATATTAATCTTAAATAGAACTTTTTTTTAAATCTGTTTCAATCTAATAGAACAAATATTAATCCAAGTAAAACAAAACTGTATTAATCCACCTAAAACTAAAATAGAACTGTTTCAATCTAAAATAAAACAGTTTTAATCTGACAAAATCTATAAAGAACTTTTAATTCATATAAATCTAATGGAACAAATATTAATCCAAGTAAAATAGAACTGTTTTAATCTAAAACTAAAATAATTGTATTAATCTGTCTAAAAGTAAAATAGAACTGTATTAATCTATCCAAATCTAAAAGAGAACTGTTTTAATCTATCTAAAAATAAAATAGAACTATTTTAATCCATTCAAATCTAAAAGAGAACTGTTTTAATCCATTTAAATCAAAAAGAGAACTATTTTAATCCATTTTAATCTAGAAGAGAACTGTTTTAATCCATCTAAAACAGAACTGTATTAATCTATCTAAAAGTAAAATAGAATTGTTTTAATCCATCTAAAATAGAACTGTATAAATCTATCTAAAAATGAAATAGAACTGTTTTAATCCATTTAAATCTAAAAGAGAACTATTTTAATCCATTTTAATCTAGAAGAGAACTGTTTTAATCCATCTAAAACAGAACTGTATTAATCTATCTAAAAGTAAAATAGAATTGTTTTAATCCATCTAAAATAGAACTGTATAAATCTATCTAAAAATGAAATAGAACTGTTTTAATCCATTTAAATCTAAAAGAGAACTATTTTAATCCATTTTAATCTAGAAGAGAACTGTTTTAATCCATCTAAAACAGAACTGTATTAATCTATCTAAAAGTAAAATAGAACTGTATTAATCTATCTAAAAATGAAATAGTACTGTTTTAATCCATTTAAATCTAGAAGAGAACTGTTTTAATCCATCTAAATCTAAAATAGAACTGTTTTAATCCATTTTAATCTAGAAGAGAACTGTTTTAATCCATCTAAAACAGAACTGTATTAATCTATCTAAAAGTAAAATAGAACTGTTTTAATCCATCTGAATCTAAAATAGAACTGTATTAATCTATCTAAAAATGAAATAGAACTGTTTTAATCCATTTAAATCTAGAAGAAAACTATTTTAATCCATCTAAATCTAAAATAGAACAGTTTTAATCCATCTAAATCTAGAAGAGAACTGTTTTAATCCATCTAAAACAGAACTGTATTAATCTATCGAAAAGTAAAATAGAACTGTTTTAATCCATCTGAATCTAAAATAGAACTGTATTAATCTATCTAAAAATGAAATAGTACTGTTTTAATCCATTTAAATTTAGAAGAGAACTGTTTTAATCCATCTAAATCTAAAATAGAACTGTTTTAATCCATTTTAATCTAGAAGAGAACTGTTTTAATCCATCTAAAACAGAATTGTATTAATCTATCTAAATCTAAAATCGAACTGTATTAATCTATCTAAAAATGAAATAGAACTGTTTTAATCCATTTTAATCTAGAAGAGAACTGTTTTAATCCATCTAAAACAGAACTGTATTAATCTATCTAAAAGTAAAATAGAACTGTTTTAATCCATCTAAATCTAAAATAGAACTGTATTAATCTATCTAAAAATGAAATAGAACTGTTTTAATCCATTTAAATCTAGAAGAAAACTATTTTAATCCATCTAAATCCAAAATAGAACTGTATTAATCTATCTAAAAGTAAAATAGAACTGTTTTAATCCCTCCAAACTGAACATAGAACAAATATTAATCCATTTAAAATAAAATAAAATTTTGAATTCATCTAAATCTTATAGGAAACTGTATTAATCTGTTTTAATCTATCTAAATTTAATATAGAACTGTAATAATGATGAAATTTAGAGCATCAACAGGAGTAAACCTGTTAAAAAATCCCCATTGCTAAAGTGTAAGTAATCGTGCTGAGGGCATGGAAGATACTTGGGTAAAGTATCATAAACGATACCCTTGGGACACCGGGCGACATCCCA
Organism: Altica lythri; assembly: GCA_964028335.1. Classification (NCBI taxonomy): domain Eukaryota; kingdom Metazoa; phylum Arthropoda; class Insecta; order Coleoptera; family Chrysomelidae; genus Altica; species Altica lythri. The sequence continues at coordinate 15,302,882 of OZ034811.1, forward strand.
TTGTAAATTTAGCCTTACTCTGACATGCGGGGCTCTGTTGGAGTTGACCTAATATTTCCCTAGCTACTCGTGGGAATCACAATGAAACCTAATTATTTAACAAACCAATCAAATCAAGGACGTAGTGGAGGAGGTGCTCGTAGAGGAGGATTTTGGAGAGGAAGTGGTGGTGGAGGTGGAGGTGGTGGTAGATCGAAAGGAGGTAGAGGTCCACCACCATGGGAACGTAGATATAGAAGTAAATCAGCTAAAAAAACAGAAGATTCTAGTACACAACCATTACAAGGTATCACTTTAATGGTTGCACTAAGTGAATATCCTAAACAAATAATGACTGATGAACAACTAACAAGTTTAGAAGATGAAATTTTAGAATCAATTGATCGAATTACAGATACAATTCGACCACAATTTTACGATTGTAAACGTGATACAGGAGCGTTATTAATACGATGTAATAACGCACTAACAGCTAATTGGTTAAAAGAAATTGTACCACAATTAAATATATGGGAAGAAGCTAAATTAAAAGTAGTAGATGCTGTTACAACATCAAAACAAGTATCAAAATTCATCGTACCATCAGGTTATCCATTAAATTTCTTTACAACAGATCAACTAAACAAACTCTATTCCGATATATTAAAAGAAATCGATAAAATCCCAGAAGGCAGTTTTATGCCACAATTCCTCAATTGTTTAAAAGAACGTGGTGCATTAAAATTCGATTGTAATAATTTACCATCTGGTGAATGGTTACGTACAACTGTACCACATTTAGAAAATTGGAAAGAACTAGAAGTACAAGTATGTGATCCAACTGATATACCACAAAGAAGTACATTACAATTATGGATTCCTGGACCGGCTGAAGAACCAGAACAAGTTCTCGAACGATTAGAACGACAAAATAAAGGAATTAAATCGAGTGAATGGATTGTATTGAATCGGAAAGTTGATGAAACTGGACAAAAAATATTTGTTACAGTTGATGATGGGATTTTAAGTGAATTAAAAAAAATCGATTATAATCCATTTTTAAATTTCACTAAAGTACGTGTGAAACGTTTAGGAAAATATAAACCAAGAGAAAAGAAAGAAGATGAAAAAAATGATGAAGTTAAAGATGATAATAAAGATGGTGGTGATGGAGATGACGATTTAGCTGATGTTTTTACTGCTATTGATGAAATAGTTGGTGATGAAACTGTTGATAGTCAGAAATAATCAAATTTGGTTTTATTTTCTAATAAGATTAATCGAGATCTCATTCAAGATTTCGAGATAATTAATTTGAAATTTTTAAAAATAACGATTTTTTTTTTTGAAATTTCAAATTTAATATTATCTCTTGATTCGATTTTTAATTGAAAAAAATTTATTTTCGCTATCATTTATAATTTTTCTAAATTTTTTGTTTTTTTAATCTAAAATTGGAACTGTTTTAATCCATTTAATGTCAAAGAGAACTATTTTAATCCGTTTAGGTGTAAAAAAGAACTGTTTCAATCCGTTTAAATCTAAAATATCAATGTTCTAATCCATATTAATCTAAAAGAACTATTTTAATCCATCTAAATCTAAAATAGAACTGTTTTAATCCATTTAATCTAATATAAAACTAATTTAATCCGTTTAGGTCTAAAAAAGAAGTTTTAATCCGTGTAAATCTAAAAGAGAACTGTTTTAATCCATTTAATCTAAAATAAAATTAATTTTATTTCTTTAGGTCTAAAAAAGAACTGTTTTAATCCGTTAAATCTAAAATAGAACTGTTTTAATCCAGCTGAATCTTTAATAGAACTGTATTAATCTATCTAAAAGTAAAATAGAACCGTTTTAATCCATTTCAATCTAAAAGAGAACTGTATTAATCTATTTAAAAGTAAAATAGAACTGTTTTAATCCATCTAAATCTAAAATAGAACCGTATTAATCAGATTAGTCTATCTAAAAGTAAAATAGAACTATATTAATCCATTTAAACGAGAACTATTTTAATCCATCTAAAAGAGAACTGTTTTAATCCATTCAAATCTAAAAGAAAACTATTTTAATCCATCTAAATCTAAAAGAGAACTGTATCAATCTATCTTAAATTAAAATAGAAGTATATTAATCCATTTAAACGAGAACTATTTTAATCCATCTAAACGGAAACTGTATTAATCTATCTTAAATTAAAATAGAACTATATTAATTCATTTAATCGAGAACTATTTTAATCGATCTAAACGGGAACTGTATTAATCTATGTTAAATTACAATAGAACTGTATTAATCCATGTAAACGGGAACTATATTAATCTATCTTAAATTAAAATAGAACTATATTAATCCATTTAAACGAGAACTATTTTAATCCATCTAAATCTAAAAGAGAACTGTATTAATCTATCTGAAATTAAAATAGAACTATATTAATCCATTTAAACGAGAACTATTTTAATCCATCTAAATGGAAACTGTATTAATCTATCTTAAATTAAAATATAACTATATTAATCCATTTAAATGAGAACTATTTTAATCCATCTAAATCTAAAAGAGAACTGTATTAATCTATGTTAAATTAAAATAGAACTATATTAATCCATTTAAACGAGAACTATTTTAATTCATCTAAACGGGAACTGTATTAATCTATCTTAAATTAAAATAGAACTATATTAATCCATTTAAACGAGAACTATTTTAATCAATCTAAATGGGAACTGTATTAATCAATCTAAATGGGAACTGTATTAATCTATCTAAAATTAAAATAGAACTATATTAATCCATTTAAACGAGAACTGTTTTAATCCATCTAAACGGGAACTGTATTAATCAATCTTAAAATAAAATAGAACTATATTAATCCATTTAAACGAGAACTGTTTTAATCCATCTAAACGAAAACTGTATTAATCTATCTTAAATTAAAATAGAACTATATTAATCCATTTAAACGAGAACTATTTTAATCCATTAAAATCTAAAAGAGAACTGTATTAATCTATCTTAAATTAAATAGAACTATATTAATCCATCTAAACGGGAACTATATTAATCTATCTTAAATTAAAATAGAACTATATTAATCCATTTAAACGAGAACTATTTTAATCCATCTAAACGGGAACTGTATTAATCTATCTTAAATTAAAATAGAACTATAATAATCCATTTAAACGAGAACTATTTTAATTCATCTAAACGGGAACTGTATTAATCTATCTTAAATTAAAATAGAACTATATTAATCCATTTAAACGAGAACTATTTTAATCAATCTAAATGGGAACTGTATTAATCTATCTGAAATTAAAATAGAACTATATTAATCCATTTAAACGAGAACTGTTTTAATCCATCTAAACGGGAACTGTATTAATCAATCTTAAAATAAAATAGAACTATATTAATCCATTTAAACGAGAACTGTTTTAATCCATCTAAACGAAAACTGTATTAATCTATCTTAAATTAAAATAGAACTATATTAATCCATTTAAACGAGAACTATTTTAATCCATTAAAATCTAAAAGAGAACTGTATTAATCTATCTTAAATTAAATAGAACTATATTAATCCATCTAAACGGGAACTATATTAATCTATCTTAAATTAAAATAGAACTATATTAATCCATTTAAACGAGAACTATTTTAATCCATCTAAACGGGAACTGTATTAATCTATCTTAAATTAAAATAGAACTATAATAATCCATTTAAACGAGAACTATTTTAATTCATCTAAACGGGAACTGTATTAATCTATCTTAAATTAAAATAGAACTATATTAATCCATCTAAACGGGAACTATATTAATCTATCTTAAATTAAAATAGAACTATATTAGTCCATTTAAACGAGAACTATTTTAATCCATCTAAACGGGAACTGTATTAATCTATCTTAAATTAAAATAGAACTATATTAATCCATTTAAACTAGAACTATTTTAATCCATCTAAATCTAAAAGAGAACTGTATTAATCTATCTGAAATTAAAATAGAACTATATTAATCCATTTAAACGAGAACTATTTTAATCCATCTAAATGGGAACTGTATTAATCTATCTTAAATTAAAATAGAACTATATTAATCCATTTAAATGAGAACTATTTTAATCCATCTAAATCTAAAAGAGAACTGTATTAATCTATGTTAAATTAAAATAGAACTATATTAATCCATTTAAACGAGAACTATTTTAATTCATCTAAACGGGGACTGTATTAATCTATCTTAAATTAAAATAGAACTATATTAATCCATCTAAACGGGAACTATATTAATCTATCTTAAATTAAAATAGAACTATATTAGTCCATTTAAACGAGAACTATTTTAATCCATCTAAACGGGAACTGTATTAATCTATCTTAAGTTAAAATAGAACTATATTAATCCATTTAAATGAGAACTATTTTAATCCATCTAAATCTAAAAGAGAACTGTATTAATCTATCTGGAATTAAAATAGAACTATATTAATCCATTTAAATGAGAACTATTTTAATCCATCTAAATCTAAAAGAGAACTGTATTAATCTATGTTAAATTAAAATAGAACTATATTAATCCATTTAAACGAGAACTATTTTAATCCATCTAAACGGGAACTGTATTAATCTATCTTAAATTAAAATAGAACTATATTAATCCATCTAAACGGGAACTGTATTAATCTATCTTAAATTAAAATAGAACTATATTAATCCATTTAAATGAGAACTATTTTAATCCATTTAAATCTAAAAGAGAACTGTATTAATCTATGTTAAATTAAAATAGAACTATATCAATCCATTTAAACGAGAACTATATTAATCCATTTAAACGAGAACTATTTTAATCCATCTAAACGGGAACTATATTAATCTATCTTAAATTAAAATAGAACTATATTAATCCATCTAAACGGGAATTGTATTAATCTATCTTAAAATAAAATAGAACTATATTAATCCATTTAAATGAGAACTATTTTAATCCATCTAAATCTAAAAGAGAACTGTATTAATCTATGGTAAATTAAAATAGAACTATATTAATCCATTTAAACGAGAACTATATTAATCCATTTAAACGAGAACTATATTAATCCATTTAAACGAGAACTATTTTAATCCATCTAAACGGGAACTGTATTAATCTATGTTAAATTAAAATAGAACTATATTAATCCATTTAAACGAGAACTATTTTAATCCATCTAAACGGGAACTGTATTAATCTATGTTAAATTAAAATAGAACTATATTAATCCATTTAAACCAGAACTATTTTAATCGATCTTAAATTAAAATGGAACTATATTAATCCATTTAAACGAGAACTATTTTAATCCATCTAAATCTAAAAGAGAACTGTACTAATCCATTCAAATCTAAATGACAACTGTTTTAATCCATCTAAAATAGAACTATTAATCCATCTAAAACTAAAATAGAACAGTTTTAATCCATCTAAATCTAAAATAGAACAGCTTTAATCCACTTTCAAATTTGAATCTACATTTAGATATGAGATCATTATTATTTTTTTTGAATATAATTTTATTTATATTCTAACCGATAAAAATCGGTACCAAATACAAAAAAAAAAAACAAAAACCCTACTGCTAAAGTGTAAGTAATCGTGCTGAGGGCATGAAAGGTACTTGGGGTTAAAAAAGTACCGTAAACGATACCCTTGGGATACCAGGCGACCTCCCATTGTAATTTTAGCCTTACTTCTGCATGCGGGGCTCTGCAGGAGCTGACTATTTATTTCCCTAGCTACTCGTGGGACACGTTATGAATAATCGAAACCGAAACAGAAACTCTCAATATTATAACAATCACAATTCGAACGGTTACCAACATAAACCGTGGCTTAACGAATCTAGAAGTAATTTAGATTTAAATTTTGAAAGACCGAATAATTGGTATGATAATCGATCAATTTGGGATAATAATTATAACACTGGAGGAGGACCATCATCATCATCATCTCCATGGGTTAGTAATAATCAAATACCCAGTTTATGGCAAAGTAATGATAATTTTTATAATAATAACAATAATTGGCAACAACAACAACAACCAACACCATTATTTACACGTAGAGAACCAAGACCGAGTTTACTATGGTCAAATAGACCAAAAAAACGATCTAATAGTGCATCAGCATCAAAATCATCATCACAACCAACAAAGAAAGCGAAAAAAGTATCACCTATAGACGAAAACGTAATAATCGCATATATCACAGTCGGATCATTTCCGATATTTAAAATCGCACGACCACCACTCGAAACTCTACTACAAAAAATTCGAGAAGAAGAAACTAAAATCGATCCAAAATTATTCACAAATAACGAAATTCGTAAAGGATCATTAGTCGTTAAATGCGCTAATCAACAAGGTGTCGATGTATTAAAGAAAATCGTAAAAGATCTATCACCATTCGAAGGTCATAAATTATGGACAGTTTTACCTAAAAAGAAAAACGAAATCAAATGGTTAGCTTTAGTACCACAAGATTTTCCCAATAAAATCTTCACTACAGAAGAAATGGATGGTATTTGTACCACTTTAGGTGAAGAATTAGATAAAATCGCTGAAGATGCTTTCCATCCGGAATTATTGGATTTATTTACACGTAGAGGTGCCGTTATTGTTAGTTGTAATGATGAAATTAGTGTGAAATGGTTAAAAAATACTTTACCACAACTTAAAATTGATTTACCGAAAATTATCGATACAACAGAATTACCAATTTATGGTAAATTCGAGATAGTTTTACCGTGTAAACAAGATGAAATTAATAAAATGTTGCAACGTATAAATCGACAAAATGATGGTATCAATACCGATGATTGGTTCCATTTTCGAGAAGTTGAAGTTGAAAATGGTACATTAATTTATTGTTCGGCTGAAAAACAAATTATTAATCAATTACTTGCTATAGATTTTACTGTTTTTTTAAATTTTTCCACTATTAAAATGAAATATACCGGTATGCTTAGAACTAAGTATCCAATTGCGAATGTTGATGAAAAAGAATTAACTGAGTTAGATGGTGTGAAAAGGAAAAAAACAGTACAAAGAAAAAGAAAAAATAGAAAAAAGAATTAGTTTATAACTTAATTCTTTTTTTGCATTTATTTAATTGTATTTTTTAGGATAATAGAAATAATCGCTAATTTTAGGTCAAATATCAAATTTGTAATTATTGAAAAACTTAATTATAAATCGAAAACAATATTTTTTTAGTATTTTAAATATCCGAATCTCTAAAAACCCAAATATACGAATAGTTTAGTGTCTAAATGTCTAAAAATGCCGCACGCGGCTAAATAACCGCATTGACGCAGTGTTAAAACCGCACGCGGCATAAAAACCGCAATAACAAAATTGCTCAAAAATCCAGTTAAAAATATCAAAAACACTCTCAAAACGAATGCTAAGATCGTTTTTTAATAATGCGGTTTTAAAATCGCTCGCGGCCAAAAAACCGCCTTGACAAAAAATTGTTCAAAATGTCAAAAATAGTCTTCTAAACATTAAAACCAAATTTTAAGATCGCTTTTCAACGATACGGTTTTAAAATCGCACGCGGCTAAAAAACCGCATTAACAAAATTGTTCAAAAATCCGGTTAAAAATATCAAAAACACTCTCAAAACGAATGCTAAGATCGTTTTTTAATAATGCGGTTTTAAAATCGCTCGCGGCCAAAAAACCGCCTTGACAAAAAATTGTTCAAAATGTCAAAAATAGTCTTCTAAACATTAAAACCAAATTTTAAGATCGCTTTTCAACGATACGGTTTTAAAATCGCACGCGGCTAAAAAACCGCATTAACAAAATTGTTCAAAAATCCGGTTAAAAATGTCAAAAACACTCTCAAAACGAATGGTACGATCGTTTTTTAATAATGCGGTTTTAAAATCGCTCGCGGCCAAAAAAACGCCTTGACAAAAAATTGTTCAAAATGTCAAAAATAGTCTTCTAAACATTAAAACCAAATTTTAAGATCGTTTTCCAACGATACGGTTTTAAAATCGCACGCGGCTAAAAAACCGCATTAACAAAATTGTTTAAAAATCCAGTTAAAAATATCAAAAACACTCTCAAAACGAATGCTAAGATCGTTTTTTAATAATGCGGTTTTAAAATCGCTCGCGGCCAAAAAACCGCCTTGACAAAAAATTGTTCAAAATGTCAAAAATAGTCTTCTAAACATTAAAACCAAATTTTAAGATCGCTTTTCAACGATACGGTTTTAAAATCGCACGCGGCTAAAAAACCGCATTAACAAAATTGTTCAAAAATCCGGTTAAAAATGTCAAAAACACTCTCAAAACGAATGGTACGATCGTTTTTTAATAATGCGGTTTTAAAATCGCTCGCGGCCAAAAAAACGCCTTGACAAATAATTGTTCAAATCCTGTTTAAAATGTCAAAATAGTCTTCTAAACATTAAAACCAAATTTTAAGATCGTTTTTTAACGATACGGTTTTAAAATCGCACGCGGCTAAAAAACCGCATTAACAAAATTGTTCAAAAATCCGGTTAAAAATGTCAAAAACACTCTCAAAACGAATGGTACGATCGTTTTTTAATAATGCGGTTTTAAAATCGCTCGCGGCCAAAAAAACGCCTTGACAAAAAATTGTTCAAATCCTGTTTAAAATGTCAAAATAGTCTTCTAAACATTAAAACCAAATTTTAAGATCGTTTATCAACGATACGGTTTTAAAATCGCACGCGGCTAAAAAACCGCATTAACAAAATTTTTCAAAAATCCGGTTAAAAATGTCAAAAACACTCTCAAAACGAATGGTACGATCGTTTTTTAATAATGCGGTTTTAAAATCGCTCGCGGCCAAAAAAACGCCTTGACAAAAAATTGTTCAAATCCTGTTTAAAATGTCAAAATAGTCTTCTAAACATTAAAACCAAATTTTAAGATCGTTTATCAACGATACGGTTTTAAAATCGCACGCGGCTAAAAAACCGCATTAACAAAATTGATCAAAAATCCGGTTAAAAATGTCAAAAACACTCTCAAAACGAAAGCTACGATCGTTTTTTAATAATGCGGTTATAAAACCGCTCGCGGCCAAAAAACCGCCTTGACAAAAAATTGTTTAAAATGTCAAAAATAGTCGTCTAAACATTAAAACCAAATTTTAAGATCATTTATTAACGATACGGTTTTAAAATCGCACGCGGCTAAAAAACCGCATTAACAAAACTGTTGAAAAACCCGGTTTAAAATGTCAAAAACACTCGAAACGAATGCTAAGATCGTTTTTTAATAATGCGGTTTTAAAATCGCTCGCGGCCAAAAAACCGCCTTGACAAAAAATTGTTCAAATCCTGTTTAAAATGTCAAAAATAGTCTTCTAAACATTAAAACCAAATTTTAAGATCGTTTTTCAACGATACGGTTTTAAAATCGCACGCGGCTAAAAACCGCATTGATTAAATTGTGTTAAATATATCAAAAATAGTCTTGGAAACATTCAAAACAACTTTTATGATCGTTTTCCAATTATGTGATTTCAAAATTGCTCGCGGCCAAAAAACCGCTTTGACAAAAAATTGTTCAAATTCTGTTTAAAATGTCAAAAATAGTCTTCTAAACATTAAAACCAAATTTTAAGATCGTTTTTCAACGATACGGTTTTAAAATCGCACGCGGCTAAAAAACCGCATTGATTAAATTGTGTTAAATATATCAGAAATAGTATTTGAAACATTCAAAACTTGTTTTAAGATCGTTTTCCAACGATACGGTTTTAAAATCGCACGCTGCTAAAAAAACCGCATTTAAATATGTCAAAAATAGTCTTGGAAACATTCAAAACTTTTATAGATCGTTTTCCAATGATGTGATTTCATAATTGCTCGCGGCCAAAAAACCGCTTTGACAAAAAATTGTTTAAATCCTGTTTAAAATGTCAAAAATAGTCTTCTTAACATTAAAACCAAATTTTAAGATCATTTTTCAACAATACGGTTTTAAAATCGCACGCGGCTAAAAACCCGCATCGATTAAATTGTGTTAAAATGTCAAAAATAGTCTTGGAAACATTCAAAACAACTTTAATGATCGTTTTCCAATTATGTGATTTCAAAATTGCTCGCGGCCAAAAAATTGTTCAAATTCTGTTTAAAATGTCAAAAATAGTCTTCTAAACATTAAAACCAAATTTTAACATCGTTTTTCAATGAGGCGATTTTAAAACCGCACGCGGCAAACAAACCGCGTTGATACAAAATTGTTCAAATCCTATTAAAAATGTAAAAATAGTCTTAGTAACGAATTTTAAGATCGTTTTTCAATGATGCTATTTTAAAACCGCACGCGGCAAAAAAACCGCGTTGACACAAAATTGTTCAAATCGGGTTAAAAATATAAAAACAGTCTTAGAAATGAATATTAAGATCGTTTTTCAATGATCCGATTTTAAAACCGCACGCGGCAAAAAAACCGTGTTGACACAAAATGTTCAAATCAGGTTAAAAATGTCAAAACATACTTAGAAATGAATTTTAAGATCGTTTTTCAATGATGCGATTTTAAAACCGCACGCGGCAAAAAAAACGCGTTTACACAAAATTGTTCAAATCCAATTAAATATGTAAAAACAGTCTTAGAAACGAATTTTAAGATCGTTTTTCAATGATGCGATATTAAAACCGCACGTGGCAAAAAAACCGCGTTGACACAAAATGTTCAAATCTGGGTAAAAATGCAAAACGAAACGAATTTAAAGATCGTTTTTCAGTGATGCGATTTTAAAACCGCACGCGGAAAAAAAACCGGATTGATACAAAATTGGTCAATTCGGGTTAAAAATGTCAAAACAGTATTAGAAATGAATTTTAAGATCGTTTTTCAGTGATGCGATTTTAAAACCGCACGCGGCAAAAAAACCGCGTTGACACAAAATGTTCAAATCTGGGTAAAAATGCAAAAACAGTCTTAGAAACGAATTTAAAGATCGTTTTTGAATGATACGATTTTAAAATCGCACGCGGCAAAAAAAACGCGTTGACAAAAAATTGTTCAAGTCGAGTTAAAATGTAAGAACAGTCTTAGAAATGAATTATAAGATCGTTTTTCAACGATGCGATTTTAAAACCGCTTGCGGCAAAAAAACCGGATATGTCTAAATATCCGATTAAACAGTTATCTGAAAGACAAATTTTAAATAAATGATAATATTTGACCCAAAATGGCGGATATATTTATTAACGTTAGTTTTTAGAGGAAACAAAAACTGTGTTTTTAGTTTTTAAGAAATGATTTTCTTTTGTTTGTTCAAAAAGTAGAGTAAGTATTTGTATTTTGAATAAATGTTGTAACAACCAAAATTCAATTCACTAATTGTATGTTTGTAGGAAATTTAGGTTATTATTTTCATTTATATTAATTTTTAATCATATTTTACCAAATATTTTGTAATAACATCAACCAAGTCGAAAAAAGAAGAGAAAAATAAAAGGAGCAAATTGGAAATGATTATTCTACAGTACTTAATCAGGTGAGTTTTATTTATTTAATTATATTTAATTATTTTTTTATATATATATAATAATTGTTGATTTAGAAATTATTGTAATTAAGAATTGATTTTATATATATCTTAATTAAAAATTTCTTAATTACATTAATTAATATAATATTAGATTAGGGTTTGTTTTTTTATATATTTGTATCACTTGCACAAAGTTGTGAGTTAAAATGGCAAATTTATCACAAATAAATTGTGAATGAAATATTGTTAAATAAATTGCATGTTTTATTGGATATATATTTAATATTAATTAATATTTATATCCAATAATAATAATTATTATATTATTATTATATTGCTTTTGTGGTGGTGATTAAATGCAATAAATAGCATTTTTACACACTTAACAGGAATTAATTGGAAAAAAATGGAACAGAAGATAATCATTAAGAAGAGGATTGTGTTGTTGTTGTTTTTAGTGTTGGTTTTTTATTATTCGAATACATTTTTTGAATACAAATTTTGGTTTAGTAAAATCGATACATATATAAAAATTAATCAACAATAAAGCTGATGGAACTTTGTACTTCAGTCTACCGTGTATGCCATGTGAGCGAAAGTGTACGTAATATCGATAGATTGATCATTTAGAAGATTGGGAAATATGAAAAAGAGTGTGGAATTCCGATAAAAATGAAGATTTCTATACTTCAGTCTACCGCATATGCCATATTAGTGAAAGTGGTGATAGGTAACGTACGTGTGTACGTAGACTTTTTTTATCGAGTTACTTGAGAAGTCCACTAAAAGTTTTGCTTCAGATTGATTATTAAGAATCAAGAAAAAACGAAAAGAACTGTTTTATTTATTGATCCTACTCAGGACGCGCGTACAGAAGTGATAACTTCAATTAATGTAAAAATTAAAAAAAAATTCAAAGTTCGATAACTTTTTTATTTGTAAACGTACAAAAAGTTATAACCTATCAAAAGATAGAAAATTCTCTAACAAATTTAAAAATGTAACTATTTTAATTGTAACTTTTTTAGTTTTCGATATACGAGGGAACTACAATTTTAACAAAAATTTTGTAATTCCCCCGTATATTGAAAATTATAAAAGGTATGATAAAACTAATAGAAATTTTGGATTTTTGAGAAAATTTCCCATCTTTTGATAGGTTATAACTTTTTGTACGTTAATAAATAAAAAAGTTACGAGGGAATTACAAATTTTAACAAAAATTTTGTAATTCCCCCGTATATTGAAAACTATAAAAGATATGAAAAAACTAATTGGAATTTTGGATTTTTGAAAAAATTTCCTTTCTTTTGATAGGTTATAACTTTATGTACGTTAATAAATAAAAAAGTTACGAGGGTAATTCCCCCTTATATTGGAAAATATAAAAGATATGGAAAAACTAATTGGAATTTTGGATTTTTGAAGAAATTTCCTATCTTTTGATAGGTTATAACTTTATGTACGTTAATAAATAAAGAAGTTTTTCAATGATGTGATTTTAAAACCGCACGCGGGAAAAAAACCGGATTGATACAAAATTGTTTAATTCTGGTTAAAAATGATAAAACAGTCTTAGAAATAAATTTTAAGATCGTTTTTCAATGATCCGATTTTAAAACCGCACGCGGCAAAAAAACCGTGTTGATACAAAATGTTCAATTTGGGTTAAAAATGTCAAAACATACTTAGAAATGAATTTAAGATCGTTTTTCAATGATGCGATTTTAAAACCGCACGCGGCAAAAAAACCGCGTTGACACAAAATGTTCAAATGGGTTAAAAATGTCAAAACAGACTTAGAAATGAATTTTAAGATCGTTTTTCAATGATGCGATTTTAAAACCGCACGCGGCAAAAAAACCGCGTTGATACAAAATGTTCAATTTGGGTTAAAAATGTCAAAACATACTTAGAAATGAATTTAAGATCGTTTTTCAATGATGCGATTTTAAAACCGTACGCGGCAAAAAAACCGCGTTGATACAAAATTGTTCAAATCGGGTTAAAAATGTAAAAACAGTCTTAGAAATGAATTATAAGATCGTTTTTCAGTGATGCGATTTTAAAACCGCGTTGATACAAAGTTGTTCAAATCTTATTAAAAATGTAAATAGTCTTTGTAACGAATTTTAAGATCGTTTTTCAATGATGCGATTTTAAAACCGCACGCGGCAGAAATACCGCGTTGACACAAAATGTTCAAATCTGGGTAAAAATGCAAAAACAGTCTTAGAAATGAATTTTAAGATCGTTTTTCAATGATGCGATTTTAAAACCGCACGCGGCAAAAAAACCGCGTTGATACAAAATTGTTCAAATCGGGTTAAAAATGTAAAAACAGTCTTAGAAATGAATTATAAGATCGTTTTTCAATGATGCGATATTAAAACCGCATGCGGCAAAAAAACCGCGTTGACACAAAATGTTCAAATGGGTTAAAAATGTCAAAACAGACTTAGAAATGAATTTTAAGATCGTTTTTCAATGATGCGATTTTAAAACCGCACGCGGCAAAAAAACCGCGTTGATACAAAATTGTTCAAATCGGGTTAAAAATGTAAAAACAGTCTTAGAAATGAATTATAAGATCATTTTTCAGTGATGCGATTTTAAAACCGCACGCGGCAAAAAAACCGCGTTGATACAAAGTTGTTCAAATCTTATTAAAAATGTAAATAGTCTTAGTAACGAATTTTAAGATCGTTTTTCAATGATGCGATTTTAAAACCGCACGCGGCAAAAAAAACCGCGTTGACACAAAATGTTCAAATGGGTTAAAAATGTCAAAACAGACTTTGAAATGAATTTTAAGATCGTTTTTCAATGATGCGATTTTAAAACTGCACGCGGTAAAAAAACCGTGTTGATACAAAATTGTTCAAATGGGTTAGAAATATCAAAACAGACTAAGAAATAAATTTTAAGATCGTTTTTCAATGATGCGATTTTAATACCACACGCGGCAAAAAAACCGCGTTGATACAAAATTGTTCAAATCGGGTTAAAAATGTAAAAACAGTCTTAGAAATGAATTATAAGATCGTTTTTCAGTGATGCGATTTTAAAACCGCACGCGGCTAAAAAACTGCGTTGATACAAAATTGTTTAAATGGGTTAGAAATATCAAAACAGACTAAGAAATATATTTTTAGATCGTTTTTCAATGATGCGACTTTAATACCGCACGCGGCAAAAAAACCGCGTTGATACAAAATTGTTCAAATCGGGTTAAAAATGTAAAAACAGTCTTAGAAATGAATTATAAGATCGTTTTTCAGTGATGCGATTTTAAAACCGCACGCGGCAAAAAACTGCGTTGATACAAAATTGTTCAAATGGGTTAGAAATATCAAAACAGACTAAGAAATATATTTTTAAATCGTTTTTCAATGATGCGATTTTAATACCGCACGCGGCAAAAAAACCGCGTTGATACAAAATTGTTCAAATCGGGTTAAAAATGTAAAAACAGTCTTAGAAATGAATTATAAGATCGTTTTTCAGTGATGCGATTTTAAAACCGCACGCGGCAAAAAAACCGCGTTGATACAAAATTGTTCAAATCCTATTAAAAAGGTAAAAATAGTCTTAGTAAAGAATTTTAAGATCGTTTTTCAATGATGCGATTTTAAAACCGCACGCGGGAAAAAAACCGGATTGTACAAAATTCAATTCGGGTTAAAAATGTCAAAACAGACTTAGAAATGAATTTTAAGATCGTTTTTCAATGATGCGATTTTAAAACCGCACGCGGCTGAAAAACCGCGTTGACTCAAAATGTTCAAATCGGGTTAAAAATGTTAAAACATACTTAGAAATGAATTTTAAGATCGTTTTTCAATGATGCGATTTTAAAACCGCATGCGGCAAAAAAACCGCGTTGATACAAAATTGTTCAAATCCTATTAAAAATGTAAAAATAGTCTTAGTAACGAATTTTAAGATCGTTTTTGAATGATACGATTTTAAAACCGCACGCGGCAGAAAAACCGCGTTGACCCAAAATGTTCAAATCGGGTTAAAAATGTTAAAACATACTTAGAAATGAATTTTAAGATCGTTTTTCAATGATGCGATTTTAAAACCGCACGCGGCAAAAAAACCGCGTTGATACAAAATTGTTCAAATCTTATTAAAAATGTAAAAATAGTCTTAGTAACGAATTTTAAGATCGTTTTTCAATGATGCAATTTTAAAACCGCACGCGGCAAAAATACCGCGTTGACACAAAATTGTTCAAATTAAGTTAAAAATGTAAAAACAGTCTTAGAAGTGAATTTTAAGATCGTTTTTCAATGATGCGATTTTAAAACCGCACGCGGGAAAAAAACCGGATTTATACAAAATTGTTCAATTCGGGTTAAAAATGTCAAAACAGACTTAGAAATGAATTTTAAGATCGTTTTTCAATGATGCGATTTTAAAACCGCACGCGGCAGAAAAACCGCGTTGACCCAAAATGTTCAAATCGGGTTAAAAATGTTAAAACAGACTTTGAAATGAATTTTAAGATCGTTTTTCAATGATGCGATTTTAAAACCGTACAAAAACGTACAAAAAGTTATAACATATCAAAAGATAGGAAATTTTCTAAAAAATCCAAAATTCCAATTAGTTTTTTCATATCTTTTATAGTTTTCAATATACGGGGGAATTACAAAATTTTTATTAAAATTTGTAATTCCCTCGTAACTTTTTTATTTATTAACATACAAAAAGTTATAACCTATCAAAAGATAGGAAATTCTCTAACAAATTTAAAAATGTAACTAATTTATTTATAAATTTTTTATTTTTCGATATACGAGGGAATTACAAATGTTAACAAAAATTTTGTAATTCCCCCGTATATTGAAAACTATAAAAAAAAGGAAAAAAATAATTAGAGTTTAGGATTTTTGGGAAAATTTCCTATCGTAGGTTATATAACCATTTTTTACATTTTCACTCGACATAATAGCACCGTAACGCGTTACGTTACAAATAAGTTGATCCTCTTATAAGAAGTTATCACTTCAAAATGCGTATAAAACTGGAAATTCCGATAAAAGTGCAACTTACTATACTTCAATCTACCGCGTATACCATCTAAACGAAAGTGGTGATAAATAACGTACGTACGCAGACATTTTTTATCAAGTCTCAGAAGATCATAAAAAAGAGAAGATTGGAAGATGAAGATATATATCATCATTTCTGCAATGAAAATAAAAAGTTAATTTTTTAATCATCATTCTATGAGAAATAAAGAATGATGAAAGAAGATTTTTAAATTGATTAATAAATTAAGTATCGATTTTATTTAATCAAATGTAATTCAAAAAAATGTATCGAATTTGAGGAAGTTTCATCGATTCTAGTTTCGAATTTGAGGAAGTTTCATCGATTCTTTGATATATAGAAAAGAAGAATTTTGTGTATATATAATTAAACAAACAAAGAACTCATTTATAAGAGTTTGATTTAAAAAAGGAACTAAAAGAAGATTCTCTCTTTCTCTTTGAAGAAGAAGACGAAGAAATTAAGATAATGATAAATTAATAAGAGAGAATAGATCTTTATGCAGAAGATCACTGAATGTGTTTTCGAAATAGAGATAGAGAAAGACTAGGTTTCTAAAAAAAAAAAATATTTAAAATAGATTTAAAAAGATAAAGTTTTGTTTTAAAAAAGATTTTTCGTTTTTTGTATCTCAGGTTTACCGAGAGGACAAATACTGCAAATTCCAAATATAAAAATGAGGATGTTTACCAACAATAAATCTTCATAAAAATAAATGGAGGAGAGGAACTCCTGATTCGTAAAGTTTATTATAAAATTTTTTAGATTTAGTTAATTTTTGAAGTTATACTTCTATTCATGCACTCGATTTGTGTGGGGTTAAATGGGAAAAATCATTACATATCTAATGGTGTGAGTAAGAGAGAGATTGAAACACATATAAAGTATCAGTACATTGAAAAGAGATAGGATATACAAAAAACAGTCTGAGTTAATGTTTTGGAATATCATAGTGACGTATCACAATGTGTTTGACAGATTATTTTATAATTCTGTCACGTAAGTAAACATATAAAGTTTAGTATTTTATATTAATTATATTAATCATAATATTCAGTAATGAATATTGTATTGTAGTCACATGGGCATATTTTATGTAAATATCTGCTCAATTAGAAACAAGATAGGCGTTCTGGATACCTTTCTCCATGATCATAATATAAATACAGTGCTATTTGTCTGGTCGAGCACTTTCTTTTAACAGAAGAGGTTCAGCATCTAAGTGTCTTTGGTTATTACCCGAGCTCTTATTTTTGTCGTGTACAGAATAAACTGGGTGGAGCTATGATTTTGGCAAAACATGGTATGGAGGTAAATCCTTTAAAAATGATCAAAAACTTATCAGTTGAAGAACGAAACACCTGGTACTTAAGACGGACCTCGTCTCCAGGAAATGTTATACAAATCTGATACAAAATGAGTGTGTACTCGGTACCAGGAGGTTTTTGAGATCGCTGAACACGAATATCATATAATTGATAAATTATTGGCATAAAAATTTATGAATCCGTGCGCGTGCATAGAAGTATAACTTCTGCCGGCAGTCCCACTGACTGCCACACTATTTTTTTTTTTTTTAATAAATATACTTTAACAAAATATATTTTTGTTTATAAATATATATGTTTAAATATTAAATTTTATATATTTTGTTTTTGTATATTTATTATGTTTATAATAATACTAATTATATATAGTTAAAATATAATTTTAAAAAAAGTATAAAAATTGTAACGGAAACAAAAAAAAAATATTACAATCTGCAAATTTAATGATCAGAAATGTCTCAGGACGTGCGACAGAAGTGATAACTAATGTAAAAATTAACGATATCAAACGATTATCAACGATGTTTCAACCGTTTTTCACCATTTTTAATGATTCTTCACAATTGTCAACGATTATCAACAACTTTTTCACGATTTTCAACGATTTTTCACAATTGTCAACGATTATCAACAATTTTTTTAACATTTTTTACAATTATCAACGATTTTTCACAATTTTCAACCATCTTCAACGATTTTTCACAATTGTCATCAATATCTAACGATGATCAACAATTTTCACGATTTTCAACGATATTTCATAATTATCGACGATTTTTCACAATTGTCAACAATCTTTAACTATTTTTCACTATTTTCAACGATCTTTAACGATTTTTCAAAATTCTTAACGATTATCAACAAATTTTTTACAATTTCCAACAATTTTTCACGATTTTCAACGATATCAAACGATTATCAACAATGTTTCAACCGTTTTTCACCGTTTTTATCGATTATCAACAATTTTTTTACTATTTTTCACGATTTTTCACAATTTTCAACGATTATCAACAATTTTTTCACTATTTTTCACGATTTTCAACGATTTTTCACAATTTTCAACTATTATCAACAATTTTTTCAACATTTTTCACAATTATCAACGATTTTTAACTATTTTCAATTTTTTTTACAATTATCAACCATCTTCAACGATTTTTCACAATTGTCATCGATATCTAACGATTATCAACAATTTTGACGATTTTCAACGATATTTCATAATTATCGACGATTTTTCACAATTGTCAACTATCTTTAACTATTTTTCACTATTTTCAACGATCTTTAACGATTTTTCAAAATTCTTAACGATTATCAATAAATTTTTTACAATTTCCAACAATTTTTCACGATTTTCAACGATATCAACAATTTTTTTACTATTTTTCACGATTTTTAACGATTTTTCACAATTTTCAACGATTATCAACAATTTTTTCACTATTTTCAACGATTTTTCACAATTGTCAACGATTATCAACAATTTTTTCAACATTTTTCACAATTATCAACGATTTTTCACTATTTTTAATTTTTTTACAATTTTCAACCATCTTTAACGATTTTTTACAGTTGTCATCGATATCTAACGATTATCAACAATTTTGACGATTTTGAACGATATTTCATAATTATCGACGATTTTTCACAATTGTCAACTATCTTTAACTATTTTTCACTATTTTCAACGATCTTTAACGATTTTTCAAAATTCTTAACGATTATCAACAAATTTTTCACAATTTCCAACAATTTTTAACGATATCAAACGATTATCAACGATGTTTCAACCGTTTTTCACCCTTTTTAACGATTCTTCACAAGTGTCAACAATTATCAATAATTTTTTCACGATTTTCAACGATTTTTCACAATTGTCAACGATTTTTCACTATTTTTAATTTTTTTACAATTTTCAACCATCTTCAACGATTTTTCACAATTGTCATCGATATCTAACGATTATCAACAATTTTGACGATTTTCAACGATATTTCATAATTATCGACGATTTTTCACAATTGTCAACTATCTTTAACTATTTTTCACTATTTTCAACGATTTTTCAAAATACTTAACGATTATCAACAAATTTTTTACAATTTACAACAATTTTTCACGATTTTTAACGATATCAAACGATTATCAACGATGTTTCAACCGTTTTTCACCATTTTTAACGATTCTTTACGATTGTCAAGAATTATCAATAATTTTTTCACGATTTTCAACGATTTTTCACAATTTTCAACGATATCAAACGATTATCAACGATGTTTCAACCGGTTTTCACCATTTTTATCGATTCTTTACAATTTTCAACGATTATCAACAATTTTTTTACTATTTTTCACGATTTTTAACGATTTTTCACAATTTTCAACGATTATCAACAATTTTTTCACTATTTTTCACGATTTTCAACGATTTTTCACAATTTTCAACGATTATCAACAATTTTTTTACTATTTTTCACGATTTTTCACAATTATCAACGATTTTTAACTATTTTCAATTTTTTTACAATTATCAACCATCTTCAACGATTTTTCACAATTGTCATCGATATCTAACGATTATCAACAATTTTGACGATTTTCAACGATATTTCATAATTATCGACGATTTTTCACAATTGTCAACTATCTTTAACTATTTTTCACTATTTTCAACGATTTTTCAAAATACTTAACGATTATCAACAAATTTTTTACAATTTACAACAATTTTTCACGATTTTTAACGATATCAAACGATTATCAACGATGTTTCAACCGTTTTTCACCATTTTTAACGATTCTTTACGATTGTCAAGAATTATCAATAATTTTTTCACGATGTTCAACGATTTTTCACAATTTTCAACGATATCAAACGATTATCAACGATGTTTCAACCGGTTTTCACCATTTTTATCGATTCTTTACAATTTTCAACGATTATCAACAATTTTTTTACTATTTTTCACGATTTTTAACGATTTTTCACAATTTTCAACGATTATCAACAATTTTTTCACTATTTTTCACGATTTTCAACGATTTTTCACAATTTTCAACGATTATCAACAATTTTTTTACTATTTTTCACGATTTTTCACAATTTTCAACGATTATCAACAATTTTTTTACTATTTTTCACGATTTTTAACGATTTTTCACAATTTTCAACGATTATCAACAATTTTTTCACTATTTTTCACGATTTTCAACGATTTTTCACAATTTTCAACGATTATCAACAATTTTTTCAACATTTTTCACAATTATCAACGATTTTTAACTATTTTCAATTTTTTTTACAATTATCAACCATCTTCAACGATTTTTCACAATTGTCATCAATATCTAACGATGATCAACAATTTTCACGATTTTCAACGATATTTCATAATTATCGACGATTTTTCACAATTGTCAACAATCTTTAACTATTTTTCACTATTTTCAACGATCTTTAACGATTTTTCAAAATTCTTAACGATTATCAACAAATTTTTTACAATTTCCAACAATTTTTCACGATTTTCAACGATATCAAACGATTATCAACAATGTTTCAACCGTTTTTCACCGTTTTTATCGATTATCAACAATTTTTTTACTATTTTTCACGATTTTTCACAATTTTCAACGATTATCAACAATTTTTTCACTATTTTTCACGATTTTCAACGATTTTTCACAATTTTCAACTATTATCAACAATTTTTTCAACATTTTTCACAATTATCAACGATTTTTAACTATTTTCAATTTTTTTTACAATTATCAACCATCTTCAACGATTTTTCACAATTGTCATCGATATCTAACGATTATCAACAATTTTGACGATTTTCAACGATATTTCATAATTATCGACGATTTTTCACAATTGTCAACTATCTTTAACTATTTTTCACTATTTTCAACGATCTTTAACGATTTTTCAA
This sequence comes from Altica lythri, assembly GCA_964028335.1. NCBI lineage: Eukaryota > Metazoa > Arthropoda > Insecta > Coleoptera > Chrysomelidae > Altica > Altica lythri. The sequence continues at coordinate 15,324,748 of OZ034811.1, forward strand.
AATACTTAACGATTATCAACAAATTTTTTACAATTTCCAACAATTTTTCACGATTTTCAACGATATCAAACGATTATCAACGATGTTTCAACCGGTTTTCACCATTTTTATCGATTCTTTACAATTTTCAACGATTATCAACAATTTTTTTACTATTTTTCACGATTTTTAACGATTTTTCACAATTTTCAACGATTATCAACAATTTTTTTACTATTTTTCACGATTTTTAACGATTTTTCACAATTTTCAACGATTATCAACAATTTTTTCACTATTTTTCACGATTTTCAACGATTTTTCACAATTTTCAACGATTATCAACAATTTTTTCAACATTTTTCACAATTATCAACGATTTTTAACTATTTTCAATTTTTTTACAATTTTCAACCATCTTTAACGATTTTTTACAGTTGTCATCGATATCTAACGATTATCAACAATTTTGACGATTTTCAACGATATTTCATAATTATCGACGATTTTTCACAATTGTCAACTATCTTTAACTATTTTTCACTATTTTCAACGATCTTTAACGATTTTTCAAAATTCTTAACGATTATCAACAAATTTGTTACAATTTCCAACAATTTTTCACGATTTTCAACGATATCAAACGATTATCAACGATGTTTCAACCGTTTTTCACCATTTTTAACGATTCTTCACGATTGTCAAGAATTATCAATAATTTTTTCACGATTTTCAACGATTATCAACAATTTTTTTACTATTTTTCACGATTTTTAACGATTTTTCACAATTTTCAACGATTATCAACAATTTTTTTACTATTTTTCACGATTTTTAACGATTTTTCACAATTTTCAACGATTATCAACAATTTTTTCACTATTTTTCACGATTTTCAACGATTTTTCACAATTTTCAACTATTATCAACAATTTTTTCAACATTTTTCACAATTATCAACGATTTTTAACTATTTTCAATTTTTTTTACAATTATCAACCATCTTCAACGATTTTTCACAATTGTCATCGATATCTAACGATTATCAACAATTTTGACGATTTTCAACGATATTTCATAATTATCGACGATTTTTCACAATTGTCAACTATCTTTAACTATTTTTCACTATTTTCAACGATCTTTAACGATTTTTCAAAATTCTTAACGATTATCAACAAATTTGTTACAATTTCCAACAATTTTTCACGATTTTCAACGATATCAAACGATTATCAACGATGTTTCAACAGTTTTTCGCCATTTTTAAATTCTTCACAATAATTGTCAACGATTATCAACAATTTTTTCACTATTTTTCACGATTTTCAACGATTTTTCACAATTGTCAACGATTATCAACAATTTTTTCAACATTTTTCGCAATTATCAACGATTTTTCACTATTTTCAATTTTTTTACAATTGTCATCGATATCTAACGATTATCAACAATTTTCACGATTTTCAACGATATTTCATAATTATCGACGATTTTTCACAATTGTCAACTATCTTTAACTATTTTTCACTATTTTTAACGATCTTTAACGATTTTTCAAAATTCTTAACGATTATCAACAAATTTTTTACAATTTACAACAATTCTTCACGATTTTCAACGATATTTCATAATTATCGACGATTTTTTACAATTGTCAACTATCTTTAACTATTTTTCACTAATTTCAACGATCTTTAACGATTTTTCAAAATTCTTAACGATTATCAATAAATTTTTCACAATTTCCAACAATTCTTCACGATTTTCAACGATTTTTTACAATTATCAACGATATCAAATGATTATTAACGATGTTTCAACCGTTTTTCACCATTTTTAACGATTCTTCACAATTGTCAACAATTATCAATAATTTTTTCACGATTTTTAACGATTTTTTACAATTGTCAACGATTATCAACAATTTTTTCAACATTTTTCACAATTATCAACGATTTTTCACTATTTTCAATTTTTTTTTAATTTTCAACCATCTTCAACGATTTTTCACAATTGTCATCGATATCTAACGATTATCAACAATTTTCAACGATATTTCATAATTATCGACAATTTTTCACAATTGTCAACTATCTTTAACTATTTTTTACTATTTTCAACGATCTTTAACGATTTTTCAAAATTGTTAACGATTATCAATAAATTTTTTACAATTTCCAACAATTTTTCACGATTTTCAACGATATCAAACGATTATCAACGATGTTTCAACCGTTTTTCATCATTATTAACGATTCTTCACAATTGTCAACAATTATCAATAATTTTTTCACGAATTTCAACGATTTTTCACAATTGTCAACGATTATCAACAATTTTTTCAACATTTTTCACAATTATCAACGATTTTTCACTATTTTCAATTTTTTTACAATTTTCAACCTTCTTCAACGATTTTTCACTATTGTTATTAATATGTAACGATTATCAACAATTTTCACTATTTTTAACGATATTTCATAATTATCGACGATTTTTCACAACTGTCAACTATCTTTAACTATTTTTCACTATTTTCAACGATCTTTAACGATTTTTCAAAATTCTTAACGATTATCAATAAATTTTTCATAATTTCCAACAATTTTTCACGATTTTAGTTTTTAATATACGGGGGAATTACAAAATTTTTGTTAAAATTTGTAATTCCCTCGTAACTTTTTTTATTTATTAACGTACAAAAAGTTATAACCTATCAAAAAATAGGAAATTTTCTCAAAAATTTAAAAATGTAATTATTTTTTTTAATAAATGTTCTAGTTTTCGATATACGAGGGAATTACAAATTTTAACAAAAATTTTGTAATTCCCCCGTATATTGAAAACTATAAAAGATATACAAAAAGTAATTAGAATTTTGGATTCTTGAGAAAATTTCCTATCGTTTGATAGGTTATAACATTTTTTACGTTGCCCCCTCCCATAAAAAGTTATCACTTCAAAACGCTTTTCTATCTTTTTTTTTGTTTTCGACAAATTCAAATTACAAATTAAAGAAATTAATCGAATTATCGTTTTTTTTTTTTTTTAATTAATTTTAAAGCCGTCCGCGGTCGAAAAACCGCGCGCGGTCAAAAAACCGCATTGACACAAAAATTTTGAAATTTTGTTAGATAATGTCAAAAACTGTTCAGGAACATTCAAAACCATCTTTTTTTCCTTTAGTATCTGTTTTTTTTGACATATTCTTAAAAATCCATAATTATCATAAAAATTATTTTTTTTTTTTTAGAAAATTTAAATTTTGTATTAAATCAAAAAACAAAACAAAATTGTAAATTTTTTAGTTTCAAATTATCTAGTTTTAAAGTCTATTTGTTTGCAGTTGGCAGCACAGTAAATTCATTATAAATGCAAATCCTTCAAAACTGAATAGATCCCATGACCGTAGAACCGAAATTTTTTTAAATCATAATTTAAATTAAAATAAAAATTAAAAGTAAAATAAAAATATGCTACATATTAAAAAGTAAAATCAAAAAACAAAATATTCTAAATATCGTATTATGACTACTTATCCCTTACCTAAGAAGATTAAAATATGATTAAAAGAAATTTCTTAATACCGATATAAATAAGTATGTGCGCTACTGATTTAGGGTCTTGTTTACAACATTTTACGATTTAATCATAAATAGATCCCATGACCGTAGAACCGAAGTTTTTTTAAAATTTCTTAATACCGATATAAATAAGTACGTGCGCTACTGATTTAGGGTCTTGTTTACAACATTTTACGATTTAATCATAAATAAATCCCATGACCGTAGAACCGAAGTTATTTTAAAATTTCTTAATACCGATATAAATAAGTACGTGCGCTACTGATTTAGGGTCTTGTTTACAACATTTTACGATTTAATCATAAATAGATCCCATGACCGTAGAACCGAAGTTTTTTTAAAATTCCTTAATACCGATATAAATAAGTATGTGCGCTACTGATTTAGGGTCTTGTTTACAACATTTTACGATTTAATCATAAATAGATCCCATGACCGTAGAACCGAAGTTTTTTTAAAATTTCTTAATACCGATATAAATAAATACGTGCGCTACTGATTTAAGGTCTTGTTTACAACATTTTACGATTTAATCATAAATAGATCCCATGACCGTAGAACCGAAGTTTTTTTAAAATTTCTTAATACCGATATAAATAAGTACGTGCGCTACTGATTTAGAGTCTTGTTTACAATTTTACGATTTAATCATAAATAGATCCCATGACCGTAGAACCGAAGTTATTTTAAAATTTCTTAATACCGATATAAATAAGTACGTGCGCTACTGATTTAGGGTCTTGTTTACAACATTTTACGATTTAATCATAAATAGATCCCATGACCGTAGAACCGAAGTTTTTTTAAAATTCCTTAATACCGATATAAATAAGTACATGCGCTACTGATTTAGGGTCTTGTTTACAACATTTTACGATTTAATCATAAATAGATCCCATGACCGTAGAACCGAAGTTTTTTTAAAATTCCTTAATACCGATATAAATAAGTATGTGCGCTACTGATTTAGGGTCTTGTTTACAACATTTTACGATTTAATCATAAATAGATCCCATGACCGTAGAACCGAAGTTTTTTTAAAATTTCTTAATACCGATATAAATAAATACGTGCGCTACTGATTTAAGGTCTTGTTTACAACATTTTACGATTTAATCATAAATAGATCCCATGACCGTAGAACCGAAGTTTTTTTAAAATTTCTTAATACCGATATAAATAAGTACGTGCGCTACTGATTTAGAGTCTTGTTTACAATTTTACGATTTAATCATAAATAGATCCCATGACCGTAGAACCGAAGTTATTTTAAAATTTCTTAATACCGATATAAATAAGTACGTGCGCTACTGATTTAGGGTCTTGTTTACAACATTTTACGATTTAATCATAAATAGATCCCATGACCGTAGAACCTAAGTTTTTTTAAAATTCCTTAATACCGATATAAATAAGTATGTGCGCTACTGATTTAGGGTCTTGTTTACAACATTTTACGATTTAATCATAAATAGATCCCATGACCGTAGAACCGAAGTTTTTTTAAAATTTCTTAATACCGATATAAATAAGTACATGCGCTACTGATTTAGGGTCTTGTTTACAACATTTTACGATTTAATCATAAATAGATCCCATGACCGTAGAACCGAAGTTTTTTTAAAATTTCTTAATACCGATATAAATAAGTACGTGCGCTACTGATTTAGGGTCTTGTTTACAACATTTTACGATTTAATCATAAATAGATCCCATGACCGTAGAACCGAAGTTTTTTTAAAATTTCTTAATACCGATATAAATAAGTACGTGCGCTACTGATTTAGGGTCTTGTTTACAACATTTTACGATTTAATCATAAATAGATCCCATGACCGTAGAACCGAAGTTTTTTTAAAATTTCTTAATACCGATATAAATAAGTACGTGCGCTACTGATTTAGGGTCTTGTTTACAACATTTTACGATTTAATCATAAATAGATCCCATGACCGTAGAACCGAAGTTTTTTTAAAATTTCTTAATACCGATATAAATAAGTACGTGCGCTACTGATTTAGAGTCTTGTTTACAATTTTACGATTTAATCATAAATAGATCCCATGACCGTAGAACCGAAGTTTTTTTAAAATTTCTTAATACCGATATAAATAAGTACGTGCGCTACTGCTTTAGGGTCTTGTTTACAACATTTTACGATTTAATCATAAATAGATCCCATGACCGTAGAACCGAAGTTTTTTTAAAATTTCTTAATACCGATATAAATAAGTACGTGCGCTACTGATTTAGGGTCTTGTTTACAACATTTTACGATTTAATCATAAATAGATCCCATGACCGTAGAACCGAAGTTTTTTTAAAATTTCTTAATACCGATATAAATAAGTACGTGCGCTACTGATTTAGAGTCTTGTTTACAACATTTTACGATTTAATCATAAATAGATCCCATGACCGTAGAACCGAAGTTTTTTTAAAATTTCTTAATACCGATATAAATAAGTACGTGCGCTATTGATTTAGGGTCTTGTTTACAACATTTTACGATTTAATCATAAATAGATCCCATGACCGTAGAACCGAAGTTTTTTTAAAATTTCTTAATACCGATATAAATAAGTACGTGCGCTACTGATTTAGGGTCTTGTTTACAACATTTTACGATTTAATCATAAATAGATCCCATGACCGTAGAACCGAAGTTTTTTTTTAAATTTTTTAATACCGATATAAATAAGTACGTGCGCTACTGATTTAGAGTCTTGTTTACAACATTTTACGATTTAATCATAAATAGATCCCATGACCGTAGAACCGAAGTTTTTTTAAAATTTCTTAATACCGATATGAATAAGTACGTGCGCTACTGATTTAGGGTCTTGCTTACAACATTTTACGATTTAATCATAAATAGATCCCATGACCGTAGAACTGAAGTTTTTTTAAAATTTCTTAATACCGATATAAATAAGTACTAGCGCTACTGATTTAGGGTCTTGTTTACAAAATTTAGGATTTAATCATAAATAGATCCCATGACCGTAGAACCGAAGTTTTTTTAAAATTTCTTAATACCGATATAAATAAGTACGTGCGCTACTGATTTAGGGTCTTGTTTACAACATTTTACGATTTAATCATAAATAGATCCCATGACCGTAGAACCGAAGTTTTTTTAAAATTTCTTAATACCGATATAAATAAGTACGTGCGCTACTGATTTAGGGTCTTGTTTACAACATTTTACGATTTAATCATAAATAGATCCCATGACCGTAGAACCGAAGTTTTTTTAAAATTTCTTAATACCGATATAAATAAGTACGTGCGCTACTGATTTAGGGTCTTGTTTACAACATTTTACGATTTAATCATAAATAGATCCCATGACCGTAGAACCGAAGTTTTTTTAAAATTTCTTAATACCGATATAAATAAGTATGTGCGCTACTGATTTAGGGTCTTTTACAACATTTCACGATTTAATCATAAATAGATCCCATGACCGTAGAACCGAAGTTTTTTTAAAATTTCTTAATACCGATATAAATAAGTACGTGCGCTACTGATTTAGGGTCGTGTGTACAACATTTTACGATTTAATCATAAATAGATCCCATGACCGTAGAACCGAAGTTTTTTTAAAATTTCTTAATACCGATATGAATAAGTACGTGCGCTACTGATTTAGGGTCTTGCTTACAACATTTTACGATTTAATCATAAATAGATCCCATGACCGTAGAACCGAAGTTTTTTTAAAATTTCTTTATACCGATATAAATAAGTACGTGCGCTACTGATTTAGGGTCTTGTTTACAACATTTTACGATTTAATCATAAATAGATCCCATGACCGTAGAACCGAAGTTTTTTTAAAATTTCTTAATACCGATATAAATAAGTACGTGCGCTACTGATTTAGGGTCTTGTTTACAACATTTTACGATTTAATCATAAATAGATCCCATGACCGTAGAACCGAAGTTTTTTTAAAATTTCTTAATACCGATATAAATAAGTACGTGCGCTACTGATTTAGGGTCTTTTACAACATTTCACGATTTAATCATAAATAGATCCCATGACCGTAGAACCGAAGTTTTTTTAAAATTTCTTTATACCGATATAAATAAGTACGTGCGCTACTGATTTAGGGTCTTGTTTACAACATTTTACGATTTAATCATAAATAGATCCCATGACCGTAGAACCGAAGTTTTTTTAAAATTTCTTAATACCGATATAAATAAGTACGTGCGCTACTGATTTAGGGTCTTGTTTACAACATTTTACGATTTAATCATAAATAGATCCCATGACCGTAGAACCGAAGTTTTTTTAAAATTTCTTAATACCGATATAAATAAGTACGTGCGCTACTGATTTAGGGTCTTGTTTACAACATTTTACGATTTAATCATAAATAGATCCCATGACCGTAGAACCGAAGTTTTTTTAAAATTTCTTAATACCGATATAAATAAGTACGTGCGCTACTGATTTAGGGTCCTGTTTACAACATTTTACGATTTAATCATAAATAGATCCCATGACCGTAGAACCGAAGTTTTTTTTAAAATTTCTTAATACCGATATAGGTAAGTACGTGCGCTACTGATTTAGAGTCTTGTTTACAACATTTTACGATTTAATCATAAATAGATCCCATGACCGTAGAACCGAAGTTTTTTTAAAATTTCTTAATACCGATATAAATAAGTACGTGCGCTACTGATTTAGGGTCTTGTTTACAAAATTTAGGATTTAATCATAAATAGATCCCATGACCGTAGAACCGAAGTTTTTTTAAAATTTCTTAATACCGATATAAATAAGTACGTGCGCTACTGATTTAGGGTCTTGTTTACAACATTTTACGATTTAATCATAAATAGATCCCATGACCGTAGAACCGAAGTTTTTTTTAAAATTTCTTAATACCGATATAGATAAGTACGTGCGCTACTGATTTAGAGTCTTGTTTACAACATTTTACGATTTAATCATAAATAGATCCCATGACCGTAGAACCGAAGTTTTTTTAAAATTTCTTAATACCGATATAAATAAGTACGTGCGCTACTGATTTAGGGTCTTGTTTACAACATTTTACGATTTAATCATAAATAGATCCCATGACCGTAGAACCGAAGTTTTTTTTTAAATTTCTTAATACCGATATAAATAAGTACGTGCGCTACTGATTTAGAGTCTTGTTTACAACATTTTACGATTTAATCATAAATAGATCCCATGACCGTAGAACCGAAGTTTTTTTAAAATTTCTTAATACCGATATAAATAAGTACGTGCGCTACTGATTTAGGGTCTTGTTTACAACATTTTACGATTTAATCATAAATAGATCCCATGACCGTAGAACCGAAGTTTTTTTAAAATTTCTTAATACCGATATAAATAAGTACGTGCGCTACTGATTTAGGGTCTTGTTTACAACATTTTACGATTTAATCATAAATAGATCCCATGACCGTAGAACCGAAGTTTTTTTAAAATTTCTTAATACCGATATAAATAAGTACGTGCGCTACTGATTTAGGGTCCTGTTTACAACATTTTACGATTTAATCATAAATAGATCCTATGACCGTAGAACCGAAGTTTTTTTAAAATTTCTTAATACCGATATAAATAAGTACGTGCGCTACTGATTTAGGGTCTTGTTTACAAAATTTAGGATTTAATCATAAATAGATCCCATGACCGTAGAACCGAAGTTTTTTTAAAATTTCTTAATACCGATATAAATAAGTACGTGCGCTACTGATTTAGGGTCTTGTTTACAACATTTTACGATTTAATCATAAATAGATCCCATGACCGTAGAACCGAAGTTTTTTTAAAATTTCTTTATACCGATATAAATAAGTACGTGCGCTACTGATTTAGGGTCTTGTTTACAACATTTTACGATTTAATCATAAATAGATCCCATGACCGTAGAACCGAAGTTTTTTTAAAATTTCTTAATACCGATATAAATAAGTACGTGCGCTACTGATTTAGGGTCTTGTTTACAACATTTTACGATTTAATCATAAATAGATCCCATGACCGTAGAACCGAAGTTTTTTTAAAATTTCTTTATACCGATATAAATAAGTACGTGCGCTACTGATTTAGGGTCTTGTTTACAACATTTTACGATTTAATCATAAATAGATCCCATGACCGTAGAACCGAAGTTTTTTTAAAATTTCTTAATACCGATATAAATAAGTACGTGCGCTACTGATTTAGGGTCTTGTTTACAACATTTTACGATTTAATCATAAATAGATCCCATGACCGTAGAACCGAAGTTTTTTTTTAAATTTCTTAATACCGATATAAATAAGTACGTGCGCTACTGATTTAGAGTCTTGTTTACAACATTTTACGATTTAATGACTTTTCTTGGCTGCCAACTCCAAATAGACTATAAAAAAAATTTTTTGGTAAAACAAAATTTGTACTATTTCAGTTTATTTTATTTATTTATAATTTTTAACAATTTTATATTCGATAACTGAAAATTGCAAATTTGTATTTCCAAATATATTTATTGACTAAATTTTTATAAACAATTATTTTTAATAAAATTTTGTATTTATAATAATAATAATAATAATAATTAAAATTGTAATATTTTATTAACTAATTATGCTATTAATAAAAAAATTATTTTTTTAATAATTTTATAAATTAAAATTTTCAGATGGAAAAGACCGAATTGGATGAACAGTTAACAAAAAGTTTAAATGAAAAAGAAATGTTATTAAAAGAATTATCATCAAAAAATGATTCTTTAAACGAATTAGAAATTATAATTGAAGAATTACGTGGAAATCAACCTGATAATGTTAAATTATTGAAAATTATGGAAAGTGATAAAATTGCCGCCACCAAAGCTGTACAACAAAATAAAGAATTGAAAGAACAATTGGAAAGTGTACAACAAGTTTTTGCCAAATTGGTAAGTCTTCTTTTTTTATAAAAAGTATCTAAAATGTCATATGTGAAACGTCATTATGTCAAAATGTCAAAAATATCAAATCTCATGTCATATGTCAAAAATGTGAAACGTCATATATGTCAAATGTCAAAATATGCAAATCTGAGGATTTTGTTATTTGACAGTTTGACATTTGTCTATTTGTTTGTTTAACATACGTCTGTTTGACATTTGTTTGTTTGACAGTTTGAAATTTATGACAGTTTGTCATTTGATAGTTTAACATTTGTCTGTTTAGCAGATTGACATTTAAAAGTTTGATATTTGACAGTTCCAGTGCTTAACAATTTGAGAATTTGACATTTGTCTGTTTGACAGTTGAAAATTATGACAGTTTGAAATTTGACAGTTGTCAATTGTTAATTTAACAATTGACATTTAAGTTTTACATTGGTCTGTTTGACATTTGGCAGTTTAATATTTGACAGTTCGAGTGTTTGACAACTTGAGTATTTGATATTCGTCTGTTTGACAGTTGAAAATTATGACAGTTTGACATTTGACAGTTTAAAATTTGTCATTTGTCTGTTGGACAGTTTTACATTGGTCTGTTTGACATTTGACAGTTCGAGTTTTTGACAATTTGATAATTTGGCATTCAAAAAGAAACGTCATTTGACAGTTTGACATTTGTCTATTTGCCTGTTTGACATTTGTTTGTTTGACAGTTTGTCATTTGACATTTTAACATATGTCTGTTTAGCAGATTGACATTTGAAAGTTGACAGTTCGAGTGTTTGACAACTTAAGAATTTGACATTTGTCTGTTTTTGAAAATTATGACAGTTTGAAATTTGACAATTGACATTTGAGTATTACATTAGTCTGTTTGACATTTGACAGTTCGAGTTTTTGACAATTTGATAATTTGGAATTAAAAAAAATAATGTCATTTGACAGTTTGACATTTGTCTATTTGCCTGTTTAACATACGTCTGTTTGACATTTGTTTGTTTGACAGTTTAAAATTTATGACAGATTGTCATTTGACAGTTTAACATTTTTTGTCTGTTTAGCAGATTGACATTTGAAAGTTTAATATTTGACAGTTCGAGTGTTTGACAACTTGAGTATTTGATATTCGTCTGTTTGACAGTTGAAAATTATGACAGTTTGACCTTTGACAGTTTGAAATTTGTCATTTGTCTGTTTGACATTTGACAGTTCGAGTTTTTGACAATTTGATAATTTGGCATTCAAAAAGAAACGTCATTTGACAGTTTGACATTTGTTAATTTGACATTTGTCTATTTGCCTGTTTAACATACGTCTGTTTGACGTTTGACAGTTTGAAATTTATGACAGTTTGTCATTTGACAGTTTAACATTTGTCTGTTTAGCAGATTGACGTTTGATATTTGACAGTTCGAGTGTTTGACAACTTAAGAATTTGACATTCATCTGTTTGACAGTTGAAAATTATGACAGTTTGACATTTGACAGTTGTCAATTGTTAATTTGACATTGACATTTGAGTTTTACATTGGTCTGTTTGACATTTGGCAGTTTCATATTTGACAGTTTGAGTTTTTGACAATTTGATAATATGGCATTAAAAAAAGTAACGTCATTTGACAGTTTGACATTTGTCTATTTGCCTGTTTAACATACGTCTGTTTGACAGTTTGAAATTTATGACAGTTTGTCATTTGACAGTTTAACATTTGTCTGTTTACCAGATTGACACTTGAAAGTTTGATATTTGACAGTTCCAAGTGTTTGACAACTTGAGAATTTGATATTCGTCTGTTTGACAGTTGAAAATTATGACAGTTTGACATTTGGCAGTTTAACATTTGACAGTTCGAGTTTTTGACAATTTGATAATTTGGCATTCAAAAAAAAATAACTCGTTTGACATTTGTCTATTTGCTTGTTTGACATTTGTTTGTTTGACAGTTTGTCATTTTACACATTTTTTGTCTGTTTAGCAGATTGACATTTGAAAGTTTGATATTTGACAGTTCGAGTGTTTGACAACTTAAGAATTTGACATTCGTCTGTTTGACAGTTGTCAGTTGTTAATTTGACAATTGACAGTTGAGTTTTACATTGGTCTGTTTGACATTTGGCAGTTCAAGTTTAATTTGACATTGAAAAAAAATAATGTCATTTGACCGTTTGACATTTGTCTATTTGCCTGTTTAACAAATGTCTGTTTGACATTTGTTTGTTTGACAGTTTTTCATTTGACAGTTTTAAATTTATGACAGTTTGCCATTTGACAATTTGAAATTTATGACAGTTTGTCATTTGGCAGTTTAATATTTGTCTGTTTAGCAGATTGACATTTGAAAGTTTGATATTTGACATTTCGAATGTTTGACAACTTGAGAATTTTGACAGTTGAAAATTATGGCAGTTTGACATTTGACAGTTTAAAATTTGACATTTGTCTGTTGGACAGTTTTACATTGGTCTGTTTGACATTTGGCAGTTTAACATTTGACAGTTCGAGTTTAATTTGACATTGAAAAAAAATAATTTCATTTGACCGTTTGACATTTGTCTATTTGCCTGTTTGACATTTGTTTGTTTGACAGTTTGTCATTTGACATTTTAACATATGTCTGTTTAGCAGATTGACATTTGAAAGTTGACAGTTCGAGTGTTTGACAACTTAAGAATTTGACATTTGTCTGTTTTTGAAAATTATGACAGTTTGAAATTTGACAATTGACATTTGAGTATTACATTAGTCTGTTTGACATTTGACAGTTCGAGTTTTTGACAATTTGATAATTTGGAATTAAAAAAAATAATGTCATTTGACAGTTTGACATTTGTCTATTTGCCTGTTTAACATACGTCTGTTTGACATTTGTTTGTTTGACAGTTTAAAATTTATGACAGATTGTCATTTGACAGTTTAACATTTTTTGTCTGTTTAGCAGATTGACATTTGAAAGTTTAATATTTGACAGTTCGAGTGTTTGACAACTTGAGTATTTGATATTCGTCTGTTTGACAGTTGAAAATTATGACAGTTTGACATTTGACAGTTTGAAATTTGTCATTTGTCTGTTGGACAGTTTTACATTGGTCTGTTTGACATTTGACAGTTCGAGTTTTTGACAATTTGATAATTTGGCATTCAAAAAAAAACGTCATTTGACAGTTTGACATTTGTTAATTTGGCATTTGTCTATTTGGCTGTTTAACATACGTCTGTTTGACGTTTGTTTGACAGTTTGAAATTTATGACAGTTTGTCATTTGACAGTTTAACATTTGTCTGTTTAGCAGATTGACGTTTGATATTTGACAGTTCGAGTGTTTGACAACTTAAGAATTTGACATTCGTCTGTTTGACAGTTGAAAATTATGACAGTTTGACATTTGACAGTTGTCAATTGTTAATTTGACATTGACATTTGAGTTTTACATTGGTCTGTTTGACATTTAGCAGTTTAACATTTAACAGTTCGAGTTTTTGACAATTTGATAATTTGGCATTAAAAAAAGAAACGTCATTTAACAGTTTGACATTTGTTAATTTGACATTTGTCTATTTGCCTGTTTAACATACGTCTGTTTGACAGTTTTTAATTTATGACAATTTGTCATTTGATAGTTTGACATTTGTCTGTTTAGCAGATTGACATTTGAAAGTTTGTTATTTGACAGTTCGAATGTTTGACCACTTGAGAATTTGACATTCGTCTGTTTGACAGTTGAAAATTATGCCAGTTTGACATTTGACAGTTGTCAATTGTTAATTTGACATTTGTCTGTGTGATAGTTTGACATTGGTCTGTTTGACGTTTGGCATTTTAACATTTGACAGTTCGAGTTTTTGACAATTTGATAATTTGGCATTCAAAAAAAATAACGTCATTTGACAGTTTGACATTTGTTAATTTGACATTTGTTTGTTTGTTTGACAGTTTGAAATTTATGACAGTTTGTCATTTGACAGTTTAACATTTTTTGTCTATTTAGCAGATTGACATTTGAAAGTTTGATATTTGACAGTTCCGAGTGTTTGACAACTTGAAAATTTGACATTCGTCTGTTTGACAGTTTAAAATTATGACAGTTTGACATTCGACAGTTTCAAATTTGACAGCTGTCAATTGTTAATTTGACAATTGACATTTGAGTTTTACATTGGTCATTTGACATTTGTCTATTTGCCTGTTTAACATACGTCTGTTTGACATTTGTTTGTTTGACAGTTTGAAATTTATGACAGTTTGTCATTTGACAGTTTAACATTTTTTGTCTGTTTAGCAGATTGACATTTGAAAGTTTGATATTTGACAGTTCCGAGTGTTTGACAACTTGAGAATTTGATATTCGTCTGTTTGACAGTTGAAAATTATGACAGTTTGACATTCGACAGTTTCAAATTTGACAGCTGTCAATTGTTAATTTGACAATTGACATTTGAGTTTTACATTGGTCATTTGACATTTGTCTATTTGCCTGTTTAACATACGTCTGTTTGACATTTGTTTGTTTGACAGTTTGAAATTTATGACAGTTTTAACATTTTTTGTCTGTTTAGCAGATTGACATTTGAAAGTTTGATATTTCACAGTTCGAGTGTTTGACAACTTGAGAATTTGATATTCGTCTGTTTGACAGTTGAAAATTATGACAGTTTGACATTTGACAGTTTGAAATTTGACATTTGTCTGTTGGACAGTTTTACATTGGTCTGTTTGACATTTGGCAGTTTAACATTTGACAGTTTGAGTTTGTTACAATTTGATAATTTAGCATTAAAAAAATAACGTCATTTGACAGTTTGACATTTGTTAATTTGACATTTGTCTATGCTTGTTTAACATGTTTGTTTGACAGTTTGAAATTTATGACAGTTTTTCATTTGATAGTTTAACATTTGTCTGTTTAGCAGATTGACATTTGAAAGTTTGATATTTGATAGTTCGAGTGTTTGACAACTTGAGAATTTGACATTCGTCTGTTTGACAGTTGAAAATTTGGACAATTTGACATTCGACAGTTTCAAATTTGACAGTTGTTAATTTGACAATTGAAATTTGAGTTTTACATTGGTCTGTTTGACATTTGGCAGTTTAACATTTGACAGTTCGAGTTTTTGACAATTTGATAATTTGGCATTAAAAACAAAATAACGTCATTTGACAGTTTGACATTTGTCTATTTGCCTGGATAACATACGTCTGTTTGACATTTGTTTGTTTGGCAGTTTGAAATTTATGACAGTTTAACATTTTTTTGTCTGTTTAGCAGATTGACATTTGTAAGTTTCATATTTGACAGTTCGAGTGTTTGACCACTTGAGAATTTAACGTTCGTCTGTTTGACAGTTGAAAATTATGCCAGTTTGACATTTGACAGTTGTCAATTGTTAATTTGACATTTGTCTGTGTGATAGTTTGACATTGGTCTGTTTGACGTTTGGCATTTTAACATTTGACAGTTCGAGTTTTTGACAATTTGATAATTTGGCATTCAAAAAAAATAACGTAATTTGACAGTTTGACATTTGTTTGTTTGACAGTTTGGAATTTATGACAGTTTGTCATTTGACAGTTTAACATTTGTCTGTTTAGCAGATTGACATTTGAAAGTTTGATATTTCACAGTTCGAGTGTTTGACAACTTGAGAATTTGATATTCGTCTGTTTGACAGTTGAAAATTATGACAGTTTGATATTTGACAGTTCAAGTTTTTGACAATTTGATAATTTTGCATTCAAAAAAAAATAACGTCATTTGACAGTTTGACATTTGTTAATTTGACATTTGTCTATTTGCCTGTTTAACCTACATCTGTTTGATATTTGTTTGTTTGACAGTTTGTCATTTGACAGTTTAACATTTTTTGTCTGTTTAGCAGATTGACATTTGAAAGTTTGATATTTGACATTTAGAGTGTTTGACAACTTGAAAATTTGACATTCGTCTGTTTGACAGTTGAAAATTATGACAGTTTGACAGTTGTCAATTGTTAATTTGACATTTGTTGGAGAGTTTGACGTTTGGCAGTTTAACATTTGACAGTTCGAGTTTTTGACAATTTGATAATTTTGCATTCAAAAAAAAAATAACGTCATTTGACAGTTTGACATTTGTTAATTTGACATTTGTCTATTTGCCTGTTTAACATACGTCTGTTTGACAGTTTGAAATTTATGACAGTTTGTCATTTGACAGTTTAACATTTTTTGTCTGTTTAGCAGATTGACATTTGAAAATTTGATATTTAACATTTCGAGTGTTTGACAACTTAAGAATTTGACATTCGGCTGTTTGACAGTTTCAAATTTGACAGTTGTCAGTTGTTAATTTGACAATTGACATTACATTGGTCTGTTTGACATTTGGCAGTTTAACATTTGACAGTTCGAGTTTAATTTGACATTGAAAAAAAATACTGTCATTTGACCGTTTGACATTTGTCTATTTGCCTGTTTGACATTTGTTTGTTTGACAGTTTGTCATTTGACATTTTAACATATGTCTGTTTAGCAGATTGACATTTGAAAGTTGACAGTTCGAGTGTTTGACAACTTAAGAATTTGACATTTGTCTGTTTTTGAAAATTATGACAGTTTGAAATTTGACAATTGACATTTGAGTATTACATTAGTCTGTTTGACATTTGGCAGTTTAACATTTGACAGTTCAAATTTTTGACAATTTGATAATTTGGAATTAAAAAAAATAATGTCATTTGACAGTTTGACATTTGTCTATTTGCCTGTTTAACATACGTCTGTTTGACATTTGTTTGTTTGACAGTTTAAAATTTATGACAGATTGTCATTTGACAGTTTAACATTTTTTGTCTGTTTAGCAGATTGACATTTGAAAGTTTAATATTTGACAGTTCGAGTGTTTGACAACTTGAGTATTTGATATTCGTCTGTTTGACAGTTGAAAATTATGACAGTTTGACATTTGACAGTTTGAAATTTGTCATTTGTCTGTTGGACAGTTTTACATTGGTCTGTTTGACATTTGACAGTTCGAGTTTTTGACAATTTGATAATTTGGCATTCAAAAAGAAACGTCATTTGACAGTTTGACATTTGTTAATTTGACATTTGTCTATTTGCCTGTTTAACATACGTCTGTTTGACGTTTGTTTGACAGTTTGAAATTTATGACAGTTTGTCATTTGACAGTTTAACATTTGTCTGTTTAGCAGATTGACGTTTGATATTTGACAGTTCGAGTGTTTGACAACTTAAGAATTTGACATTCGTCTGTTTGACAGTTGAAAATTATGACAGTTTGACATTTGACAGTTGTCAATTGTTAATTTGACATTGAAATTTGATTTTTACATTGGTCTGTTTGACATTTAGCAGTTTAACATTTAACAGTTCGAGTTTTTGACAATTTGATAATTTGGCATTCAAAAAGAAACGTCATTTAACAGTTTGACATTTGTTAATTTGACATTTGTCTATTTGCCTGTTTAACATACGTCTGTTTGACAGTTTTTAATTTATGACAATTTGTCATTTGATAGTTTGACATTTGTCTGTTTAGCAGATTGACATTTGAAAGTTTGTTATTTGACAGTTCGAATGTTTGACCACTTGAGAATTTAACGTTCGTCTGTTTGACAGTTGAAAATTATGCCAGTTTGACATTTGACAGTTGTCAATTGTTAATTTGACATTTGTCTGTGTGATAGTTTGACATTGGTCTGTTTGACGTTTGGCATTTTAACATTTGACAGTTCGAGTTTTTGACAATTTGATAATTTGGCATTCAAAAAAAATAACGTAATTTGACAGTTTGACATTTGTTTGTTTGACAGTTTGGAATTTATGACAGTTTGTCATTTGACAGTTTAACATTTGTCTGTTTAGCAGATTGACATTTGAAAGTTTGATATTTCACAGTTCGAGTGTTTGACAACTTGAGAATTTGATATTCGTCTGTTTGACAGTTGAAAATTATGACAGTTTGACATTTGACAGTTCAAGTTTTTGACAATTTGATAATTTTGCATTCAAAAAAAAATAACGTCATTTGACAGTTTGACATTTGTTAATTTGACATTTGTCTATTTGCCTGTTTAACCTACATCTGTTTGATATTTGTTTGTTTGACAGTTTGTCATTTGACAGTTTAACATTTTTTGTCTGTTTAGCAGATTGACATTTGAAAGTTTGATATTTGACATTTAGAGTGTTTGACAACTTGAAAATTTGACATTCGTCTGTTTGACAGTTGAAAATTATGACAGTTTGACAGTTGTCAATTGTTAATTTGACATTTGTTGGAGAGTTTGACGTTTGGCAGTTTAACATTTGACAGTTCGAGTTTTTGACAATTTGATAATTTTGCATTCCAAAAAAAATAACGTCATTTGACAGTTTGACATTTGTTAATTTGACATTTGTCTATTTGCCTGTTTAACATACGTCTGTTTGACAGTTTGAAATTTATGACAGTTTGTCATTTGACAGTTTAACATTTTTTGTCTGTTTAGCAGATTGACATTTGAAAATTTGATATTTAACATTTCGAGTGTTTGACAACTTGAGAATTTGACATTCGGCTGTTTGACAGTTTCAAATTTGACAGTTGTCAGTTGTTAATTTGACAATTGACATTTGAGTTTTACATTGGTCTGTTTGACATTTGGCAGTTTAACATTTGACAGTTCGAGTTTAATTTGACATTAAAAAAAAATAATGTCATTTGACCGTTTGACATTTGTCTATTTGCCTGTTTGACATTTGTTTGTTTGACAGTTTGTCATTTGACATTTGACATTTTAACATATGTCTGTTTAGCAGATTGACATTTGAAAGTTGACAGTTCGAGTGTTTGACAACTTAAGAATTTGACATTCGTCGGTTTGACAGTTGAAAATTATGACAACTTGCGAACTTGACATTTGTCTGTTTTTAAAAATTATGACAGTTTGAAATTTGACAGTTGTCAATTGTTAATTTGACAATTGACATTTGAGTATTACATTAGTCTGTTTGACATTTGGCAGTTTAACATTTGACAGTTCGAGTTTTTGACAATTTGATAATTTGGAATTCAAAAAAATAATGTCATTTGACAGTTTGACATTTGTCTATTTGTTTGTTTAACATACGTCTGTTTGACATTTGTTTGTTTGACAGTTTGTCATTTGACAGTTTAACATTTTTTCTCTTTTTAGCAGATTGACATTTGAAAGTTTAATATTTGACAGTTCGAGTGTTTGACAACTTGAGTATTTGATATTCGTCTGTGTGACAGTTGAAAATTATGACAGTTGAAAATTATGACAGTTTGACATTTGACAGTTGTCAATTGTTAATTTGACATTGACATTTGAGCTTTACATTGGTCTGTTTGACATTTGGCAGTTTAACATTTGACAGTTCGAGTTTTTGATAATTTGGCATTCAAGAAAAATAACGTCATTTGACAGTTTGACATTTGTCTGTTTGCCTATTTAACATACGTCTGTTTGACATTTGTTTGTTTGACAGTTTGTCATTTGACAGTTTCAAATTTATGACAGTTTGCCATTTGACAATTTGAAATTTATGACAGTTTGTCATTTGGCAGTTTAACATTTGTCTGTTTAGCAGATTGATATTTGACATTTCGAATGTTTGACAACTTGAGAATTTGATATTCGTCTGTTTGACAGTTGAAAATTATGACAGTTTGACATTTGACAGTTTAAAATTTGACATTTGTCTGTTGGACAGTTTTACATTGGTCTGTTTGACATTTGGCAGTTTAACATTTGACAGTTCGAATTTTAGACAATTTGATAATTTGGCATAAAAAAAACAAATGTCATTAATATCAAACGTCAAAAATGTCATATGTCAAAACGTCAAAAAATGCAAAACAATCGGTTTTGTGGTTTGATATATTTTTTCGTTTATAAAATGTCTATAAATGTCAAAATTAACAAATGTCATAAATGTCAAACGTCAAAAATGTCATATGTCAAAAAAATGCCAAACAGAAGGTTTTGCGGTTTCATACATTTTTCCCATTTAAAAAATATCTAAAATGTCAAAAATAACATGTTATATGTCAAAAATGTCAAACGTCAAAAAAGTGCAAATCCGAAGGTTTTGTGGTTTGATATATTTTTTCGTTTGTAAAGTATCTAAAATGTCAAACGTCAAAAATGTCATATGTCAAAACTGAAGATTGATAACCAATTTTTCTCTTACTTTTCCAACGATCTAATTTTCAATTATTTATTTTAGGATAATGATAAAGTGGAATTAACAGAAAAATATCAATCGCAACTTTCCAGCAATCGAGATCTATTGGAAAAACTTCAAAAAACCGAATTACAATTATCCCGATTACACGATGCAATCGATATAAAAGATCGCGAATTATCAATTTTACGTGAAAATTGTTCGGAAAATGAAAAAAAATTATTACAAAACGAACAATTAATCGATCAATTACGACATTACGAAGCACAAAATAATTCAACAAATTCGTTACAAAACGAATTAACCGAAACGAAAAAAACAATTTCTTTATTGAATAATGAAATTATAAATTTAAAAAATCAAAAAAACGTTAATAACGAATTATTGGAAACTAATAATAAAATCGATCAACTCAATAAAGAATTGGAAGAATTACATTCGAATAATCATGAGGAATGTTTGATGATGGAAAAAGAAGAAGCGATGAAATGTTTGGAAGAAAAAGTGAAGAAAACTATGCAAGAAATTGCTGATTTAAGTGAAGATAAACAAAGATTAGAACATTTAGTTTTACAATTACAAAGTGAAACTGAAACTATTGGAGAATATGTTGCTTTATATCAACATCAACGAATGATTCTCAAACAAAAAGTAAGTTTTATTCACTATTTTATATCCATTTATTTATCCTCCAATTTGTATCCTTTAATTAGTCGTTTTGAGTCTATTTATCCGCCGTTTTGTATCCCCATATTAGTTTTTTCATATCTTTTATAGTTTTCAATATACGGGGGAATTACAAAATTTTTGTTAAAATTTGTAATTCCCCCGTATATTAAAAACTATAAAAGATATGAAAAAATTATTTGGAATTTTAAATCTATATATATAAAAATGAAACCAGTTTTCCTTGGTCATGGCATCACGCGTGAATGGCTTGACCGATTTTACTAATTCTTTTTGTGTTGTATTTGTTATTATTAGGAGAAGGTTATTACGGAAAAAAATATTAAGAAAATCTCTCAGAAATATTGAAAAATAGACATTTAATTTTGCATATTTTAAAAAACGCGCGTAACGAATGTCAATGTCATTCACAGCCATAGACTATATTGAAAGAGCATCGTTTGTTCGGAAACGTAGTTACTTAATTAAATTAACCTGTGAAATCACACCCATAACCCACGCGTGAATGGCTGAACCAATTTTACTAATTCTTTTTATGTTGTATTAGTTATTATTAGGAGAAGGTTCATTTTTATAATTTTTCAAATCTGCGTATATTTCGAACATCCTTTCATATTTTTTGAAAAAAATTGCATTTTTGAGAAGTTTTAACACTTTTCTATTCAAATTTAATCATATTTTTATCAAAAATCAATTTTTTTTTTAAATTAGCAACTTTTTCTATAACGTTCAAGGCCACTTTTAACAGAATATTTATTTTATGATATAATTCGCAAAAAATCGAAATTTTTAAGAAAATATCGATTAATTTCTGTTTATAATCGATTAATAAAGCTTATTTATCGATTTTTAATCGAAAATAATGAAGGATGTTTGAAATATTAACAGATTTTCAAATTTTGACATCTGTCATGCTCACTGAGAAAAAGAAGAAAAATTGTCAAATATTCAATAAAATTGCAATTTTTGATTAAAATGTTCACGAAGACTAGATACCAGGAGTCTACACGGTATAGGCTTTTTCATAATATTTCTGGTCTCAATAATCGGGCCAGATCATAGTTCTATTTTTGCCACTGGCGGCGCTAGGAACCATAAGAACTTATAGAGCCTTATAAGAACCGATGTTTATAACATTTATGACATTTAAATTTCGCGAAATTAAATTCAATAAATAATATTAATTTATTTAATTAAAATTAGTTGTCATAAAAGCTGTCAATAGTAACAAAACTTGCCGAGTAAGTATTTAAACGAGTATCTTAGGAACACGAGCGCACTCTACCGGCAATAGTTCTGTCCCCTAGATTGAGACCATTTTTTTAACATTACGTTTAAACTCCTGGTATCTATACTTCGTGAAAATGTTGATTAATTTGTGTTTAAAATCGATTAATTAAGCTTATTTATCGATTTTTAATCAAAAATAATGAAGGATGTTTGAAATATTAACGGATTTTTAATTTTTGACTTCGGTCATGCTCACTAAGATAAAGAAGAGGAATTGTCAGATATTCAATAAAATCGCAATTTTTAATAAAAATATCGATTAATTTGTGTTTATAATCGATTAATAAAACGTATTTATCGATTTTTTATCGAAAATATTGAAGGATGTTTGAAATATAAGCAGATTTATAATTTTTGACAGATTGATCTCTTATTTGTATAATTTTTGAAATCTGCGTATATTTCGAACATCATTTGATATTTTTTGAAAAAAATTGCATTTTTGACAAATTTTAACAGTTTTCTGTTCAAATTTAATAATATTTTTATCAAAAATAGATT
The DNA here is from genome assembly GCA_964028335.1 of Altica lythri. Taxonomy (NCBI): domain Eukaryota; kingdom Metazoa; phylum Arthropoda; class Insecta; order Coleoptera; family Chrysomelidae; genus Altica; species Altica lythri. The sequence continues at coordinate 15,347,921 of OZ034811.1, forward strand.
TTTTTAAAAAATTAGCAACTTTTTCTATAACGTTCAAGGCCACTTTTGACAGAATATCTATTTTATGATATAATTCGTATAAAATCGACATTTTTAAGAAAATATCAATTAATTTGTCATTATAATCGATTAATAAAGCTTATTTATCGATATTTAACCGAAAATAATAAAGGATGTTTGAAATATTAACAGATTTTTAAATTTTGACATCTGTCATGCTCACTGAGAAAAAGAAGAAGAATTGTCAAATATTCAACAAAATTGCAATTTTGATAAAAATATCGATTAATTTGTGTTTAAAACCAATTAATTAAGCTTATTTATCGATTTTTAATCGAAAATAATGAAGGATGTTTGAAATATTAACGGATTTTTAATTTTTGACATTTGTCATGCTCACTAAAAAAAAGAATTGTCAGATATTTAATAAAATCGTAATTTTTTAAGAGAATGTCGATTAATTTGTGTTTATAATCGATTAATTAAGCTTATTTATCGATTTTTAATCGAAAATAATGAAGGATGTTTGAAATATTAACGGATTTTTAATTTTTGACATCTGTCATGCTCACTAAGATAAAGAAGAAGAATTGTCAGATATTCAATAAAATCGCAATTTTTAATAAAAATATCGATTAATTTGTGTTTATAATCGATTAATTAAGCATATTTATCGATATTTGATCGAAAATAATAAAGGATGTTTGAAATATTAACAGATTTTTAATTTTTGACATTTGTCGTGCTCACTAAGAAAAAGAAGAAGAAGAAAAGTTTTAATGAAAATATCGATTAATTTGTGTTTATAATCGATTAATAAAACGTATTTATCGATTTTTTATCGAAAATATTGAAGGATGTTTGAAATATAAGCAGATTTATAATTTTTGACAGATTGATCTCTTATTTGTATAATTTTTGAAATCTGCCTATATTTCGAACATCATTTGATATTTTTTGAAAAAAATTGCATTTTTGACAAATTTTAACAGTTTTCTGTTCAAATTTAATAATATTTTTATCAAAAATAGATTTTTTTAAAAAATTAGCAACTTTTTCTATAACGTTCAAGGCCACTTTTGACAGAATATCTATTTTATGATATAATTCGCATAAAATCGACATTTTTAAGAAAATATCAATTAATTTGTCATTATAATCGATTAATAAAGCTTATTTATCGATATTTAACCGAAAATAATAAAGGATGTTTGAAATATTAACGGATTTTTAATTTTTGACATTTGTCATGCTCACTAAAAAAAAGAATTGTCAGATATTTAATAAAATCGTAATTTTTTAAGAGAATGTCGATTAATTTGTGTTTATAATCGATTAATTAAGCTTGTTTATCGATTTTTAATCAAAAATAATGAAGGATGTTTGAAATATTAACGGATTTTTAATTTTTGACATCTGTCATGCTCACTAAGATAAAGAAGAAGAATTGTCAGATATTCAATAAAATCGCAATTTTTAATAAAAATATCGATTAATTTGTGTTTATAATCGATTAATTAAGCATATTTATCGATATTTGATCGAAAATAATAAAGGATGTTTAAAATATTAACAGATTTTTAATTTTTGACATTTGTCGTGCTCACTAAGAAAAAGAAGAAGAAGAAAAGTTTTAATGAAAATATCGATTAATTTGTGTTTATAATCGATTAATAAAACGTATTTATCGATTTTTTATCGAAAATATTGAAGGATGTTTGAAATATAAGCAGATTTATAATTTTTGACAGATTGATCTCTTATTTGTATAATTTTTGAAATCTGCGTATATTTCGAACATCATTTGATATTTTTTGAAAAAAATTGCATTTTTGACAAATTTTAACAGTTTTCTGTTCAAATTTAATCATATTTTTATCAAAAATAGATTTTTTTTAAAAATTAGCAACTTTTTCTATAACGTTCAAGGCCACTTTTGACAGAATATCTATTTTATGATATAATTCGCATAAAATCGACATTTTTAAGAAAATATCAATTAATTTGTCATTATAATCGATTAATAAAGCTTATTTATCGATATTTAACCGAAAATAATAAAGGATGTTTGAAATATTAACAGATTTTTAAATTTTGACATCTGTCATGCTCACTGAGAAAAAGAAGAAGAATTGTCAAATATTCAACAAAATTGCAATTTTGATAAAAATATCGATTAATTTGTGTTTAAAACCAATTAATTAAGCTTATTTATCGATTTTTAATCGAAAATAATGAAGGATGTTTGAAATATTAACGGATTTTTAATTTTTGACATTTGTCATGCTCACTAAAAAAAAGAATTGTCAGATATTTAATAAAATCGTAATTTTTTAAGAGAATCTCGATTAATTTGTGTTTATAATCGATTAATTAAGCTTGTTTATCGATTTTTAATCAAAAATAATGAAGGATGTTTGAAATATTAACAGATTTTTAAATTTTTACATCTGTCATGCTCACTGAGAAAAAAGAAGAAGAATTGTCAAATATTCAACAAAATTGCAATTTTGATAAAAATATCGATTAATTTGTGTTTAAAACCAATTAATTAAGCTTATTTATCGATTTTTAATCGAAAATAATGAAGGATGTTTGAAATATTAACGGATTTTTAATTTTTGACATTTGTCATGCTCACTAAGAAAAAGAATTGTCAGATATTTAATAAAATCGTAATTTTTTAAGAAAATATCGATTAATTTGTGTTTATAATCGATTAATTAAGCTTGTTTATCGATTTTTAATCGAAAATAATGAAGGATATTTGAAATATTAACGGATTTTTAATTTTTGACATCTCTCATGCTCACTAAGATAAAGAAGAAGAATTGTCAGATATTCAATAAAATCGCAATTTTTAATAAAAATATTGATTAATTTGTGTTTATAATCGATTAATTAAGCGTATTTATCGATATTTGATCGAAAATAATAAAGGATGTTTGAAATATTAACAGATTTTTAATTTTTGACATTTGTCATGCTCACTAAGAAAAAAAAAAAGAAAAGTTTTAATGAAAATATCGATTAATTTGTGTTTATAATCGATTAATTAAGCTTATTTACCGTTTTTGAATCGAAAATAATGAAGGATGTTTGAAATATTAACGGATTTTTAATTTTTGACATTTGTCATGCTCACTAAGAAAAAGAAGAAGAATTGTCAGATATTCAATAAAATCGTAATTTTTTAAGAAAATATCGATTAATTTGTGTTTATAATCGATTAATTAAGCGTATTTATCGATTTTTTATCGAAAATAATGAAGGATGTTTGAAATATTAACGGATTTTTATTTTTTGACATTTATCATGCTCACTAAGAAAAAGAAGAAGGATTGTCAGGTATTCAATAAAATCGTAATTTTTTAAGAAATTATCGTTTAATTTGTGTTTATGATCGATTAATTAAGCTTATTTATCGATTTTTATACAATTTTCCTCTTACAATCATATTTTTAGGTCGTGCAAGTATGCAATAGATGACACTGTTTATATTTAATTTTTTATCGATAAAAAAAACAGGGGAAATTAATGTAGAAAAAATGTAAAAATTGTAAAAAAGGAAATGAAAAAAAAATTATTTATTGTTAGGCGGTACGAAGTTCGCCGGGCCAGCTAGTTATTGATAAAATTTCCTTTCATTTGATGGGTTATAACTTTATGTACCTTAATAAATAAAAAAGTTACGAGGAATTACAAATTTTAACAAAAATTTTGTAATACCCCCGTATATTGAAAACTATAAAAGATATGAAAAACTAATTGTACTTTTGGATTTTTAAGAAAATTTCCTTTCTTTTGATAAGTTATAACTTTTTGTACGTTAATAAATAAAAAAGTTACGAGGGAATTACAAATTTTAACAAACATTTTGTAATTCCCCCGTATATTGCAAATTATAAAAGATATGAAAAAACTGATTGGAATTTTGGATTTTTAAGAAAATTTCCTATCTTTTGATAAGTTATAACTTTTTGTACGTTTACACATAAAAAAGTTATCGAACTTTTAAAACTTTTTTTAAAATTGAAATTTGTTTTTTTCAGGCATTAGAAAAAGATGAGCAATTAAAACAATTATCAACAGATCGGGAACAAATCAAAGCAAAATTAGATAAATTAAACAAATTAGTAGCAAAATTAATATCAAATAAAGAAGATGATTCGGTTGAAAATAAACAAGAAAAAGAAGAATCTGAAGAAGAAGTTGAAGAAATTATAAATTTACTTTCTGAAATTAAAACGAGTAATTTGGTGGAACCAAAAGAATCTGTTCATCATTGTCCGTACTGTTCCGGACAACTATTAACTGTTTGAGTACTGTTTTGGATTTATTTTCGACTTGTTTTAATTTAAAATCTTATATTTTTGTATATGTTATTTATTTCTTATATTTATTCAAAATTATCAAAATGCTATTCAAAATTTTACCTTTTTTTATAATAATAATAATAATAGAAATGCAATTTGGTAATTTTGGAAATAAAATTTATATTATACCTGGATTTGCAGTTCGTAGGAATGAAGCGTAGTTGCCAGATTTAAATTAGAAATACTTACCGCGTATTGGTCTATTTGCATATACGTCAAATCACGTCGCTGCCAACGTAATGCAAATCCAGGTATACCAATTTTTTTTTTGTTCACGTTTTATGTGAGATTTGTATTATATTTGTTTCTTACAAAAATTTTTATTAAAATTTTGGTAAAATGTGATTTTTTTGTATATAAAGTAAGTAATAAACGAATTTTTGAACTTCTTTTTTCGTTTTGTTAGTTTAACCCATACAGGAAAAGGCCATTTTATGACATATGTCAACCATCCAGAAGATTCTATTAGTAGCTGTCAATTTCGTATAACTTACGATAACTACGCTGTATTTTCGCGTTTTTTGTGTGAAAAAACTCTGTTTTTAATCGAAAATTAGTGAAATTATCGTTAATAAGAATCTCTATTTTCGTTTATGTAACTCTTTTTATATGGTTTTTGTGTAATTAGTGCTAAAAGTGATATTTAAATAGTACCCCTTTATCGGTATTTAATAACAGTTTCATTTGAGTCGTTTTTTCAAATTTTGATGGTTTAATATGTAAGTAAAACTCGATTTTATTGTTAAATAAACATTTCTACATAGTTTTAACAATATATTATTGTATAAATTTGCTTTAAAATGATTAATATTAGAACATTTACCGAGTAACTCATATAGAAAAAGGCCATTTTATGACATATGTCAACCATCCAGAAGATTGTATTAGTAGCTGTTAATTTCGTATAACTACGTTGTATTTTCGCGTTTTTTGTGTGAAAAAACTCAGTTTTTAATCGAAAATTAGTGAAATTATCGTTAATAAGAGTCTCTATTTTCGTTTGTATAACTCTTTTTATATGTTTTTTGTGTAATTAGTGCTAAAAGTGATATTTAAATAGTACCCCTTTATCGGTATCACGAAGACTAGATACCAGGAGTCTACACGGTATAGGCTTTTTCATAATATTTCTGGTCTCAATAATTGGGCCAGATCATAGTTCTATTTTTTGCCACTGGCGGCGCGAGGAACATTAAGACCCGAACCGATGTTTATGACATTTAAATTTTACGAAATTTAATTAAATATATTATGATATTAATTTATTTAAAATTACTTGTAATAAAATTAATAAAAAGAAATGGGAAAGTATTGTGCTGTTTATGGTTGTGTAAGTGGCCGAAAGGCAGATGACAGTGTAAAAAAAGTGGGTATATTCAAAGCACCAAAAGTGAGTAACATCAAAATAATATCTGTTAAAAATTTGTGTTATAAACAATTAATTTATCTGGCGATTGCCAAGTAGCAGAGCCATATAACAAACAAGGACATTAATTTATAAATTTGTGTAGTTTTTAACTAATATTTGAAAATTTTTGTGCATTTTCATTTATCTTTTGAAATATTGTAATTAAATCTTAGGAACACAAGCGCACTCTACCGGCAATAGTACTGGCCCCTAAATTGAGACCATTTTTTAGAAAGTTTTTTATATTTTCGCCGTGTTCTGTGTCTCTGTGTCATTCCGTGGAATTTGTAATCGAATTTAAACCTATTTCCCGACTACCTAGAGCTCTGAAATTTTCAGGATAGCTAAGAACTGGATGACAATGCATGTTTCAAGTGTGTTTAGGCATTTACATAGATTTCGAAATTTATACCGAATTGATATTAAACATGATCTAAGTTGTGTATAGATAATATTATTTTGAAAGTTATTAAATAAATCGTTCGTAGCGTAGTTGGTTAGGCGGCGGATCAGTCTACTTGTGACAGTTCTGTTATGTTATCATAATGGGATCGATTACGCGACAGAGAAGTTTTTTTTCTTTTTTTTTTTTGTTCTTACATGTGAAAACAGTAATTATTATTTTAACTGGTAATAAAATAAACTGTTTTAGAAAGTTTTTAGATACAACTACCCTTGATTTTGTTAACAAGGAAACAATCTTCTCTATGATCAATCACAGCGTTGTATGACTTAATATTTTTGCAAAATCAGGGATGCTGTGCATTGTTGAGATGACACATAAATGACCTATAAATCAGTAAAAAACTTTCTATTATAAAAAGTTCTTTTTGTAAATTGTGCTTATTTAACATTACGTTTAAACTCTAGTCTTCGTGATCGGTATTTAATAACAGTTTCATTTGAGTCGTTTTTTCAAGTTTTGATAGTATAATATGTAAGTAAAACTCGATTTTATTGTTAAATAAACATTTCTACATAGTTTTAACAATATATTATTGTATAAATTTGCTTTAAAATGATTAATATTGGAACATTTACCGAGTAACTCATATAGGAAAAGGCCATTTTATGACATATGTCAACCATCCAGAAGATTGTATTAGTAGCTGTCAATTTCGTAAAACTTTCGATAAATACGTTGTATTTTTGTGTGAAAAAACTCTGTTTTTTATTGAAAATTAGTGAAATTATCATTAATAAGAGTCATTTTCGTTTATATAACTCTTTTTATGTGGTTTTTGTGTAATTAGTGCTAAAAGTAATATTTACATAGTACCCCTTTATCGGTATTTAATAACAGTTTCATTTGAGTTGTTTTTTCAAGTTTTGATAGTATAATATGTAAGTATAGTCGATTCAGATAGAAGTGTCATCAAGTGGGCTGGATACGTGTGAGATCATCTTTAACTTTATTACTAGATTCAATGGAAACAGAACTTTAGTTAGGGAATTATATGTCATCGCGATGTGTCAAAATGTTTATAGTTATATTAAGCATATGTAGCAATCTGGCTAATATTGCGATTCAAATTTCACTAAACGTGGGTGCTGCCACTACAAATTTGAATTTTCCAGAGGCTACTTGATGACACTTCTATTTGAATCAACTATAAAACTCGATTTTATTGTTAAATAAACATTTCTACATAGTTTTAACAACATATTATTGTATAAATTTGCTTTAAAATGATTAATATTAGAACATTTACCGAGTAACTCATATAGGAAAAGGCCATTTTATGACATATGTCAACCATCGAGAAAATGCAAACAGTAGTTGTCAGTTTCGTATAACTTTAAATAATTTCGTGTTTTTTTTGTTAAAAAAGTCTGTTTTTTATCGAAAATTAGTGAAATTATGATTAATAAGAGTGTCTATCGTGATTTCTATAATTTGGTTTATGTAATGTATGTGTATTTAGTGCTATAAATGATTTTAAATACTACACCGTTATCGTTATTTGCAAACAAGTTTTGATGGTTTAAAATGTAAGTGAAATTTGATTTAATTACCTATATTATAAACATTTTTGCATAGTATAAACCTTTTTAAATCATACATTAGCCTAAATTATAAATAATTGCCAATAATTTTATGTAAAAATTATTAGATGTCAAGTTAAGGTTATTGGCGTGTTATCCATGTATAATAATATCTCTATGGTGTTATCACTTCAAAAATAATGAGTTAGCTGTATATGCTTTATCGTAAGAGACCATTATAAAAAAAATACATCTAATATTTCCTCCCTCTAAGAAAATCCAATGATTTTCATTGGTGATTATATGGTTGCCTAGCAACTTTGTTGTCAAGCAATCCAGCGCATGAAAATCAGAGCCTTCTATGTCGGCTCGTTTCCACTCCAACACAAATATCGTTGTGCAATCAATTCATTTAAAAATATATATATTTACAAAAACATTTAATTTTCTATTAATAATGATAAAAAGTGTTAAAAAAAGTATTTATAAATGTATAATTGTAATCAGTGTTGCATAGTTACTAATTATTCATAAATGGATTTTGATACTGGTTATTTTTATTATACTGGAATTGATGATAACCAATTAGATGAACGGTAAGTTTATTAATTTTGTATAATATTTAAATTTATATTAAAAAATAGTTAAAAATCAACACATAGATGGCGCTATAAGTGTTATATATAACAAAATTTTAAATACTATATATTAATAAGTATTAAATATAATAATATTATATTAATATTATAAATAATAACTATATTTATTAATATTTTAATAAAAAGATTTATATTAAACATTATTTGACAGATGTTTAATACGTCACTTAACCTTGAAATCAAAATAAGTATTAATATGATAATAAAATTTTATCATACTTTAATTAAAATTAATATAAATTACTTTAATATTGATTAATATTATTATTATTATTATTTAAATTATATTTTAATAATAAATCTATTAAAATATAATACGTCATATTTGTTAATAACCTTGAATTGAACCAATAAGAATACGAGTTGCGGTTTTTCGACCAATAGAATCATTCCTACTACCAGGGTCAACAATTTCTTCTTGTGAAATAGCCGAGTTTGAGTTTTCTTGTCGGCCATGTTGAAAACAACCTTCGTTTGACGTGCTATTAAAAAAAATTATTAAATTCGTATGAAATTATCGCGAAAATCGATGAAAAACAATGTTATTAATGTAATATATTAATTGTTTTTTATATTTTTGTGATATAAAGTGGTGTAGTAAAGTGTTTTTTTAAACAATTAATAGATTATTCTTGTTGTGATATCATGAGACCTTGAGTTGTGTGTTTGGCTTCTTTTATATCGAAATTTTTTGTGGTAAATTTTGGTTGAAACATTATGAATTTTATTAATACAGGTGAGTTATTACATATAGATTCTTATTTTAATTAGAAATTTTATTAAGTATTATGTTTTTGATAGGTTAGGTTATGACCTATACTAGCTATTCAATTCTACTTATAATTAGGCAAATATTGACAGTATTAACACTTTTTCACTACAATATCAGTATAAAATATTGTTTTTAATGATTTTTCGGTAAAATTTTTGAGAGAAAGTTAACATGGAAAGTCATTTAAGCTCCAACTGTGTTAGAAAAGTGTTTTGTCTTGTTTCGATCAAATTTACTTTTTGATTTATTAAATATCGTACGAAAGACTGTGATTTATTCGGTTTTTTCGTTAATGTAGTTGAAATTGCTGCTTATAACTCGGATTTTATCGTAAAAATCCCTTTGACTCGCTTATTTTATAAAAATTCTCAATTTTGTTATGATAAAATCACTTCAAATTTAGTAAATCTTCGATTTATGGCAAAATGATGAAAAAATATTTGTTATATAAAGTGTTAGATGACGACTTGAGTAGTATGAATAAGTTTTATTTGTTGTAACCGAGAAAAAATGTAGGCCGAGGCCAAATTGGCTTGCATGTGCGTGTGTTAATGGTTTTTTCCCTTATTTTTCCATCCTGAAACGAAAAAATAATAATTTTTTAAAAGAAATGTTTTTAAAGATATTAGGAATACGTTTTTTGTTAATGTTGTTTGAAAAGTGAATTTATTCGTGAAAATCCTACGACAAATACAAATGGACACGTTCGGGTGGGAGTTTACGTGACAAACGCCTAATAACGAGTCTATCTTTGGAACAACATTATTTTATACAGAGTATTACAAAATTAAATTAATTTTTTAGTCGTTTTATAGAAAATTAACAAGATGTAGAGACAAATCGATGAAAATGAATATATTTATAGAAAAATTCTAATAAAGTCAACGAAAATGATAGAAATGTCAAAAATGTTTAGAATAATTAGTATTGTAAACTGTCAGAAATAACAAATGTCAATTTTCATTTAATTAAGTACCATGACGCAACCGTAAGGTGGCGCTGTTAACATCTCATATATTTAAAGTAGTAATTTTTACTTAACCAAGTTCCCTGACGCCACCATAAGGTGGCGCAGCTGTTATCTAATATATTTAATCGAAAAAATTTCAAAGTATTATGAAATGTCAGTTATGTCAAATGTCAAACATGTCAGAAATATCAAATTTTAAATTGTAGATTGTCAAATTTCAGAAACGTCAGGAATGTCATAATGATCAAATGACAGATATTTCAACTGCAAATGTCAAAAATGTCTGAATTCTCAAATGTCAATTGTTGAGTATGTCAGAAATGTCAAATTAACATTTTTTAATGTGTCAAATTTCAGAAACATTCGCAATTTGAAATGTCAAAAAGTCATAGTTGTCAAATGATAGAAATTTCAACTACAAATGTCAGAAATGTCTAGATTCATTGTTGTAAACTGTCAGAAATGTCAAATGTCAATAATCGAGCAATTTTCACTTAAATAAGTACTATGACGCAACCGTAAGGTGGCGCTGTTGGCATCTTGTACATTTAGAGCAATTTTTACGTAATTAAGTTTCATAACGCCACCGTAAGATGGCGTAGCTGATATTTAATCGATAAATTTCAAAGTATTGTGAAATTTTAGTTATGTCAGAAATGTCAAATTGTAGACTGTCAAATTTCAGAAACGTCAAAAATAACAAATGTCATAATGATAAAATGACATATTTCAACTACAAATGTCAAAAATGTCTAAACTCAGTATTGTAAATTGTCAAATGTCAATTGTTGAGTATGTCAGAAATGTCAAATTTTAAATTGTAGATTGTCAAATTTCAGAAACGTCAGATATAACAAATGACATAATGATCAAATGACAGATATTTCAACTACAAATGTCAGAAATGTCTAGATTCAGTATTGTAAACTGTCAGAAATGTCAAATGTCAATTATTAAGCAATTTTTTCTTAATCAAGTACTATGACGCAACCGTAAGGTGGCGCTGTAGACATCTCATATATTTAGAGTAGCAATTTTTACTTAATTAAGTTCCATGACGTTCCATATTTTATGTTAAACTGTTAAATGTCAACATGTCAAACAAATGTCAAATGTTGAAATTTCAAACTGTCAAACAGAGAAATGTTTAACTGTCAAATGTCACATTTCAAAATGACAAACAAATAAATGTGAAACTCTCAAGTTGTCAAACACTCGAAATGTCAGAAACCAAACTGCCAAATGTCAAACTCTGAAACTGTCAAACAGACGAATGTCAAACTGTTACATGACAACTGTCAAACATACAGATACCAAATTTTAAACTGTCAGAAATGTCAATTGTCGAGCTAGTCAGAAATGTCAACTAATAATAGCCAAATGTTAAATTGTACAAATATGAAATATTGTAAATGTCAATTTCAGAAACGTCACATGTCAGAACCGTCGACAATTTTAAATGTCAGTAAAGTCGCAAATTCCAAATGTCAAAGAGTCATAATTGTTAAATGACAGAAATGTCAATTATCGACATGTCAGAAATGTGAATTATTAACAGCCAAATGTTAAATTGTAGAAATATCAAATGTTAGAAACGTCAGCAACTTCAAATGTCAGAAATAACAGAAATGTTACAAATGTCAAAACTAAGCATTGTAAGATGTCAAAAATGTCAAAGTTGACAATTTCAAATGACAGGAATGTCGCTAATTTCAAATGTCAGATATAATAGATGTCAAAATGTCATAATTGTCAAATGACAGAAATGTCATTTGTCGAGTATATTAGTAATGTCAATTGTTTTAAATTGAAACAATTTTGGAAGAGGAAGAAGTAGTAAATTAAAAAAAAAAAAATGAATAGTAGGTAGTATTTTATCGATAAATTGAATCGTTTTAATGTAGGTTGAGGTTCTGATAGTGAAAGTAGGTGACCACTTGATTTGTCAATGTCTCTTTATATCTACGTATAGAATTTAGTAAGAATTATTACAAACAAAAAAAAAATTATCGATAAATTGTTTAGTTATTAATTCATTCATTTTTAACGAAAAATTCCTAACTCGAGCTAAAATTTTTAATTTAAACAAAATAAAACTTTTTGAGCAGCTTTAAATTTAATTAAAATTTTCTTAATTACGAATAGAATTTTGCTTTTATTTAATTAAAAATAAGTTGAATTAAACGCAACTTTTGTAATTAAAAGGTAAAAATTTTTAATTGAAAAATTGTTTTTTGAACGCATTTAAATATTTATGAGATTTGTAAATGTTATTTTTGATATTTTTAAAATTAGAAATGTTTCTAAATTTCCATAATAAATTACAATTTGACTTTAAAAAAATAATTTTTTTCATTAAATTTATAAATGATTTTAAAATATTTAAACTTAGTATTATTAAATGTCAATTGTCAAAAATGTCAAATCTCAATTGTAGAAGTGTGAAATCTCAAAAATGTCAAATTTCAGAAACGTCAAATTAAAAACGTCATAATTTTTTTTATAGAAAAATATCAAACTCCTAACTGTCAATAAAACGTCAAATGTCAATCTTGTCCCTATTTAGACTCAAATGTCAAACTCTATCTGTCAGTATAACGTCAAATGTCAATCTTGTCACTTTTTACACTCACATGTCAAACTCTAATTGTAATTAAAAAGTCAAATGTCAATCTTGTCACTTTTCACACTCAAATGTCAAACTCTAACTGTCATATTCTTGGTAAAATTTGTTCTATTTTATTTACAATTAGAAATACAATTTGAATTTTTGAAAAAACTTTGAAAATAAGCGAGTTATAGCGATTTTTCGAAAAACAATCGACAATCAACTTTTTTATTATTCGAGATATCGAAATGGGATTTTTTGTATATTATAGAGAATTTTATCGTTGATAAAATACAATTTGAATTTTTCAAAAATGTTAATAAATAAGCGAGTTATGACGATTTTTCAAAAAAACACTCGAGCTTTTTTCTAATTTCTCATATCTCAAAATCCAAAAATAATATCAAAAAGCAGTTTTTTGAGATTGATAGAGAATTTTGAACTTATTCAAAACCTTTTTGAATTTTTTAAAAATCTCAATAAATAAGCGAGTTATAGCGATTTTTCGAAAAACAATCGACAATCAACTTTTTTATTATTTGAGATATCGAAATGGGATTTTTTGTATATTATAGAGAATTTTATCGTTGATAAAATACAATTTGAATTTTTCAAAAATGTTAATAAATAAGCGAGTTATGACGATTTTTCAAAAAAACACTCGAGCTTTTTTCTAATTTCTCATATCTCAAAATCCAAAAATAATATCAAAAAGCAGTTTTTTGAGATTGATAGAGAATTTTGAACTTATTCAAAACCTTTTTGAATTTTTTAAAAATCTCAATAAATAAGCGAGTTATAGCGATTTTTCGAAAAACAATCGACAATCAACTTTTTTATTATTTGAGATATCGAAATGGGATTTTTTGTATATTATAGAGAATTTTATCGTTGATAAAATACAATTTGAATTTTTCAAAAATGTTAATAAATAAGCGAATTATGACGATTTTTCAAAAAAACACTCGAGCTTTTTTCTAATTTCTCATATCTCAAAATCCAAAAATAATATCAAAGAGCAGTTTTTTGAGATTGATAGAGAATTTTGAACTTATTCAAAACCTTTCGGAATTTTTCAAAAATCTCAATAAATAAGCGAGTTATAGCGATTTTTCGAAAAACAATCGACAATCAACTTTTTTATTATTCGAGATATCGAAATGGGATTTTTTGTATATTATAGAGAATTTTATCGTTGATAAAATACAATTTGAATTTTTCAAAAATGTTAATAAATAAGCGAGTTATGACGATTTTTCAAAAAAACACTCGAGCTTTTTTCTAATTTCTCATATCTCAAAATCCAAAAATAATATCAAAAAGCAGTTTTTTGAGATTGATAGAGAATTTTGAACTTATTCAAAACCTTTTTGAATTTTTTAAAAATCTCAATAAATAAGCGAGTTATAGCGATTTTTCGAAAAACAATCGACAATCAACTTTTTTATTATTTGAGATATCGAAATGGGATTTTTTGTATATTATAGAGAATTTTATCGTTGATAAAATACAATTTGAATTTTTCAAAAATGTTAATAAATAAGCGAGTTATGACGATTTTTCAAAAAAACACTCGAGCTTTTTTCTAATTTCTCATATCTCAAAATCCAAAAATAATATCAAAAAGCAGTTTTTTGAGATTGATAGAGAATTTTGAACTTATTCAAAACCTTTTTGAATTTTTTAAAAATCTCAATAAATAAGCGAGTTATAGCGATTTTTCGAAAAACAATCGACAATCAACTTTTTTATTATTCGAGATATCGAAATGGAATTTTTTGTATATTATAGAGAATTTTATCGTTGATAAAATACAATTTAAATTTTTCAAAAATGTTAATAAATAAGCGAGTTATGACGATTTTTCAAAAAAACACTCGAGCTTTTTTCTAATTTCTCATATCTCAAAATCCAAAAATAATATCAAAAAGCAGTTTTTTGAGATTGATAGAGAATTTTGAACTTATTCAAAACCTTTTTGAATTTTTTAAAAATCTCAATAAATAAGCGAGTTATAGCGATTTTTCGAAAAACAATCGACAATCAACTTTTTTATTATTCGAGATATCGAAATGGGATTTTTTGTATATTATAGAGAATTTCATCGTTGATAAAATACAATTTGAATTTTTTAAAAATGTTAATAAATAAGCGAGTTATGACGATTTTTCAAAAAAACACTCGAGCTTTTTTTTAATTTCTCATATCTCAAAATCCAAAAATAATATCAAAAAGCAGTTTTTTAAAATTGATAGAGAATTTTGAACTTATTCGAAACCTATCTGAATTTTTCAAAAATCTCAATAAATAAGAGAGTTATAGCGATTTTTCGAAAAACAATCGACGATCAACTTTTTTATTATTCGAGATATCGAAATGGAATTTTTTATATATTATAGAGAATTTTATCGTTGATAAAATACAATTTGAATTTTTCAAAAATGTTAATAAATAAGCGAGTTATGACGATTTTTCAAAAAAACACTCGAGCTTTTTTCTAATTTCTCATATCTCAAAATCCAAAAATAATATCAAAAAGCAGTTTTTTTGAGATTGATAGAGAATTTTGAACTTATTCGAAACCTTTCTGAATATTTCAAAAATCTCAATAAATAAGCGAGTTATAGCGATTTTTCGAAAAACAATCGACAATCAACTTTTTTATTATTCGAGATATCGAAATGGGATTTTTTGTATACTATAGAGAATTTTATCGTTGATAAAATACAATTTAAATTTTTCAAAAATGTTAATATATAAGCGAGTTATGACGATTTTTCAAAAAAACACTCGAGCTTTTTTCTAATTTCTCATATCTCAAAATCCAAAAATAATATCAAAAAGCAGTTTTTTAAAATTGATAGAGAATTTTGAACTTATTCGAAACCTATCTGAATTTTTCAAAAATCTCAATAAATAAGAGAGTTATAGCGATTTTTCGAAAAACAATCGACGATCAACTTTTTTATTATTCGAGATATCGAAATGGAATTTTTTATATATTATAGAGAATTTTATCGTTGATAAAATACAATTTGAATTTTTCAAAAATGTTAATAAATTAGCGAGTTATGACGATTTTTCAAAAAACACTCGAGCTTTTTTTTAATTTCTCATATCTCAAAATCCAAAAATAATATCAAAAAGCAGTTTTTTGAGATTGATAAAGAATTTTGAACTTATTCAAAACCTTTCTGAATTTTCCAAAAATCTCAATAAATAAGCGAGTTATAGCGATTTTTCGAAAAACAATCGACGATCAACTTTTTTATTATTCGAGATATCGAAATGGGATTTTTTGTATATTATAGAGAATTTTATCGTTGATAAAATACAATTTGAATTTTTTAAAAATGTTAATAAATAAGCGAGTTATGACAATTTTTCAAAAAAACACTCGAGCTTTTTTCTAATTTCTCATATCTCAAAATCCAAAAATAATATCAAAAAGCAGTTTTTTTGAGATTGATAGAGAATTTTGAACTTATTCGAAACATTTCTGAATTTTTTAAAAATCTCAATAAATAAGCGAGTTATAGCGATTTTTCGAAAAACAATTGACGATCAACTTTTTTATTATTGCAGATAGCGAAACGGGGTTTTTTCTATATTGTAAGAAATTTTATTTCTAAAACAATACAATTCGAATTTTTCAAAATTCTTAATAAACACCGAAGATATGACAATGTTTTTAGTTAAATATAAACGATATCAAAACGATTTTTTTGCATATTTTGAGCAATTTTATCAACAATAAAATCCAATTTAAATTTTTAAAATCGCTTCATAAATAAGCGAGTTATAGCGATTTTTCGAAAAACAATCGACAATCAACTTTTTTATTATTGCAGATAGCGAAACGGGGTTTTTTCTATATTGTAAGGAATTTTATTTCTAAAACAATACAATTCGAATTTTTCAAAATTCTCAATAAACACCGGAGATATGACAATTTTTTTAGTTAAATATAAACGATATCAAAACGATTTTTTTGCATATTATGAGCAATTTTATCAACAATAAAATCCAATTTAAATTTTTAAAATCGCTTCATAAATAAGCGAGTTATAGCGATTTTTCGAAAAACAATCGACGATCAACTTTTTTATTATTGCAGATAGCGAAACGGGGTTTTTTCTATATTGTAAGGAATTTTATTTCTAAAACAATACAATTCGAATTTTTCAAAATTCTCAATAAACACCGGAGATATGACAATTTTTTTAGTTAAATATAAACGATATCAAAAGGTTTTTTTTGCATATTATGAGCAATTTTATCAACAATAAAATCCAATTTAAATTTTTAAAATCGCTTCATAAATAAGCGAGTTATAGCGATTTTTCGAAAAACAATCGACGATCAACTTTTTTATTATTGCAGATAGCGAAACGGGGTTTTTTCTATATTGTAAGGAATTTTATTTCTAAAACAATACAATTCGAATTTTTCAAAATTCTCAATAAACACCGGAGATATGACAATTTTTTTAGTTAAATATAAACGATATCAAAACGATTTTTTTGCATATTATGAGCAATTTTATCAACAATAAAATCCAATTTAAATTTTTAAAATCGCTTCATAAATAAGCGAGTTATAGCGATTTTTCGAAAAACAATCGACGATCAACTTTTTTATTATTGCAGATAGCGAAACGGGGTTTTTTCTATATTGTAAGGAATTTTATTTCTAAAACAATACAATTCAAATTTTTCATAAATCTTAATAAATAACGAAGTTATGACGATTTTTTCGTAAAATAAAAACGAGATCAGAATGATTTTTTTTGCATATTATGAGCAATTTTATCAACAATAAAATCCAATTTAAATTTTTAAAATCGCTTCATAAATAAGCGAGTTATAGCGATTTTTCGAAAAACAATCGACGATCAACTTTTTTATTATTAGAGATATCGAAACGGGGTTTTTTCCAAATTGTAATAAATTTCAATTATAACACAATACAATTTGATTTTCCAAAAAATTCGATAAAACAAGCGAGTTATAGCGATTTTTCAAAAAAAAAAACATTTTTCATAATATAAAATATATAAATAAGACAATCTGTATATATTTTGTCCATGAAATTCACACACTCACACACATAACAACAGTGATTCCCCCCCTTTTCGACCCACTGCCGCAACAGAAAATGATTTTTATATCGCTCTCTCTCATTTAGTCAAACTTCAACTCACTTCGAATTCGTATCGGTATAAAAATAAATAAATTATTTAAAAAAATTAAATTTTTTCGATTAGAATTTCGGAGTGTTGATTAATTATTCAATTATTTTTATTTTCATCGAAAAATGTGTTGAAAATTGTTGATTTCAAGGAGAAATAAAATAAAATGAAATCGTAAACAATTGGCCTTCGGGTAGGTCAGTAAAACGCGTCATAATTTATTTTTAAATCGAATCTAATTTTATTTTATTCGCCATAAACAAATTTTGATTTGATTTTATTTAAATTAAATTTTTTAATGTTATAAATTGAAGTGTGAAGTGTAAAGTGATTGAAAAAGTGATTCAAACTGTTTTTGTCGGGTGAAAAGGATAGTGGTACCGGGGAGAGGGATGATTTTTTTAATATCCCCGAAATACCCTATTATGGTACACATATGGCTGTTGGAAATATTCAAACTTCAGGGTTCGTTTTTTTTTTTTTTAAAAAAATTTTATTTGCAACTTAGAAACATATTTATGTCAATTTAAATCGCATTCCTTATCAAATTTCCTATTCTTAGAGTGGTCACACTATATACTTTCTGTCAAATGTCATAATTGACAGATGTCAAATGTAATAATGAACATATGTCATTTTAAATCGTATTCCTTATCAAATTTCCTTTTTTTAGAGTGGTCACACTATATACTTTCTGTCAATTGTCATAATTGACAGATGTCAACTATCGTAATTCACATATGTCAATTTGAATCGTATTCCTTATTAAATTTCCTATTCTTAGAGTGGTCACACTATATACTTTCTGTCAAATGTCATAATTGACAGATGTCAAATGTAATAATGAACATATGTCAATTTAAATCGTATTCCTTATCAAATTTCCTATTCTTAGAGTGGTCACACTATATACTTTCTGTGAAATGTCATAATTGATAGATGTCAAATGTCATAATTAACATATGTCAATTTAAATCGTATTCCTTATCAAATTTCCTATTCTTAGAGTGGTCACACTATATACTTTCTGTCAAATGTTATTATTGACAGTTGACAAATGTCATAATTAACATATGTCAATTTAAATCGCATTCCTTATCAAATTTCCTATTCTTAGAGTGGTCACATTATATACTTTCTGTCAAATGTTATTATTGACAGTTGACAAGTGTCATAATTAACATATGTCAATTTAAATCGCATTCCTTATCAAATTTCCTATTCTTAGAGTGGTCACACTATATACTTTCTGTTTAATGTCATAATTGACAGATGTCAAATGTAATAATGAACATATGTCATTTTAAATCGTATTCCTTATCAAATTTCCTATTCTTAGAGTGGTCACACTATATACTTTCTGTCAAATCTCATAATTGACAGATGTCAAATGTAATAATGAACATATGTCATTTTAAATCGTATTCCTTTTTAAATTTCCTATTCTTAGAGTGGTCACACTATATACTTTCTGTCAAATGTCATAATTGACAGATGTCAAATGTAATAATTCACATATGTCATTTTAAATCGTATTCCTTATCAAATTTCCTATTCTTAGAGTGGTCACACTATATACTTTCTGTCAAATGTTATTATTGATAGTTGTCAAATGTCATAATTAACATATGTCAATTTAAATCGCATTCCTTATCAAATTTCCTATTCTTAGAGTGGTCACACTATATACTTATCATATGTCATATCTCATAATTAACATATGTCAATTTAAATAGTATTTCTTATCAAATTTTCTTTTCTTGGAGTAGTCACATTATATACTTTCTGTCAAATGTCATATCTCATAATTAACATATGTCAATTTAAATCGTATTTCTTATCAAATTTTCTTTTAGAGTAGTCACACTATATACTTCTGTCAAATGTCATAATTGACAGATGTCAAATATCGTAATTAACATGTCAAGTTGATTGTCTTTTATTCAGATAGTTAATAAATTGTATAAAAAAGATTATTATTTTTGCACTTTAACCAAAATGGCATTGTTCCAAAAAAATAAACTATGCCAAATGAAAAAAAAATGGGGCCCCATAATCAAAAATTAGATACACTTTGTATGTATACAAGAAAATTTCTCTTTTTTTTTTATTAATAAGTCAATTAAAAATATTTAATATTTAAATTAGATATTGCTTAATTATTTATTTAATAATTCATTACGAATCTATTATCTAATATCTAATATAAAAATTAATGCAAAAGAAAAAATTTAAAACAAACAAATATTGTTACTAAATTTAAAGCATTTTAATTTTAAGAACAGGAAATTTAATAAGGAATACGATTTACATTGACATATGTTAATTATGACATTGGACATCTGTTAATTATGACATTTGATAGAAAGTATATAGTGTGACCACTCTAAGAATAGGAAATTTGATAAGGAATATGATTTAAATTGACATATGTTAATTATGACATTTGTCAACTGTCAATAATAACATTTGACAGAAAGTATATAGTGTGACCACTCTAAGAATAGGAAATTTGATAAGGAATACGATTTAGATTGACATATGTTAATTATGACATTTGTCAACTGTCAATAATAACATTTGACAGAAAGTATATAGTGTGACCACTCTAAGAATAGGAAATTTGATAAGGAATACGATTTAGATTGACATATGTTAATTATGACATTGGACATCTGTCAATTAAGACATTTGATAGAAAGTATATAGTGTGACCACTCTAAGAAAAGGAAATTTGATAATGAATACGATTTAAATTGACATATGTTAATTATGACATTTGACATCTGTCAATTATCACATTTGACAGAAAGTATATAGTGTGACCACTCTAAGAGAAGGAAATTTGGTAAAGAATACGATTTAAATTGACATATGTTAATTATGACATTTGTCAAGTGTCAATAATAACATTTGACAGAAAGTATATAGTGTGACCACTCTAAGAATAGGAAATTTGATAAGGAATATGATTTAGATTGACATATGTTAATTATGACATTTGTCAACTGTCAATAATAACATTTAACAGAAAGTATATAGTGTGACCACTCTAAGAATAGGAAATTTGATAAGGAATACGATTTAAATTGATATATGTTAATTATGACATTTGACAACTGTCAATAATAACATTTGACAGAAAGTATATAGTGTGACCACTCTAAGAATAGGAAATTTGATAAGGAATACGATTTAAATTGATATATGTTAATTATGACATTTGTCAACTGTCAATAATAACATTTGACAGAAAGTATATAGTGTGACCACTCTAAGAATAGGAAATTTGATAAGGAATATGATTTAGATTGACATATGTTAATTATGACATTTGTCAACTGTCAATAATAACATTTGACAGAAAGTATATAGTGTGACCACTCTAAGAATAGGAAATTTGATAAGGAATATGATTTAGATTGACATATGTTAATTATGACATTTGTCAACTGTCAATAATAACATTTGACAGAAAGTATATAGTGTGACCACTCTAAGAATAGGAAATTTGATAAGGAATACGATTTAAATTGACATATGTTAATTATGACATTTGTCAACTGTCAATAATAACATTTGACAGAAAGTATATAGTGTGACCACTCTAAGAATAGGAAATTTGATAAGGAATACGATTTAAATTGACATATGTTAATTATGACATTTGTCAACTGTCAATAATAACATTTGACAGAAAGTATATAGTGTGACCACTCTAAGAATAGGAAATTTGATAAGGAATATGATTTAGATTGACATATGTTAATTATGACATTTGTCAACTGTCAATAATAACATTTGACAGAAAGTATATAGTGTGACCACTCTAAGAATAGGAAATTTGATAAGGAATATGATTTAGATTGACATATGTTAATTATGACATTTGACAACTGTCAATAATAACATTTGACAGAAAGTATATAGTGTGACCACTCTAAGAATAGGAAATTTGATAAGGAATACGATTTAAATTGACATATGTTAATTATGACATTTGTCAACTGTCAATAATAACATTTGACAGAAAGTATATAGTGTGACCACTCTAAGAATAGGAAATTTGATAAGGAATACGATTTAAATTGACATAATGTTAATTATGACCTTTGTCAACTGTCAATAATAACATTTGACAGAAAGTATATAGTGTGACCACTCTAAGAATAGGAAATTTGATAAGGAATATGATTTAAATTGACATATGTTAATTATGACATTTGACAACTGTCAATAATAACATTTGACAGAAAGTATATAGTGTGACCACTCTAAGAATAGGAAATTTGATAAGGAATACGATTTAAATTGACATATGTTAATTATGACATTTGTCAACTGTCAATAATAACATTTGACAGAAAGTATATAGTGTGACCACTCTAAGAATAGGAAATTTGATAAGGAATACGATTTAAATTGACATATGTTCATTATTACATTTGACATCTGTCAATTATGACATTTGACAGAAAGTATATAGTGTGACCACTCTAAGAATAGGAAATTTGATAAGGAATACGATTTAAAATGACATATGTTCATTATTACATTTGACATCTGTCAATTATGACATTTTACAGAAAGTATATAGTGTGACCACTCTAAAAAAAGGAAATTTGATAAGGCATACGATTTAAATTGATTAAAATATAAAACTATTATAAATTTTAAGTGAAATTAATATTAAACAGCGTAAAAAAAGTTGTATAATAAAAAATAAAATTAAAATTCGTCTATTTCGTTTTTATAAGATAGTCGATTGCAACGTTGCGAAATTTCCGTCGAGTCATCAAGTTTGTTTCTTGAAATTATTTTCTTACACAACACAAAACACAGCAAGATGAATGTTCAGCGAAATATGAAGCCAATTAAATTAAATTTAATATACACAATAAAAGCATTGTTAGAACAGAACTTATAATAAACATTATTATTTCAATCAGCGGCCTTAAAAATTATTTTTTTTTTATTCCACCCTGTATATAATTTCAATTAAATTTTAAATTCATAAATAATTTTTAATTAATCTAATTCTTATCAAATTTAATTAATGATTAAATTGAAATATTTGAAATTTTTTAACAACGAATCAATAATTTTTTAACAAAATAAAAATGATGACACAACATTAACAAAAGAATTGCAATGATTAATTGTTTTATCGAAAAAATTATGACTAACAAAATTGCAAAAAAAAAGGAAGTTAAAAAATAACTGTTATCGCTCCATCTCTAATATTTAAACCAAAAGAGGTATCGAAATGGGATTTTTTCACCAAATTATGAGGAATTTTAT
This sequence comes from Altica lythri, assembly GCA_964028335.1. Lineage (NCBI taxonomy): Eukaryota > Metazoa > Arthropoda > Insecta > Coleoptera > Chrysomelidae > Altica > Altica lythri. The sequence goes on from OZ034811.1 coordinate 15,371,192, forward strand.
TTATGATAAAATACAATTTGAATTTTTAAAAAATGTTCATAAATAAGCGAGTTATAGCGATATTAGTGAAAAAACAAAAGACGATCATCTCCTAAACTATAAGAGATATCGAAACGGGATTTTCTCTATATTATGAGGAATTTTATCTATGATAAAATACAATTTAAATTTTTCAGAAAACTTCATAAATAAGCGAGTTATAGCGATTTTAGTGAAAAAACAAAAGACGATCATCTCCTAAACTATAAGAGATATCGAAACGGGATTTTCTCTATATTATGAAGAATTTTATCTATGATAAAATACAATTTAAATTTTTCAGAAAACTTCATAAATAAGCGAGTTATAGCGATTTTAGTGAAAAAACAAAAGACGATCATCTCCTAAACTATAAGAGATATCGAAACGGGATTTTCTCTATATTATGAAGAATTTTATCTATGATAAAATACAATTTAAATTTTTCAGAAAACTTCATAAATAAGCGAGTTATAGCGATTTTAGTGAAAAAACAAAAGACGATCATCTCCTAAACTATAAGAGATATCGAAACGGGATTTTCTCTATATTATGAAGAATTTTATCTATGATAAAATACAATTTAAATTTTTCAGAAAACTTCATAAATAAGCGAGTTATAGCGATTTTAGTGAAAAAACAAAAGACGATCATCTCCTAAACTATAAGAGATATCGAAACGGGATTTTTTCTATATTATGAGGAATTTTATCTGTGATAAAATACAATTTAAATTTTTCAGAAAACTTCATAAATAAGCGAGTTATGGCGATTTTTGTGATAAAACAAAAGACGATCATCTTCTAAACTATAATAGATATCGAAACGGGATTTTCTCTATATTATGAAGAATTTTATCTCTGATAAAATACAATTTAAATTTTTCAGAAAACTTCATAAATAAGCGAGTTATAGCGATTTTAGTGAAAAAACAAAAGACGATCATCTTCTAAACTATAATAGATATCGAAACGGAATTTTCTCTATATTATAAAGAATTTTATCTCTGATAAAATACAATTTAAATTTTTCAGAAAACTTCATAAATAAGCGAGTTATAGCGATTTTAGTGAAAAAACAAAAGACGATCATCTCCTAAACTATAATAGATATCGAAACAGGGTTTTTTCTGTATTATGAGGAATTTTATCTATGATAAAATACAATTTAAATTTTTCAGAAAACTTCATAAATAAGCGAGTTATAGCGATTTTAATGAAAAAACAAAAGGCGATCAACTTTTAAACCAATAGAGATATCGAAACGGGGTTTTTTTTTGTATTATGAGGAATTTTATCTAGGATAAAATACAATTTAAATTTTTCAGAAAACTTCATAAATAAGCGAGTTATAGCGATTTTAGTGAAAAAACAAAAGACGATTAACTTTTAAACCAATAGAGATATCGAAACGGGGTATTTTCTGTATTATGAGGAATTTTATCTTTGATAAAATACAATTTAAATTTTTCAGAAAACTTTATAAATAAGCGAGTTATAGCGATTTTAGTGAAAAAACAAAAGACGATCATCTCCTAAACTATAAGAGATATCGAAACGGGATTTTCTCTATATTATGAGGAATTTTATCTATGATAAAATACAATTTGAATTTTCCAGAAAACTTCATAAATAAGCGAGTTATAGCGATTTTAGTGAAAAAACAAAAGACGATCATCTCCTAAACTATAATAGATATCGAAACGGGGTATTTTCTGTATTATGAGGAATTTTATTTATGATAAAATACAATTTAAATTTTTCAGAAAACTTCATAAAAGAGCAAGTTATAGCGATTTTAGTGAAAAAACAAAAGACGATCATCTCCTAAACTATAAGAGATATCGAAACGGGGTTTTTTCTGTATTATGAGGAATTTTATCTATGATAAAATACAATTTAAATTTTTTAGAAAATTTCATAAATAAACGAGTTATAGCGATTTTAGTGAAAAAACAAAAGACGATCATCTCCTAAACTATAAGAGATATCAAAACGGGATTTTCTCTATATTATGAGGAATTTTATCTATGATAAAATACAATTTGAATTTTCCAGAAAACTTCATAAATAAGCGAGTTATAGCGATTTTAGTGAAAAAACAAAAGACGATCATCTCCTAAACTATAATAGATATCGAAACGGGGTATTTTCTGTATTATGAGGAATTTTATTTATGATAAAATACAATTTAAATTTTTCAGAAAACTTCATAAAAGAGCAAGTTATAGCGATTTTAGTGAAAAAACAAAAGACGATCATCTCCTAAACTATAAGAGATATCGAAACGGGGTTTTTTCTGTATTATGAGGAATTTTATCTATGATAAAATACAATTTAAATTTTTTAGAAAATTTCATAAATAAACGAGTTATAGCGATTTTAGTGAAAAAACAAAAGACGATCATCTCCTAAACTATAAGAGATATCAAAACGGGATTTTCTCTATATTATGAGGAATTTTATCTATGATAAAATACAATTTAAATTTTTCCGAAAACTTCATAAATAAGCGAGTTATAGCGATTTTTATGAAAAAACAAAAGACGATCATCTCCTAAACCATTAGAGATATCGAAACGGGATTTTCTCTAAATTATAACTTATTTCAACTGTAATAAAATTCAATTTAAATTTTCCGAAAAACTTAATTAATAAACGAGTTTTAGTGTGGATTCGAATATTTTTTTGAAATCGGAAGAAGAAGAAAAAAATTTTGGAGAGAGAGGCCCATAAAACGTTTGGGGGGCACTGGGACAGCAGAGGCTCAGTGGGGGGGCCGGCAAATTGAGTGCACTCACCGGTTCCAAGGCCAAGGCTGATCCATACCCGTGTGTCTATAATTGGAGATGGGAAATTGCACAATATAACATATTTTTTTTTTATTATTATTTTAATAAACTGGAACGGGTTATTCATCAAATTTTAACATTTTATTTAAAACAATAAAAAATATGCAAATTAAGATGATTTATGTAAAAAAAAAAAAACTTTTAAACCAAAAGAGGTATCGAAATGCGATTTTTTCTTAATTGTGAGGAATATCGTCTATAATAAAATATAATTTGAATTTTTGAAAAAACTTAATAAATAAGCGAGTTATGGCGATTTTTGTGAAAAAACAAAACACGATCAACTTTTATACCAAGAGAGGTATCGAAATGGGATTTTTTCTATATTGTGAGGAATTTTATCTATAACAAAATACAGTTTGAATTTTTGAAAAAACTGTATAAATAAGGGAGTTATAGCGATTTTTGTGAAAAAACAAAAGACGATCAACTTTTAAACCAAGAGAGGTATCGAAATGGGATTTTTTCTAAATTGTGAGGAATTTCATCTATAATAAAATACAATTTGAATTTTTGAAAAAACTGTATAAATAAGCGAGTTATGGCGATTTTTGTGAAAAAACAAAAGACGATCAACTTTTTAACTAAGAGATATATCGAAATGGGATTTTTTCTAAATTGTGTGGAATTCTATCTATAACAAAATACAATTTGAATTTTTAAAAAATCTTTATAAACAAGCGAGTTATAGCGATTTTTGTGAAAAAAAAGACGATCAACTTTTTAACCAAAAGAGGTATCGAAATGGGATTTTTTCTAAATTGTGAGGAATTTTATCTATAACAAAATACAATTTGAATTTTTGAAAAAACTGCATAAATAAGCGAGTTATGGCGATATTTGTGAAAAAACAAAAGACAATCAACTTTTAAACCAAGAGAGGTATCGAAATGGAGTTTTTTCCAAATTGTGAGGAATTTAATCTATAACAAAATACAATTTGAATTTTTAAAATAACTTCATATATAAGCGAGTTATGGCGATTTTTGTGATAAAACAAAAGACGATCAACTTTTAAACCAAGAGAGGTATCGAAATGGGGTTTTTTCCAAATTGTGAGGAATTTTATTTATAACAAAATACAATTTGAATTTTTAAAAAAACTTAATAAATAAGCGAGTTATAGCGATTTTTGTGAAAAAACAAAAGACGAGCAACTTTTAAACCAAGAGAGGTATCGAAATGGAGTTTTTTCCAATTTGTGAGGAATTTAATCTAAAACAAAATACAATTTGAATTTTTAAAATAACTTCATATATAAGCGAGTTATGGCGATTTTTGTGATAAAACAAAAGACGATCAACTTTTAAACCAAGAGAGGTATCGAAATGGGGTTTTTTCCAAATTGTGAGGAATTTTATCTATAACAAAATACAATTTGAATTTTTGAAAAAACTGTATAAATAAGCGAGTTATGGCGATTTGTGTGATAAAACAAAAGACGATCAACTTTTAAACCAAGAGAGGTATCGAAATGGGATTTTTTCTAAATTGTGAGGAATTTTATCTATAACAAAATACAGTTTGAATTTTTGAAAAAACTGTATAAATAAGCGAGTTATAGCGATTTTTGTGAAAAAACAAAAGACGATCAACTTTTAAACCAAAAGAGGTATCGAAATGGGATTTTTTCCAAATTGTGAGGAATTTTATCTATAACAAAATACAATTTGAATTTTTGAAAAAACTGTATAAATAAGTGAGTTATGGCGATTTTTGTGAAAAAACAAAAGACAATCAACTTTTAAACCAAGAGAGGTATGAAATGGAGTTTTTTCCAAATTGTGAGGAATTTAATCTATAACAAAATACAATTTGAATTTTTAAAATAACTTCATATATAAACGAGTTATGGCGATTTTTGTGATAAAACAAAAGACGATCAACTTTTAAACCAAGAGAGGTATCGAAATGGGGTTTTTTCCAAATTGTGAGGAATTTTATTTATAACAAAATACAATTTGAATTTTTAAAAAAATTTAATAAATAAGCGAGTTATAGCGATTTTTGTGAAAAAACAAAAGACGATCAACTTTTAAACCAAGAGAGGTATCGAAATGGAGTTTTTTCCAAATTGTGAGGAATTTAATCTAAAACAAAATACAATTTGAATTTTTAAAATAACTTCATATATAAGCGAGTTATGGCGATTTTTGTGATAAAACAAAAGACGATCAACTTTTAAACCAAGAGAGGTATCGAAATGGGGTTTTTTCCAAATTGTGAGGAATTTTAGCTATAAAAAAATACAATTTGATTTTTTGAAAAAACTGTATAAATAAGCGAGTTATGGCGATTTGTGTGATAAAACAAAAGACGATCAACTTTTAAACCAAGAGAGGTATCGAAATGGGATTTTTTCTAAATTGTGAGGAATTTTATCTATAACAAAATACAATTTGAATTTTTGAAAAAAACTGTATAAATAAGCGAGTTATAGCGATTTTTGTGAGAAAACAAAAGACGATCAACTTTTAAACCAAGAGAGTTATCGAAATGGGATTTTTTCTATATTGTGAGGAATTTTATCTATAACAAAATACAGTTTGAATTTTTGAAAAAACTGTATAAATAAGGGAGTTATAGCGATTTTTGTGAAAAAACAAAAGACGATCAACTTTTAAACCAGGAGAGGTATCGAAATGGGATTTTTTCTACATTGTGAGGAATTTTATCTATAACAAAATACAGTTTGAATTTTTGAAAAAACTGTATAAATAAGGGAGTTATAGCGATTTTTGTGAAAAAACAAAAGACGATCAACTTTTAAACCAGGAGAGGTATCGAAATGGGATTTTTTCTATATTGTGAGGAATTTTATCTATAACAAAATACAGTTTGAATTTTTGAAAAAACTGTATAAATAAGGGAGTTATAGCGATTTTTGTGAAAAAACAAAAGACGATCAACTTTTAAACCAGGAGAGGTATCGAAATGGGATTTTTTCTAAATTGTGAGGAATTTCATCTATAATAAAATACAATTTGAATTTTTGAAAAAACTGTATAAATAAGCGAGTTATAGCGATTTTTGTGAAAAAACAAAAGACGATCAACTTTTAAACCAAAAGAGGTATCGAAATGGGATTTTTTCCAAATTGTGAGGAATTTTATCTATAACAAAATAGAATTTGAATTTTTGAAAAAACTGTATAAATAAGTGAGTTATGGCGATTTTTGTGAAAAAACAAAAGACGATCAACTTTTAAACCAAGAGAGGTATCGAAATGGGGTTTTTTCCCAAATGTGAGGAATTTTATTTATAACAAAATACAGTTTGAATTTTTGAAAAAACTGTATAAATAAGGGAGTTATGGCGATTTTTGTGATAAAACAAAAGACGATCAACTTTTAAACCAAGAGAGGTATCGAAATGGGATTTTTTCTAAATTGTGAGGAATTTTATCTGTAACAAAATACGATTTGAATTTTTGAAAAAACTGCATAAATAAGCGAGTTATGGCGATTTTTGTGAAAAAACAAAAGACGATCAACTTTTAAACCAAGAGAGGTATTGAAATGGGGTTTTTTCCAAATTGTGAGGAATTTTATCTATAACAAAATACAATTTGAATTTTTGAAAAAACTTTATAAATAAGCGAGTTGTAGCTGAGATATTGAATTAACTTGCACGGTAAATGAAAACTAATAAGTTATTATTATCAAAATCCCACAGGAATAAAATCCTTATTTTCCGATAAATATCCTAGGGGAATTCGAATCATTTTATTGACCTGTATTCTTACAAAGGGGAATAAATAATATAAAAAAAAATATTTCTCATCAAACTGGTTTTGCAAAATATTCTTTGATATAATCAAATTGAATAGAAACCAGATCTTAAAAACGGGTGCAAATTTTTTTTCCAACCCCATCTTCAACAACCCCTTTATTTGCTAATGTTTTTATTCATATTAAAATTAAGATTTTTTCGCGATAATTTTTTTGTGTAAACCATCAGAAAACAGTGAAATTAATGAATAGAAATTGATGCAAAACACGTAATTTAATAAAAGAAAAATAAGGGTAAGAAGAACACCCCACAGACAACTAAAATGATTATTTGGCGTCATATATGAATGCAAATGCAGCAAACAAAATAATTTTCAAATTCCACAACGAAAATTCCTTTATGTACAGCAAAATTCCAATCAAACAATATACAAAAACATAGGCGTACTATTAAAATTATTATAAAACTGATTAAAAACTAGAAAAATTGTTAAAAAATATAAAAAATTGGAATTGAAAACTCTCTTTGTTGCTACATACTAGAAAAATCTAAAATATTCCGGAATATAATCACTCAAACATAACAAATGTCAAACTTAGAGTGACAAGTGACAGTTACCAGAGTTAATGTGACAGTTAAAATGACAACTGACAAAGTTAAAGTGTCAATATGACAGTTAATAAAGTTCAAGTGACAGTTGAAACATTTGTTGTGACAGTTGACAGATTTAAAATAACAAATGTCAAACTTAGAGTGGCAAGTGACAGTTACCAGAGTTAATGTGACAGTTAAAATGACAGCTGACAAAGTAAAAGTGTCAATATGACAGTTAATAAAGTTCAAGTGACAGTTGAAACATTTGTTGCGACAGTTGACAAAGTTAAAATAACAAATGTCAAACTTAGAGTGATAAGTGACAGTTACCAGAGTTAATGTGACACTTAAAATGACAGCTGACAAAGTTAGTGACAGTTAATAAAGTTCAAATGACAGTTGAAACATTTGTTATGACAGTTAACAAAGTTAAAATAACAAATGTCATACTTAGAGTGGCAAGTGACAGTTACCAGAGTTAATGTGACAGTTAAAATGACAACTGACAAAGTTAAAGTGTCAATATGACAGTTAATAAAGTTCAAGTGACAGTTGAAACATTTGTTGTGACAGTTGACAGAGTTAAAATAACAAATGTCCAACTTAGAGTGAAAAGTGACAGTTACCAAAGTTAATGTGACAGTTAAAATGACAGCTGACAAAGTTAAAGTGTCAATATGACAGTTAATAAACTTCAAGTGACAGTTGAAACATTTGTTGTGACAGTTGACAGAGTTAAAATAACAAATGTCATACTTAGAGTGGCAAGTGACAGTTACCAGAGTTAATCTGACAGTTAAAATGACAGCTGACAAAGTTAAAGTGTCAATATGACCGTTAATAAAGTTCAAGTGACAGTTGAAACATTTGTTGTGACAGTTGACAGAGTTAAAATAACAAATGTCAATTTTAGAGTGACAAGTGACAGTTACCAAAGTTAATGTGACAGTTAAAATGACAGCTGACAAAGTTTAAGTGTCAATATGACAGTTAATAAAGTTCAACTGACAGTTGAAACATTTGTTGTGACAGTTGACAGAGTTAAAATAACAAATGTCAAACTTAGAGTGAAAAGTGACAGTTACCAGAGTTAATATGACATTTAAAATGACAGCTGACAAAGTTTAAGTGTCAATATGACAGTTAATAAAGTTCAAGTGACAGTTGAAACATTTGTTGTGACAGTTGACAGAGTTAAAATAACAAATGTCAATTTTAGAGTGACAAGTGACAGTTACCAAAGTTAATGTGACAGTTAAAATGACAGCTGACAAAGTTAAAGTGTCAATATGACCGTTAATAAAGTTCAAGTGACAGTTGAAACATTTGTTGTGACAGTTGACAGAGTTAAAATAACAAATGTCCAACTTAGAGTGGCAAGTGACAGTTACCAGAGTTAATCTGACAGTTAAAATGACAGCTAACAAAGTTAAAGTGTCAATATGACCGTTAATAAAGTTCAAGTGACAGTTGAAACATTTGTTGTGACAGTTGACAGAGTTAAAATAACAAATGTCCAACTTAGAGTGAAAAGTGACAGTTACCAAAGTTAATGTGACAGTTAAAATGACAGCTGACAAAGTTAAAGTGTCAATATGACAGTTAATAAACTTCAAGTGACAGTTGAAACATTTGTTGTGACAGTTGACAGAGTTAAAATAACAAATGTCATACTTAGAGTGGCAAGTGACAGTTACCAGAGTTAATCTGACAGTTAAAATGACAGCTGACAAAGTTAAAGTGTCAATATGACCGTTAATAAAGTTCAAGTGACAGTTGAAACATTTGTTGTGACAGTTGACAGAGTTAAAATAACAAATGTCAATTTTAGAGTGACAAGTGACAGTTACCAAAGTTAATGTGACAGTTAAAATGACAGCTGACAAAGTTAAAGTGTCAATATGACCGTTAATAAAGTTCAAGTGACAGTTGAAACATTTGTTGTGACAGTTGACAGAGTTAAAATAACAAATGTCCAACTTAGAGTGTAAAGTTACAGTTACCAAAGTTAATGTGATAGTTAAAATGACAGCTGACAAAGTTAAAGTGTCAATATGACAGTTAATAAACTTCAAGTGACAGTTGAAACATTTTTTGTGACAGTTGACAGAGTTAAAATAAAAAATCTCAAACTTAGAGTGACAAGTGACAGTTACCAAAGTTAATGTGACAGTTAAAATGACAGCTGACAAAGTCAAATATTAGATACATCAAATGTCAAATGGCAGAAATGTCAATTGTAGAAACTGTCTAATACCAAATTGGAGATTGTCATGTCGAGAATGTCAATTATCAGAAATGTCAAATGTAGAAACTGTCTAATGTGAAATTTATAAAATGTCATTTGTCAATAATGTCAGAAATGTCAAATATTAAATACATCAAATGTCAGAAATGTCAAATACTAGAAATTTTAAATGTAAGAACTGTCTAATGCTATTAATATAAAATACTACATGTAATGATTTTTCCCATTTAACTCTACACAAATCTTTTCCGCCGAGTGCACGAATAGAAGTATAACTTCAAAAACTCAGTGCTAATACGTAGAAAAAAAATTGATAAACGATTTTATCTTGAAACTGATTTCAACGAATTGTTTAAAATTGTTTGTTTATTTTGTGAAATTTAACATAAAATCGCACTCAGTGAAACATATTTGATTATTTTCGAAAGGAAGCTGACTTCCTTCAAATCATTTTCCCCTTTTTTTTATTTTTTATTTTTTTTTAAGTTCATTATTTACATTTTGTCTCGAATTTTATCGCATTTTGTATGATTAGAATTTTTACTTTTTAAATTTACTCACTCATTAGCATTTTTAACGGTTTTTTATTTTATTATAGTGGGCAAATGGGTCACTTTATTTTATTATAGTGGGCAAATGGGTCACTATTTGTATACAGGGTGTGTCTATACTAATAAAATATTTACTATTCTAAGGCGGACAGGTTTTATTTGTGATTACGAAATTAAATTTGAATAAACAAACCATCTTTTTTATTATTATTTAATTTGATTTACTTTAAATTTCTTAATTTTGTCATTTTTGTTGGAAATTTTATTGAAAGTTTTGATTTTCAATCAAAAAAATTTTTTTTACTTGTTTTTTCACAAAAATCGCCATAACTTGCTTATTTATAAAGATTTTTTAAAAATTCAAATTGAATTTACTTTTTAATAAAATTCCTCATAATGTAGAAAAAATCCCGTTTCAATATCTCTAATAGTTTAGAAGATGATCGTCTTTTGTTTTTTCACAAAAATCGCCATAACTCGCTTATTTATAAAGATTTTTTAAAAATTCAAATTGAATTTACTTTTTAATAAAATTCCTCATAATATAGAAAAAATCCAGTTTCAATATCTCTAATAGTTTAAGAGATGATCGTCTTTTGTTTTTTCACAAAAATGGCCATAACTCGCTTATTTATTAAGATTTTTTAAAAATTCAAATTGAATTTACTTTTTAATAAAATTCCTCATAATGTAGAAAAAATCCCGTTTCAATATCTCTAATAGTTTAAAAGTTGATCGTCTTTTGTTTTTTCACAAAAATCGCCATAACTCGCTTATTTATAAAGATTTTTTAAAAATTCAAATTGAATTTACTTTTTAATAAAATTCCTCATATTGTAGAAAAAATTCCGTTTCAATATCTCTAATAGTTTAGGAGATGATCGTCTTTTGTTTTTTTACAAAAATGGCGATAACTCGCTTATTTATTAAGATTTTTTAAAAATTCAAATTGAATTTACTTTTTAATAAAATTCCTCATAATGTAGAAAAAATCCCGTTTCAATATCTCCAATAGTTTAGGAGATGATCGTCTTTTGTTTTTGTCACAAAAATCGCCATAACTCGCTTATTTATAAAGATTTTTCAAAAATTCAAATTGAATTTACTTTTTAATAAAATTCCTCATAATGTAAAAAAAATCTCGTTTCAATATCTCCAATAGTTTAGAAGATGATCCTCTTTTGTTTTTTCACAAAACTCGCCATAACTCGCTTATTTATAAAGATTTTTCAAAAATTCAAATTGAATTTACTTTTTGATCAAATTCCTCATAATGTAGAAAAAATCCCGTTTCAATATCTCTAATAGTTTAAAAAATGATCGTCTTTTGTTTTTTTTCACAAAAATCGCTATAACTTGCTTATTTATAAAGATTTTTCAAAAATTCAAATTGAATTTACTTTTTAATAAAATTCCTCATAATGTAGAAAAAATCCCGTTTCAATATCTCTAATAGTTTAAGAGATGATCGTCTTTTGTTTTTTTCACAAAAATCGCCATAACTCGCTTATTTATAAAGATTTTTCAAAAATTCAAATTGAATTTACTTTTTAATAAAATTCCTCATAATGTAGAAAAAATCCCGTTTCAATATCTCTAATAGTTTAGAAGATGATCGTCTTTTGTTTTTTCACAAAAATCGCCATAACTCGCTTATTTATAAAGATTTTTCAAAAATTCAAATTGAATTTACTTTTTAATAAAATTCCTCATAATGTAGAAAAAATCCCGTTTCAATATCTCTAATAGTTTAAAATTTGATCGTCTTTTGTTTTTTCACAAAAATCGCCATAACTCGCTTATTTATAAAGATTTTTCAAAAATTCAAATTGAATTTACTTTTTAATAAAATTCCTCATAATGTAGAAAAAATCCCGTTTCAATATCTCTAATAGTTTAAAATTTGATCGTCTTTTGTTTTTTCACAAAAATCGCCATAACTTGCTTATTTATAAAGATTTTTCAAAAATTCAAATTGAATTTACTTTTTAATAAAATTCCTCATAATGTAGACAAAATCCCGTTTCAATATCTCTAATAGTTTAAAAGTTGATCGTCTTTTGTTTTTTCACAAAAATCGCCATAACTCGCTTATTTATGAAGATTTTTCAAAAATTTAAATTGAATTTACTTTTTGATCAAATTCCTCATAATCTAGAAAAAATCCCGTTTCAATATCTCTAATAGTTTAGAAGATGATCGTCTTTTGTTTTTTCACAAAAATGGCCCTAAATCGCTTATTTATAAAGATTTTTCAAAAATTTAAATTGAATTTACTTTTTAATAAAATTCCTCATAATGTAGAAAAAATCCCGTTTCAATATCTCTAATAGTTTAAAAGTTGATCGTGTTTTGTTTTTTTCACAAAAATCGCCATAACTCGCTTATTTATAAAGATTTTTCAAAAATTCAAATTGAATTTACTTTTAAATAAAATTCCTCATAATGTAGAAAAAATCCCGTTTCAATATCTCCAATAGTTTAGAAGATGATCGTCTTTTGTTTTTTCACAAAAATGGCCATAACTCGCTTATTTATAAAGATTTTTTAAAAATTCAAATTGAATTTACTTTTTAATAAAATTCCTCATAATGTAGAAAAAATCCCGTTTCAATATCTCCAATAGTTTAGAAGATGATCGTCTTTTGTTTTTTCACAAAAGTCGCCATAACTCGCTTATTTATAAAGATTTTTTAAAAATTCAAATTGAATTTACTTTTTCATAAAATTCCTCAGAATGTAGAAAAAATCCCGTTTCAATATCTCTAATAGTTTAAAAGTTGATCGTGTTTTGTTTTTTTCACAAAAATCGCCATAACTCGCTTATTTATAAAGATTTTTCAAAAATTCAAATTGAATTTACTTTTTCATAAAATTCCTCATAATGTAGAAAAAATCCCGTTTCAATATCTCTAATAGTTTAAAAGTTGATCGTCTTTTGTTTTTTCACAAAAATCGCCATAACTCGCTTATTTATGAAGATTTTTCAAAAATTTAAATTGAATTTACTTTTTGATCAAATTCCTCATAATCTAGAAAAAATCCCGTTTCAATATCTCTAATAGTTTAGAAGATGATCGTCTTTTGTTTTTTCACAAAAATGGCCCTAAATCGCTTATTTATAAAGATTTTTCAAAAATTTAAATTGAATTTACTTTTTAATAAAATTCCTCATAATGTAGAAAAAATCCCGTTTCAATATCTCTAATAGTTTAAAAGTTGATCGTGTTTTGTTTTTTTCACAAAAATCGCCATAACTCGCTTATTTATAAAGATTTTTCAAAAATTCAAATTGAATTTACTTTTAAATAAAATTCCTCATAATGTAGAAAAAATCCCGTTTCAATATCTCCAATAGTTTAGAAGATGATCGTCTTTTGTTTTTTCACAAAAATGGCCATAACTCGCTTATTTATAAAGATTTTTTAAAAATTCAAATTGAATTTACTTTTTAATAAAATTCCTCATAATGTAGAAAAAATCCCGTTTCAATATCTCCAATAGTTTAGAAGATGATCGTCTTTTGTTTTTTCACAAAAGTCGCCATAACTCGCTTATTTATAAAGATTTTTTAAAAATTCAAATTGAATTTACTTTTTCATAAAATTCCTCAGAATGTAGAAAAAATCCCGTTTCAATATCTCTAATAGTTTAAAAGTTGATCGTGTTTTGTTTTTTTCACAAAAATCGCCATAACTCGCTTATTTATAAAGATTTTTCAAAAATTCAAATTGAATTTACTTTTTCATAAAATTCCTCATAATGTAGAAAAAATCCCGTTTCAATATCTCCAATAGTTTAGAAGATGATCGTCTTTTGTTTTTTCACAAAAATGGCCATAACTCGCTTATTTATAAAGATTTTTTAAAAATTCAAATTGAATTTACTTTTTAATAAAATTCCTCATAATGTAGAAAAAATCCCGTTTCAATATCTCCAATAGTTTAGAAGATAATCGTCTTTTGTTTTTTCACAAAAATGGCCATAACTCGCTTATTTATAAAGATGTTTTAAAAATTCAAATTGAATTTACTTTTTAATAAAATTCCTCATAATGTAGAAAAAATCCCGTTTCAATATCTCCAATAGTTTAGAAGATGATCGTCTTTTGTTTTTTCACAAAAATGGCCATAACTCGCTTATTTATAAAGATTTTTTAAAAATTCAAATTGAATTTACTTTTTAATAAAATTCCTCATAATGTAGAAAAAATCCCGTTTCAATATCTCCAATAGTTTAGAAGATGATCGTCTTTTGTTTTTTCACAAAAATGGCCATAACTCGCTTATTTATAAAGATTTTTCAAAAATTCAAATTGAATTTACTTTTTAATAAAATTCCTCATAATGTAGAAAAAATCCCGTTTCAATATCTCCAATAGTTTAGAAGATGATCGTCTTTTGTTTTTTCACAAAAATGGCCATAACTCGCTTATTTATAAAGATGTTTTAAAAATTCAAATTGAATTTACTTTTTAATAAAATTCCTCATAATGTAGAAAAAATCCCGTTTCAATATCTCTAATAGTTTAAAAGTTGATCGTCTTTTGTTTTTTCACAAAAATCGCTATAACTCGCTTATTTATAAAGATTTTTCAAAAATTCAAATTGAATTTACTTTTTAATAAAATTCCTCATAATGTAGAAAAAATCCCGTTTCAATATCTCTAATAGTTTAGGAGATGATCGTCTTTTGTTTTTTCACAAAAATGGCCATAACTCGCTTTTTTATAAAGATTTTTCAAAAATTCAAATTGAATTTACTTTTAAATAAAATTCCTCATAATGTAGAAAAAATCCCGTTTCAATATCTCCAATAGTTTAGAAGATGATCGTCTTTTGTTTTTTCACAAAAATGGCCATAACTCGCTTATTTATAAAGATTTTTCAAAAATTCAAATTGAATTTACTTTTTAATAAAATTCCTCATAATGTAGAAAAAATCCCGTTTCAATATCTCCAATAGTTTAGAAGATGATCGTCTTTTGTTTTTTCACAAAAATGGCCATAACTCGCTTATTTATAAAGATTTTTTAAAAATTCAAATTGAATTTACTTTTTAATAAAATTCCTCATAATGTAGAAAAAATCCCGTTTCAATATCTCTAATAGTTTAAGAGATAATCGTCTTTTGTTTTTTCACAAAAATCGCCATAACTCGCTTATTTATAAAGATTTTTCAAAAATTCAAATTGAATTTACTTTTTAATAAAATTCCTCATAATGTAGAAAAAATCCCGTTTCAATATCTCCAATAGTTTAGGTGATGATCGTCTTTTGTTTTTTTACAAAAATGACCATAACTCGCTTATTTATAAAGATTTTTTAAAAATTCAAATTGAATTTACTTTTTAATAAAATTCCTCATAATGTAGAAAAAATCCCGTTTCAATATCTCTAATAGTTTAAAAGTTGATCGTCTTTTGTTTTTTCACAAAAATGGCCATAACTCGCTTATTTATAAAGATGTTTTAAAAATTCAAATTGAATTTACTTTTTAATAAAATTCCTCATAATGTAGAAAAAATCCCGTTTCAATATCTCTAATAGTTTAAAAGTTGATCGTCTTTTGTTTTTTCACAAAAATCGCTATAACTCGCTTATTTATAAAGATTTTTTAAAAATTCAAATTGAATTTACTTTTTAATAAAATTCCTCATAATGTAGAAAAAATCCCGTTTCAAAATCTCTAATAGTTTAGGAGATGATCGTCTTTTGTTTTTTCACAAAAATGGCCATAACTCGCTTTTTTATAAAGATTTTTCAAAAATTCAAATTGAATTTACTTTTAAATAAAATTCCTCATAATGTAGAAAAAATCCCGTTTCAATATCTCCAATAGTTTAGAAGATGATCGTCTTTTGTTTTTTCACAAAAATGGCCATAACTCGCTTATTTATAAAGATTTTTCAAAAATTCAAATTGAATTTACTTTTTAATAAAATTCCTCATAATGTAGAAAAAATCCCTTTTCAATATCTCTAATAGTTTAAAAGTTGATCGTCTTTTGTTTTTTCACAAAAATCGCCATAACTCGCTTATTTACTAAGATTTTTTAAAAATTCAAATTGAATTTACTTTTTAATAAAATTCCTCGTAACTTGGGAAAAATCCCGTTTCGAACTGTCCTATAGTTAAAAAGTTGATCGTCTTTTGTTTTTTTTTACAAAAATCGTTTTAATTCGTTAATTTTTGTTGTAAAAGTTGATAAATTTTGTTGTTGGCTGCTGAACTAAAACGAAACAGGCGTCGCGGCGATTTTATCGATTTCTCTGCTCAAAACTGAAATAGAGATATGTTTTCATTCTTATTTACTCTCTCTTTCTTTTCCATTAAGTCTGGAAAACTGAAAACTCTCAATTTTCTATTTAGTTACGAATTTTATTCACAATTTTAATCAAAATGTTCATTTTTTAATTAAAATCTTGTTTTCTTCTATAAAATTTATAAATTGCAAAGAAAATAGGTAAAAAAAGGAAAATTAATTGACAAAATGACAGCTGACAAAGTTAAAGTGTCAATATGACAGTTAATACAGTTCAAGTGACAGTTGAAACATTTGTTGTGACAGTTGACAGAGTTAAAATAACAAATTTCAAACTTAGAGTGACAAGTGACAGTTACCAGAGTTAATGTTACAGCTAAAATGACAGCTGACAAAGTTAAAGTGTCAATAAAGTTCAAATGACAGTTGAAACATTTGTTGTGACAGTTGACAGAGTTAAAATAACAAATGTCAAACTTAGAGTGACAAGTGACAGTTACCAGAGTTAATGTGACAGTTAAAATGACAGCTGACAAAGTTAAAGTGTCAATATGACAGTTAATAAAGTTCAAGTGACAGTTGAAAGATTTGTTGTGACAGTTGACAGAGTTAAAATAATGAATGTCAATTTAGAGTGACAAGTGACAGTTAACATAGTTAAAGCGATAGCTAAAATGACAGCTAACAAAGTTAAAGTGTCAATATGACAGTTATGTTAAAAATGTCATTTAATTTTGTAAAATCCTTAAAAATGTGATGTATTTTCGGAAAATCGTAGAAGACGTGATGTATTTAAGGAAAATCGTGAAAATCGTTGAAATTTCCATTGGAAGACGAAACGGGAGATTAGTAAGAGGTAAAATAGAGGCGGTTAGGGGAGTGAGGGGGGTAAAGAGGAATATGTGTATGAGTGCGTCTAGGAAAAGTACCCTTGACCTTCGCATAACCTGCCTCACGGCCGCCTTCGACGCCGCCGCCGCTAAAACCGACGCTCAATACTCAACTCGACGTCGAAATTTTAGTTCAAGAGCTAAATTTTTTATTGTTTTCATAATATCTTTCGAAAATAACAAAAAATAATGTTTTTTCCTACTTTACTTCATAAATTCGTAAACTTAATCACGATTTGATACTTTAACTATGTCAACTGTCACTTTAACTTTGTCAACTGTCATTTTAAATGTCACTTTAACTTTGTTAACTGTCACTTTGTATTTTAAGATTGTCATTTGTTTATTTAACCCTGTCAACTGTCACACTAACTTTGTCAAATGTCAATTGTCATTTTAACTTTGTCAGCTGTCATTTGAAATGTCACTTTAACTTTGTTAACTGTCACTTTTTATTTTAAGTTTGTCATTTGTTGATTTAATCCTGTCAACTGTCACACTAATTTTGTCAACTGTCACACTAACTGTGTCAATTGTCACTTTAACTATGTCAGCTGTCATTTTAAATGTCACTTTAACTTTGTTAACTGTCACTTTTTACTCTAAGTTTGTCATTTGTTTATTTAACCCTGTCAACTGTCACACTAAGTTTGTCAACTGTCACACTAACTTTGTCAAATGTCAATTGTCACTTTAACTATGTCAGCTGTCATTTTAAATGTCACTTTTAACTTTGTTAACTGTCACTTTTTACTCTAAGTTTGTCATTTGTTTATTTAACCCTGTCAACTGTCACACTAAGTTTGTCAATTGTCACACTAACTTTGTCAAATGTCAATTGTCACTTTAACTTTGTCAGCTGTCATTTTAAATGTCACTTTAACTTTGTTAACTGTCACTTTTTATTTTAAGTTTGTCATTTGTTTATTTAACCCTGTCAACTGTCACACTAAGTTTGTCAATTGTCACACTTACTTTGTCAAATGTCAATTGTCACTTTAACTTTTTCAGCTGTCATTTTAAATGTCACTTTAACTTTGTTAACTGTCACTTTTTATTTTAAGTTTGTCATTTGTTTATTTAACTCTGTCAACTGTCACACTAAGTTTGTCAACTGTCACACTAACTTTGTCAAATGTCAATTGTCACTTTAACTATGTCAGCTGTCATTTTAAATGTCACTTTTAACTTTGTTAACTGTCACTTTTAATTTTAAGTTTGTCATTTGTTTATTTAACCCTGTCAACTGTCACACTAAGTTTGTCAACTGTCACACTAACTTTGTCAAATGTCAATTGTCACTTTAACTTTGTCAGCTGTCATTTTAAATGTCACTTTAACTTTGTTAACTGTCACTTTTAATTTTAAGTTTGTCATTTGTTTATTTAACCCTGTCAACTGTCACACTAAGTTTGTCAACTGTCACACTAACTTTGTCAAATGTCAATTGTCACTTTAACTTTGTCAGCTGTCATTTTAAATGTCACTTTAACTTTGTTAACTGTCACTTTTTACTCTAAGTTTGTCATTTGTTTATTTAACCCTGTCAACTGTCACACTAAGTTTGTCAACTGTCACACTAACTTTGTCAAATGTCAATTGTCACTTTAACTTTGTCAGCTGTCATTTTAAATGTCACTTTTAACTTTGTTATATGTCACTTTTTATTTTAAGTATGTCATTTGTTTATTTAACCCTGTCAACTGTCTTATTAAGTTTGTCAACTGTCAATTGTCACTTTAACTGTCAATCTAGCTTTGTCAAATGTCATTTTAATTCTGTCACTTGTCATTCTAACTTTGTCAAGTGTCATTTTAATACTGTCACTTTTTCAATAGTAAATTTGACAATTTTCATTTGTTTTTCTTTTTTATTTTGACATTTAATATTAACTTTTTCATTTTCAATTTTTAAATTAAATTTATTTTCTAGATGTTCAATTTCGATTTGCTAAGTTTGTAAGTTAAAATTATATCTCTCGATATATATTAACATAAAAACAAAGAAATGAATAATTATTTGAAGGCGATACGCGTTTTATCTAATGATATTCAAGTGCCTCAAGATTTTTATCTGTTATTATATTAATATAATTATTATTATATCGCAAATAATATAAATGAAACTAATTTCATTTTTAAACGAGTAATTCATTTAGACGATGAATCAATCTAACTTTTTAAAAAACTGACAAGTGACAGTTAAAATGACAGCTTACAAAGTGACAGATGACAATTGACAAAGTTTAATCGTCCATAGATGGAATTAATGAAGTTAAAATGACATTTGACAGTAGCAAAAGTTAGTGTGACAGTCGATAACATAAATAACAAACTTAGAGTGACAAGTGACAGTTAAAATGACAGCTGTCAAAGTAAAAGTGATTGTTGACATAGTTAAAGTGACAGTTGACATAGTTAAAATAACAGTTGATATAGTTAAAATGACAACTGACAAAGTTAAAGTGACAGGTGACAGTTGAAAAGTTAGTGTTACAGTTTAAAATAACATAGATCAAACTTAGAGTGATAAGTGACAGTTTGCACAGTTAGAGTAACAATTAAAATGACAGATGTCAAAGTAAAAGTGACAGTTGACATAGTTAAAGTGACATTTAAAATGACAGCTGACAAAGTTAAAGTGACAATTGACATTTGACAAAGTTAGTGTGACAATTGACAAACTTAGTGTGACAGTTGACAGGGTTAAATAAACAAATGACAAACTTAAAATACAAAGTGACAGTTAACAAAGTTAAAGTGACATTTAAAATGACAGCTGACAAAGTTAAAGTGACAATTGACATTTGACAAAGTTAGTGTGACAATTGACAAACTTAGTGTGACAGTTGACAGGGTTAAATAAACAAATGACAAACTTAAAATACAAAGTGACAGTTAACAAAGTTAAAGTGACATTTAAAATGACAGCTGACAAAGTTAAAGTGACAATTGACATTTGACAAAGTTAGTGTGACAATTGACAAACTTAGTGTGACAGTTGACAGGGTTAAATAAACAAATGACAAACTTAAAATACAAAGTGACAGTTAACAAAGTTAAAGTGACATTTAAAATGACAGTTGACAATGTTAAAGTCACATTGACATTTGACAAAGTTAGTGTGACAATTGACAAACTTAGGGTGACAGTTGACAGGGTTAAATTAACAAATGACAAACTTAAAATAAAAAGTGACAGTTAACAAAGTTAAAGTGACATTTAAAATGACAGCTGACAAAGTTAAAGTGACAATTGACATTTGACAAAGTTAGTGTGACTGTTGACAAACTTAGTGTGACAGTTGACAGGGTTAAATAAACAAATGACAAACTTAAAATACAAAGTGACAGTTAACAAAGTTAAAGTGACATTTAAAATGACAGCTGACAAAGTTAAAGTGACAATTGACATTTGACAAAGTTAGTGTGACTGTTGACAAACTTAGTGTGACAGTTGACAGGGTTAAATAAACAAATGACAAACTTAAAATACAAAGTGACAGTTAACAAAGTTAAAGTGACATTTAAAATGACAGCTGACAAAGTTAAAGTGACAATTGACATTTGACAAAGTTAGTGTGACAATTGACAAACTTAGTGTGACAGTTGACAGGGTTAAATAAACAAATGACAAACTTAAAATACAAAGTGACAGTTAACAAAGTTAAAGTGACATTTAAAATGACAGTTGACAATGTTAAAGTCACATTGACATTTGACAAAGTTAGTGTGACAATTGACAAACTTAGGGTGACAGTTGACAGGGTTAAATTAACAAATGACAAACTTAAAATAAAAAGTGACAGTTAACAAAGTTAAAGTGACATTTAAAATGACAGCTGACAAAGTTAAAGTGACAATTGACATTTGACAAAGTTAGTGTGACTGTTGACAAACTTAGTGTGACAGTTGACAGGGTTAAATAAACAAATGACAAACTTAAAATACAAAGTGACAGTTAACAAAGTTAAAGTGACATTTAAAATGACAGCTGACAAAGTTAAAGTGACAATTGACATTTGACAAAGTTAGTGTGACTGTTGACAAACTTAGTGTGACAGTTGACAGGGTTAAATAAACAAATGACAAACTTAAAATACAAAGTGACAGTTAACAAAGTTAAAGTGACATTTAAAATGACAGCTGACAAAGTTAAAGTGACATTTAAATTGACAGCTGACAAAGTTAAAGTGACAATTGGCATTTGACAAAGTTAGTGTGACAATTGACAAACTTAGTGTGACAGTTGACAGGGTTAAATAAACAAATGACAAACTTAAAATACAAAGTGACAGTTAACAAAGTTAAAGTGACATTTAAAATGACAGTTGACAATGTTAAAGTCACATTGACATTTGACAAAGTTAGTGTGACAATTGACAAACTTAGGGTGACAGTTGACAGGGTTAAATTAACAAATGACAAACTTAAAATAAAAAGTGACAGTTAACAAAGTTAAAGTGACATTTAAAATGACAGCTGACAAAGTTAAAGTGACAATTGACATTTGACAAAGTTAGTGTGACTGTTGACAAACTTAGTGTGACAGTTGACAGGGTTAAATAAACAAATGACAAACTTAAAATACAAAGTGACAGTTAACAAAGTTAAAGTGACATTTCAAATGACAGCTGACAAAGTTAATGTGACAATTGATATTTGACAAAGTTAGTGTGACAATTGACAAACTTAGTGTGACAGTTGACAGGGTTAAATAAACAAATGACAAACTTAAAATACAAAGTGACAGTTAACAAAGTTAAAGTGACATTTAAAATGACAGCTGACAAAGTTAAAGTGACATTTAAATTGACAGCTGACAAAGTTAAAGTGACAATTGGCATTTGACAAAGTTAGTGTGACAATTGACAAACTTAGTGTGACAGTTGACAGGGTTAAATAAACAAATGACAAACTTAAAATACAAAGTGACAGTTAACAAAGTTAAAGTGACATTTAAAATGACAGTTGACAATGTTAAAGTCACATTGACATTTGACAAAGTTAGTGTGACAATTGACAAACTTAGGGTGACAGTTGACAGGGTTAAATTAACAAATGACAAACTTAAAATAAAAAGTGACAGTTAACAAAGTTAAAGTGACATTTAAAATGACAGCTGACAAAGTTAAAGTGACAATTGACATTTGACAAAGTTAGTGTGACTGTTGACAAACTTAGTGTGACAGTTGACAGGGTTAAATAAACAAATGACAAACTTAAAATACAAAGTGACAGTTAACAAAGTTAAAGTGACATTTAAAATGACAGCTGACAAAGTTAAAGTGACAATTGACATTTGACAAAGTTAGTGTGACTGTTGACAAACTTAGTGTGACAGTTGACAGGGTTAAATAAACAAATGACAAACTTAAAATACAAAGTGACAGTTAACAAAGTTAAAGTGACATTTAAAATGACAGCTGACAAAGTAAAAGTGACAATTGACATTTGACAAAGTTAGTGTGACAATTGACAAACTTAGTGTGACAGTTGACAGATATATTTTGTTTTAAATTATAAGAAATTTTATATACAAAAATGAAATGACGCGACGTATATTTATTATAACAAAAAAAGAAGCCAAAATAACAATTTTATCGCGTGTTGATGCTGGTATAATATAAATGCAAATACTTTCATTATTTTGCAATAAAATGAAAGTGTATTATAGTAAGAGAGTTGTAAGAATAATTTCGAAACTGAAATTTGCAATAAAGGAACCATTAAAATAACTGAAAAAACAAGCAGATTGTTGAATGGAAATTGAATGTAAAAAAAATATAAGTTCAAAATTTCATTTTTTTAAACTAACAAAAAAATTTAATTATATTCCTGACGTAAGTGCGATAATAAAATACCGTTACTTTTTTTATCAAAATATATATTTTTTTAATGACTGTATAACTCATATAGGTCAAGACTATTATTCAATTTTTAAGTAAAGACTGTAAAATAAATAAAATAATAATAAAAAAGATAAATATTTAATTATTTCCGTATATTCAGGTCACGTGATTCATAAAGGAATTTTTTTTTTTGTAGAAAAAATTGTTTTTTTATACAGTTTTCTAATAAATTTAATTTGTATTTGACTATTGATAAAATTTCTTATTATTTGGAAAAAATCCCGTTTCGATATCTCTTATAGTTTAGGAGATGATCGTCTTTTGTTTTTTCACTAAAATCGCTATAACTCGCTTATTTATTAAGTTTTTTGAAAAATTCAAATTGTATTGACTTTGTGATAAAATTCTTTATTATTTAGAAAAATTTCCGTTTCGATATCTCTTATAGTTTAGGAGATGATCGTCTTTTGTTTTTTTACTAAAATCGCTATAACTCGCTTATTTATTAAGTTTTTTGAAAAATTCAAATTGTATTGACTTTGTGATAAAATTCTTCATTATTTAGAAAAAATCCCGTTTCGATATCTCTTATAGTTTCGGAGATGATCGTCTTTTGTTTTTTCACTAAAATCGCTGTAACTCGCTTATTTATTAAGTTTTTTGAAAAATTCAAATTGTATTGACTTTGTGATAAAATTCTTCATTATTTAGAAAAAATCCCGTTTCGATATCTCTTATAGTTTAGGAGATGATCGTCTTTTGTTTTTTCACTAAAATCGCTATAACTCGCTTATTTATTAAGTTTTTTGAAAAATTCAAATTGAATTGAGTTTGTGATAAAATTCTTTATTATTTAGAAAAAATCCCGTTTCGATATCTCTTATAGTTTAGGAGATGATCGTCTTTTGTTTTTTCACTAAAATCGCTATAACTCGCTTATTTATTAAGTTTTTTGAAAAATTCAAATTGAATTGAGTTTGTGATAAAATTCTTTATTATTTAGAAAAAATCCCGTTTCGATATCTCTTATAGTTTAGGAGATGATCGTCTTTTGTTTTTTTACTAAAATCGCTATAACTCGCTTATTTATTAAGTTTTTTGAAAAATTCAAATTGTATTGACTTTGTGATAAAATTCCTCATTATTTGGAAAAAATCCTATTTTGATATCTCTTATAGTTTAGGAGTTGATCGTCTTTTGTTTTTTCACAAAAATCGCTATAACTCGCTTATTTATTAAGTTTTTTGAATAATTCAAATTGTATTGACTTTGTGATAAAATTCTTCATTATTTAGAAAAAATCCCGTTTCGATATCTCTTATAGTTTAGGAGATGATCGTCTTTTGTTTTTTCACAAAAATCGCTATAACTCGCTTATTTATTAAGTTTTTTGAATAATTCAAATTGTATTGACTTTGTGATAAAATTCTTCATTATTTAGAAAAAATCCCGTTTCGATATCTCTTATAGTTTAGGAGATGATCGTCTTTTGTTTTTTCACAAAAATCGCTATAACTCACTTATTTATTAAATTTTTTGAAAAATTTAAATTGTATTCACTTTGTGATAAAATTCTTCATTATTTAGAAAAAATCCCGTTTCGATATCTCTTATAGTTTAGGAGATGATCGTCTTTTGTTTTTTCACTAAAATCGCTATAACTCGCTTATTTATTAAGTTTTTTGAAAAATTCAAATTGAATTGAGTTTGTGATAAAATTCTTTATTATTTAGAAAAAATCCCGTTTCGATATCTCTTATAGTTTAGGAGATGATCGTCTTTTGTTTTTTCACTAAAATCGCTATAACTCGCTTATTTATTAAGTTTTTTGAAAAATTCAAATTGTATTGACTTTGTGATAAAATTCTTCATTATTTAGAAAAAATCCCGTTTCGATATCTCTTATAGTTTAGGAGATGATCGTCTTTTGTTTTTTCACTAAAATCGCTATAACTCGCTTATTTATTAAGTTTTTTGAAAAATTCAAATTATATTGACTTTGTGATAAAATTCTTTATTATTTAGAAAAAATCCCGTTTCGATATCTCTTATAGTTTAGGAGATGATCGTCTTTTGTTTTTTCACTAAAATCGCTATAACCCGCTTATTTATTAAGTTTTTTGAAAAATTCAAATTGTATTGACTTTGTGATAAAATTCTTTATTATTTAGAAAAATTTCCGTTTCGATATCTCTTATAGTTTAGGAGATGATCGTCTTTTGTTTTTTTACTAAAATCGCTATAACTCGCTTATTTATTAAGTTTTTTGAAAAATTCAAATTGTATTGACTTTGTGATAAAATTCTTCATTATCTAGAAAAAATCCCGTTTCGATATTTCTTATAGTTTAGGAGATGATCGTCTTTTGTTTTTTCACTAAAATCGCTGTAACTCGCTTATTTATTAAGTTTTTTGAAAAATTCAAATTGTATTGACTTTGTGATAAAATTCTTTATTATTTAGAAAAAATCCCGTTTCGATATCTCTTATAGTTTCGGAGATGATCGTCTTTTGTTTTTTCACTAAAATCGCTATAACTCGCTTATTTATTAAGTTTTTTGAAAAATTCAAATTATATTGACTTTGTGATAAAATTCTTTATTATTTAGAAAAAATCCCGTTTCGATATCTCTTATAGTTTAGGAGATGATCGTCTTTTGTTTTTTCACTAAAATCGCTATAACTCGCTTATTTATTAAGTTTTTTGAAAAATTCAAATTGAATTGAGTTTGTGATAAAATTCTTTATTATTTAGAAAAAATCCCGTTTCGATATCTCTTATAGTTTAGGAGATGATCGTCTTTTGTTTTTTTACTAAAATCGCTATAACTCGCTTATTTATTAAGTTTTTTGAAAAATTCAAATTGTATTGACTTTGTGATAAAATTCTTTATTATTTAGAAAAATTTCCGTTTCGATATCTCTTATAGTTTAGGAGATGATCGTCTTTTGTTTTTTTACTAAAATCGCTATAACTCGCTTATTTATTAAGTTTTTTGAAAAATTCAAATTGTATTGACTTTGTGATAAAATTCTTCATTATCTAGAAAAAATCCCGTTTCGATATTTCTTATAGTTTAGGAGATGATCGTCTTTTGTTTTTTCACTAAAATCGCTATAACTCGCTTATTTATAAAGATTTTTGAAAAATTCAAATTGTA
Source organism: Altica lythri (assembly GCA_964028335.1). NCBI lineage: Eukaryota > Metazoa > Arthropoda > Insecta > Coleoptera > Chrysomelidae > Altica > Altica lythri. Next base: position 15,397,351 of record OZ034811.1, read on the forward strand.
TTGACTTTGTGATAAAATTCTTCATTATTTAGAAAAAATCCCGTTTCGATATCTCTTATAGTTTCGGAGATGATCGTCTTTTGTTTTTTCACTAAAATCGCTATAACTCGCTTATTTATTAAGTTTTTTCAAAAATTCAAATTGTATTTTATTATTGATAAAATTCCTTATAATTTAGAAAAAATCCCATTTCGATATCTCTTTTGGTTTAAAAGTTGATTGTCTTTTGTTTTTTCACAAAAATTGCAATAACTCGCTTATTTATAAAGATTTTTCAAAAATTCAAATTGTATTTTATTATTGATAAAATTCCTCACAATATAGAAAAAATCCCATTTTGATATCTCTTTTGGTTTAAAAGTTGATCGTCTTTTGTTTTTTCACAAAATTTGCAATAACTCGCTTATTTATAAAGTTTTTTTAAAAATTCAAATTGTATTTTATTATAAATTATATTTAACATAATTTGTTTATTTTTTTGTTAAAATTGAAATTGCATTTATTTATAAATTTGGCAACATTTTGTTCGAAGTGTGTCAACTTTACCTTGAATAACAATTACCTGTATTTCCTTTTCAATGCGTATACAACTTCTGATTCATTTCATTTTATTGTTGATCCACACACACTTTTTAAACAATAAACTTATTCAATTTGCAATTTCTTTGCAATATTTATTTTAAAATACCGTTTTTTGTTTATGAGTGATATAATAATGTTATTTCACCGTTAAATATTGCAATAATAACAAGTTTTTCACCATTTTTCATGTATTTTTCAGTTTTTTCCTAATTTCGTGAGACTTTTCATCTTTTTTCCACTTTTTTTGTCAAGTTTGTCAATTGTCACACTAACTTTGTTAAATGTCAATTGTCACTTTTACTTTGTCAGCTGTCATTTTAAATGTCACTTTAACTTTGTTAACTGTCACTTTTTATTTTAAGTTTGTCATTTGTTTATTTAACCCTATCAACTGTCACACTAAATTTGTCAACTGTCACACTAACTTTGTCAAATGTTAATTGTCACTTTTACTTTGTCAGCTGTCATTTTAAATGTCACTTTAACTTTGTTAACTGTCACTTTTTATTTTAAGTTTGTCATTTGTTTATTTAACCCTGTCAACTGTCACACTAAGTTTGTCAACTGTCACACTAACTTTGTCAAATGTCAATTTTGTCACTTTAACTTTGTCAGCTGTCATTTTAAATGTCACTTTAACTATGTTAACTGTCACTTTGTATTTTAACTTTGTCATTTGTTTATTTAACCCTGTCAACTGTCACACTAAGTTTTTCAACTGTCACACTAACTTTGTCAAATGTTAATTGTCACTTTTACTTTGTCAGCTGTCATTTTAAATGTCACTTTAACTTTGTTAACTGTCACTTTGTATTTTAACTTTGTCATTTGTTTATTTAACCCTGTCAACTGTCACACTAAGTTTGTCAATTGTCACACTAACTTTGTCAAATGTCAATTGTCACTTTAACTTTGTCAGCTGTCATTTTAAATGTCACTTTAACTTTGTTAACTGTCACTTTGTATTTTAACTTTGTCATTTGTTTATTTAACCCTGTCAACTGTCACACTAAGTTTGTCAATTGTCACACTAACTTTGTCAAATGTCAATTGTCACTTCAACTTCGTCAGCTGTCATTTTAAATGTCACTTTAACTTTGTTAACTGTCACTTTTTATTTTAAGTTTGTCATTTGTTTATTTAACCCTGTCAACTGTCACACTAAGTTTGTCAACTGTCACACTAACATTGTCAAATGTCAATTGTCACTTTAACTTTGTCAGCTGTCATTTTAAATGTCACTTTTAACTTTGTTAACTGTCACTTTTTATTTTAAGTTTGTCATTTGTTTATTTAACCCTGTCAATTGTCACACTAAGTTTGTCAACTGTCACACTAACTGTGTCAAATGTCAATTGTCACTTTAACTTTGTCAGCTGTCATTTTAAATGTCACTTTAACTTTGTTAACTGTCACTTTTTATTTTAAGTTTGTCATTTGTTTATTTAACCCTGTCAACTGTCACACTAAGTTTGTCAACTGTCACACTAACATTGTCAAATGTCAATTGTCACTTTAACTTTGTCAGCTGTCATTTTAAATGTCACTTTTAACTTTGTTAACTGTCACTTTTTATTTTAAGTTTGTCATTTGTTTATTTAACCCTGTCAATTGTCACACTAAGTTTGTCAACTGTCACACTAACTGTGTCAAATGTCAATTGTCACTTTAACTTTGTCAGCTGTCATTTTAAATGTCACTTTTAACTTTGTTAACTGTCACTTTTTATTTTAAGTTTGTCATTTGTTTATTTAACCCTGTCAATTGTCACACTAAGTTTGTCAACTGTCACACTAACTGTGTCAAATGTCAATTGTCACTTTAACTTTGTCAGCTGTCATTTTAAATGTCACTTTAACTTTGTTAACTGTCACTTTTTATTTTAAGTTTGTCATTTGTTTATTTAACCCTGTCAACTGTCACACTAAGTTTGTCAACTGTCACACTAACATTGTCAAATGTCAATTGTCACTTTGACTTTGTCAGCTGTCATTTTAAATGTCACTTTAACTTTGTTAACTGTCACTTCTTACTCTACGTTTGTCATATGTTTATTTAAACCCTGTCAACTGTCACAGTAACTTTGTCAAATGTCAATTGTCACTTTAACTTTGTCAGCTGTCATTTTAAATGTCACTTTTAACTTTGTTAACTGTCACTTTTTATTTTAAGTTTGTCATTTGTTTATTTAACCCTGTCAATTGTCACACTAAGTTTGTCAACTGTCACACTAACTGTGTCAAATGTCAATTGTCACTTTAACTTTGTCAGCTGTCATTTTAAATGTCACTTTAACTTTGTTAACTGTCAGTTTGTATTTTAAGTTTGTCATTTGTTTATTTAACCCTGTCAACTGTCACACTAAGTTTGTCAACTGTCACACTAACTTTGTCAAATGTCAATTGTCACTTTAACTGTCAGTCTAGCTTTGTCAAATGTCATTTTAATTCTGTCACATTCCATTTCGATATTTCTGATAGCAAAAGAAGTCTTTACATAAAAAAATAATAATTTTAAAAATACTAATTGTTTGCTGGTAAGTTCGCATAGTATAAAATCATATACGATTAATGAAAAAAAAGGCACTAATTAAGGATTTTGTAATTATAGTCTGGGAGATAATTAATTAGAATTTTTCAGAAAATGAACGATTTTCTTAGTTAGTAGCATGACGGCCGTGTATATTGTTTGTACTTCCGTTTTATTTATTTTTTTTTTCTCTTTTCATTATCAACATCATTTTTAATTGGTTGAGGTTAAAAATCTTAAAATTCAACCAAATCGCATATTTTGCTGTCATCTTTTTAAATTCTATTAAGCAACGCTTTTTTTCACTAATTTAATAACCGTTACAAGTCTTCTATTGATTATTGAAATTTTATACAACTTTTAACTTAATTATTTAAAATTATATATTTTAAAAATATCTTATGATAAACAATTTTAATTGGAATAAATAGCAATTTAAATTTTTCAAAAATCTTTATAAATAAGCGAGTTATGGCGATTTTTGTGAAAAAACAAAAGACGATCAACTTTTTAACTAAGAGAGATATCGAAACGGGGTTTTTTCTAAATTATGAGGAATTTTGTCTATAACAAAATACAATTTGAATTTTTCAAAAAACTGTATTAATAAGCGAGTTCTAGCAATTTGTGTGAATAAACAAAAGACGATCAACTTTTAAACAAATAGAGATATCGAAATGGGATTTTTTCTAAATTATAAAGAATTTTGTCTATAACAAAATACAATTTGAATTTTTGAAAAAACTTAATAAATAAGCGAGTTATAGCGATTTTTGTAAAAAAAACAATAGACTATCAACTTTTTAACCAATGGAGATATCGACACGGGACTTTTTCTAAATTATAAAGAATTTTGTCCATAACACAATACAATTTAAATTTTTCAAAAATCTTAATAAATAAGCGAGTATAGCGATTTTTGTGAAAAAACAAAAGACGATCAACTTTTAAACCAATAGAGATATCGAAATGGGATTTTTTCTAAATTATAAAGAATTTTGTCTATAACAAAATACAATTTGAATTTTTGAAAAAACTTAATAAATAAGCGAGTTATAGCGATTTTTGTAAAAAAAACAATAGACTATCAACTTTTTAACCAATGGAGATATCGACACGGGACTTTTTCTAAATTATAAAGAATTTTGTCCATAACACAATACAATTTAAATTTTTCAAAAATCTTAATAAATAAGCGAGTATAGCGATTTTTGTGAAAAAACAAAAGACGATCAACTTTTAAACCAATAGAGATATCGAAATGGGATTTTTTCTAAATTATAAAGAATTTTGTCTATAACACAATACAATTTGAATTTTTCAAAAATCTTAATAAATAAGCGAGTTATAGCGATTTTTGTGAAAAAACAAAAGGCGGTCAACTTTTAAACCAATAGAGATATCGAAATGGGATTTTTTCTAAATTATAAAGAATTTTGTCTATAACACAATACAATTTGAATTTTTCAAAAATCTTAATAAATAAGCGAGTTATAGCGATTTTTGTGAAAAAACAAAAGGCGATCAACTTCTAAACTAATAGAGATATCGAAATGGGATTTTTTCTAAATTATAAAGAATTTTGTCTATAACACAATACAATTTAAATTTTTCAAAAATCTTAATAAATAAGCGAGTTATAGCGATTTTTGTGAAAAAACAAAAGACGATCAACTTTTAAACCAATAGAGATATCGAAATGAGATTTTTTCTAAATTATGAAGAATTTTGTCTATAACAAAATACAATTTGAATTTTTCAAAAAACTTAATAAATAAGCGAGTTATAGCGATTTTTGTGAAAAAACAAAAGACGATCAACTTTTAAACCAATAGAGATATGGAAATGGGATTTTTTCTAAATTATAAAGAATTTTGTCTATAACACAATACAATTTGAATTTTTCAAAAAACTTAATAAATAAGCGGGTTATAGCGATTTTTGTGAAAAAACAAAAGACGATCAACTTTTAAACCAATAGAGATATCGAAACGGGATTTTTTCTAAATTATAAAGAATTTTGTCTATAACAAAATACAATTTGAATTTTTCAAAAAACTTAATAAATAAGCGAGTTACGGCGATTTTTGTAAAAAAACAATAGACGATCAACTTTTAAACCAATGGAGATATCGAAACGGGATTTTTTCTAAATCATGAAGAATTTTGTCTATAACACAATACAATTTGAATTTTTCAAAAAACTTAATAAATAAGCGAGTTATGGCAATTTTTGTAAAAAAACAATAGACGATCAACTTTTAAACCAATGGAGATATCGACACGGGATTTTTTCTAAATTATAAAGAATTTTATCTATAACAAAATACAATTTGAATTTTTCCAAAAACTTAATAAATCAGCGAGTTATGGCCATTTTTGTGGAAAAACAAATGACGATCAACTTTTAAACCAATAGAGATATCGAAATGGGTTTTTTTCTAAATTATGAAGAATTTTGTCTATAACAAAATACAATTTGAATTTTTAAAAAAACTTAATAAATAAGCGAGTTATAGTGATTTTTGTGAAAAAACAAAAGACGATCAACTTTTAAACCAATAGAGATATCGAAACGGGATTTTTTCTGAATTATAAAGAATTTTGTCTATAACAAAATACAATTTGAATTTTTGAAAAAACGTAATAAATAAGCGAGTTATGGCGATTTTTGTAAAAAAACAATAGATGATCAACTTTTAAACCAATAGAGATATCGAAACGGGATTTTTTCTGAATTATAAAGAATTTTGTCTATAACAAAATACAATTTGAATTTTTGAAAAAACGTAATAAATAAGCGAGTTATGGCGATTTTTGTAAAAAAACAATAGATGATCAACTTTTAAACCAATAGAGATATCGAAATGAGATTTTTTCTAAATTATGAAGAATTTTGTCTATAACAAAATACAATTTGAATTTTTCAAAAAACTTCATAAATAAGCGAGTTATGGCGATTTTTGTAAAAAAACAAAACACGATCAACTTTTAAACCAATAGAGATATCGAAATGAGATTTTTTCTAAATTATGAAGAATTTTGTCTATAACAAAATACAATTTGAATTTTTCAAAAAACTTAATAAATAAGCGAGTTACGGCGATTTTTGTAAAAAAAACAATAGACGATCAACTTTTAAACCAATGGAGATATCGACACGGGATTTTTTCTAAATTATAAAGAATTTTGTCTATAACAAAATACAATTTGAACTTTTTAAAAAACTTAATAAATAAGCGAGTTATGGCAATTTTTGTAAAAAAACAATAGACGATCAACTTTTAAACCAATGGAGATATCGACACGGGATTTTTTCTAAATTATAAAGAATTTTGTCTATAACAAAATACAATTTGAACTTTTTAAAAAACTTAATAAATAAGCGAGTTATGGCAATTTTTGTAAAAAAACAATAGACGATCATCTCCTAAACTATAAGAGATATCGACACGGGATTTTTTCTAAATTATAAAGAATTTTGTCTATAACAAAATACAATTTGAACTTTTTAAAAAACTTAATAAATAAGCGAGTTATGGCAATTTTTGTAAAAAAACAATAGACGATCAACTTTTAAACCAATGGAGATATCGACACAGGATTTTTTCTAAATTATAAAGAATTTTGTCTATAACAAAATACAATTTGAATTTTTCAAAAAACTTAATAAATAAGCGAGTTACGGCGATTTTTGTAAAAAAACAATAGACGATCAACTTTTAAACCAATGGAGATATCGAAACGGGATTTTTTCTAAATCATGAAGAATTTTGTCTATAACAAAATACAATTTGAATTTTTCAAAAAACTTAATAAATAAGCGAGTTATGGTGATTTTTGTAAAAAAACAATAGACGATCAACTTTTAAACCAATAGAGATATCGGAACGGAATTTTTTCTAAATTATGAGGAATTTCGTTTATAACAAAATACAATTTGAATTTTTCAAAAAACTTAATAAATAAGCGAGTTATGGCCATTTTTGTAAAAAAACAATAGACGATCAACTTTTAAACCAATGGAGATATCGAAACGGGATTTTTTCTAAATCATGAAGAATTTTATCTATAACAAAATACAATTTGAATTTTTCAAAAAACTTAATAAATCAGCGAGTTATGGCGATTTTTGTGAAAAAACAAAAGGCGATCAACTTTTAAACTAATAGAGATATCGAAATGGGCTTTTTTCTAAATTATAAAGAATTTTGTCTATAACACAATACAATTTGAATTTTTCAAAAATCTTAATAAATAAGCGAGTTATAGCGATTTTTGTGAAAAAACAAAAGACGATCAACTTTTAAACCCATAGAGATATCGAAATGGGATTTTTTCTAAATTATAAAGAATTTTGTCTATAACACAATACAATTTGAATTTTTCAAAAATCTTAATAAATAAGCGAGTTATAGCGATTTTTGTAAAAAAACATAAGACGATCAACTTTTAAACCAATAGAGATATCGGAACGGAATTTTTTCTAAATTATGAGGAATTTCGTTTATAACAAAATACAATTTGAATTTTTCAAAAAACTTAATAAATAAGCGAGTTATGGCCATTTTTGTAAAAAAACAATAGACGATCAACTTTTAAACCAATGGAGATATCGAAACGGGATTTTTTCTAAATCATGAAGAATTTTGTCTATAACACAATACAATTTGAATTTTTCAAAAATCTTAATAAATAAGCGAGTTATAGCGATTTTTGTGAAAAAACAAAAGGCGATCAACTTTTAAACTAATAGAGATATCGAAATGGGATTTTTTCTAAATTATAAAGAATTTTGTCTATAACACAATACAATTTGAATTTTTCAAAAATCTTAATAAATAAGCGAGTTATTGCGATTTTTGTGAAAAAACAAAAGACGATCAACTTCTAAACTATAAGAGATATCGAAACGGGATTTTTTCTATATTATAAAGAATTTAATCACAAAATCAATTCACTTTAAATTTTTTAAAAATTTTAATAATTAAGCGAGTTATAGCGACTTTTATAAAAAAACAAAACACAATCAACTTTTAAATTATAAGAGATATCAAAATGGAATTTTTTTACACACAAACTTCAAATAAAAATAAATCTAAAACTAAACCTAAAATTAAAAAAAATATATATTTCTAATCCTCAATATAAATGTGTCCTACTTTTATAAATAAAAAAAAAAAATTATACGAACGACAATCGTGTTAATACGCAAACGTGTTTTCATTTCAAAATAAATATATTTAAATGCAAATAAAGCAAATAACTTAAATAAACAGCGTTGGGCTTTTATTTTCAACTCGATGTTAACACACTCACTTATTATTTATTCATTTAAATATTCTTATCATTAACAAAGAATTTTATTATCACAAAAATTATTTCACGACGTATTTTAATTCGTTAAAATAGCAATTAGTGGAAGAAAATCGTATAAAAATCGAAATAAGGCGCGAGTATCTTCAGTATGACAGCTGACAAAGTTAAAATGACACTTGACACAGTTAAATTGACAGTTCATTGAGTTAAAATGACAGCTGACAACGTTAAAGTGACAGTTGACATAGTTCAAGTCACAGCTGACAGAGTTAAGTGATAGTTGACATATTAAAAATGACAGTTGACACTGTAAAAGGTGACAAATGACAGAATTAAAGTGACATGGTTAATATGGTTAAAATGACAACTGACAAAAGTTAAAATCGTAGTTGACACAGTTAAAGTGACAAATCACACAATGAAAATGTCAATTGCCATAGTTTAAATGACAGCTGACAAAGCTAAAATCATAGTTGACAAAGTTAAAATGTCAATTTATGGAATTAATATAACAGTTAACACATTTTAAATACAGTTGACAGTTGAAAAAGTTTGTGTGACAGTTGACAGAGTTAAACTAACGTATATCAAACTTAGATTGACAAGTGACAGTTGACGCAGCTAGAGTAATAGTTGACACAGTTAAAATGACAGTTCAGAGAAGTCAAAGTGACAATTTTTAGAATAAAATGACAGTTAACACATTTATGGTGACAGCTGACAGTTAAAAAGGGTCAGTCGACAGAATTCAAGTTGTGGATGTTAAATTTAGAGTGACAAGTGATAACTGATACAGTTTGAGTGACATTTCACATGATAGTTGACAAAATTAAACTGACAGCTGTCAAAGTTAAAGTGACATTGACGAAGTTAAAGTGTCAATTGATAGAATTATTATGACAGTTAACACAATTAGAGTGACACTTGACAGTTAAAAAAGTTGGTATCACTGTTGACATAGTAAAAATAACGTATGTCAAACTTAGAGTGACAATTAACACAGTTAAATGACAATCGACAAAGTTAAAATGACAGTTAAGAAGTTAAAGTCTAAAATTAATGAAGTCATTTAACGGATTTAAAGTAAAAGTTGACATTTAAATGACAGTTGAAGTAAACAAACTTCAAAAATGACATTTAATTGACAGATGACTTAAACAAACTTCAAAAATGACATTTAAATGTCAGATTGCCACCAAATTTTATTTTTATGTGACAGTTGACGTACACAAACTTCAAAAATGTCATTTAATTGACAGTTTAACAAAAAATTTGATATTTAAATGACAGTTGACGTAAAGAAACTGTGCAAAAATGACATTAAATTGACAGTTCAACAATATATATGCCATGTAAATGACAGTTGATGTAAAACACTTCTAAATTAATATTTAATTGACAGTTCAACAACAAATATGACATTTAATTGACAGATGACTTAAACAAACTTCAAAAATGACATTTAATTGACAGATGACTTAAACAAACTTCAAAAATGACATTTAAATGTCAGATTGCCACCAAATTTTATTTTTATGTGACAGTTGACGTACACAAACTTCAAAAATGTCATTTAATTGACAGTTTAACAAAAAATTTGATATTTAAATGACAGTTGACGTAAAGAAACTGTGCAAAAATGACATTAAATTGACAGTTCAACAATATATATGCCATGTAAATGACAGTTGACGTAAAACACTTCTAAATTAATATTTAATTGACAGTTCAACAACAAATATGACATTTAATTGACAGATGACTTAAACAAACTTCAAAAATGACATTTAATTGACAGATGACTTAAACAAACTTCAAAAATGACATTTAAATGTCAGATTGCCACCAAATTTTATTTTTATGTGACAGTTGACGTACACAAACTTCAAAAATGTCATTTAATTGACAGTTTAACAAAAAATTTGATATTTAAATGACAGTTGACGTAAAGAAACTGTGCAAAAATGACATTAAATTGACAGTTCAACAATATATATGCCATGTAAATGACAGTTGATGTAAAACACTTCTAAATTAATATTTAATTGACAGTTCAACAACAAATATGACATTTAATTGACAGATGACTTAAACAAACTTCAAAAATGACATTTAATTGACAGATGACTTAAACAAACTTCAAAAATGACATTTAAATGTCAGATTGCCACCAAATTTTATTTTTATGTGACAGTTGACGTACACAAACTTCAAAAATGTCATTTAATTGACAGTTTAACAAAAAATTTGATATTTAAATGACAGTTGACGTAAAGAAACTGTGCAAAAATGACATTAAATTGACAGTTCAACAATATATATGCCATGTAAATGACAGTTGACGTAAAACACTTCTAAATTAATATTTAATTGACAGTTCAACAACAAATATGACATTTAATTGACAGATGACTTAAACAAACTTCAAAAATGACATTTAATTGACAGATGACTTAAACAAACTTCAAAAATGACATTTAAATGTCAGATTGCCACCAAATTTTATTTTTATGTGACAGTTGACGTACACAAACTTCAAAAATGTCATTTAATTGACAGTTTAACAAAAAATTTGATATTTAAATGACAGTTGACGTAAAGAAACTGTGCAAAAATGACATTAAATTGACAGTTCAACAATATATATGCCATGTAAATGACAGTTGACGTAAAACACTTCTAAATTAATATTTAATTGACAGTTCAACAACAAATATGACATTTAATTGACAGATGACTTAAACAAACTTCAAAAATGACATTTAAATGTCAGATTGCCACCAAATTTTATTTTTATGTGACAGTTGACGTACACAATCTTCAAAAATGTCATTTAATTGACAGTTTAACATTAAATTTGGCATTTAAGTGACAGTTGACGTAAACAAACCTTAAAATTAACATTTTAATTACAGATTAACATTAAATTTGACGTATAAATGATAGTTCACTTAGAAAACTTCTAAAAATGGCATTTAATTGACACATTACAGTTAAGTTTGACATTTAAATGACAGTTGACGTAAACAAACTTCAAAAATGACATTTAATTGACAGTTCAACAATTAATTTAATATTTAAATGACAGTTGACTTAAACAAACTTTAAAAATGACATTTAATTGGACGATTACTGGTAAATTTGACATTTAACTGTCAGTTGACAATGTTATAGTGACAATTGATAGAATTAATATGACATTTAATACAGTTAAAGTGACAGTTGACAATTAAACAGTTATCACCGAGTTAAATAACGTATCAAACTTAAAGTGACAAGTTACAGCTGACCTTTGACAGTTGACAAGTGACAGATAACATACTTAAAGTGACAATTGATAGAATTATTATGACAGTTAAAACAGTTATAATGACAGTTGACAGTTGAGAAAGTTAATTTCACTAAAAATAGCAAATGTCAAACTTAAAGTGACAAGTGACAGTTAAGTGACAGTTATAATGACAGCAGACAAAGTTAAAATGACAGTCGACAAAGTTAAAGTAACGAATGTCAAACTTAGAATTACAAATGACAGATAAAATGACAGCTGTTAAAGTTAAAGTGACAATTGACATTTGACAAAGTTAGTGTGACAGTTGACAGGGTTAAATAAACAAATGACAAACTTAAAATAAAAAGTGACAGTTAACAAAGTTAAAGTGACATTTAAAATGACAGCTGACAAAGTTAAAGTGACAATTGACATTTGACAAAGTTATTGTGACAATTGACAAACTTAGTGTGACAGTTGACAGGGTTAAATAAACAAATGACAAACTTAAAATCCAAAGTGACAGTTAACAAAGTTAAAGTGACATTTAAAATGACAGCTGACAAAGTTAAAGTGACAATTGACATTTGACAAAGTTAGTGTGACAATTGACAAACTTAGTGTGACAGTTGACAGGGTTAAATAAACAAATGACAAACTTAAAATAAAAAGTGACAGTTAACAAAGTTAAAGTGACATTTAAAATGACAGCTGACGTAAACATACTTCAAAAATGACATTTAATTGGTCGATTACTTGTAAATTTGACCTTTAAATGTCAGTTGACAATGTTTTAGTGACAATTGATAGAATTAATATGACATTTAACACAGTTAACAAATAAACAGTTATCACCGAGTTAAATGACGTATCAAACGTAAAGTGACAAGTTACAGCTGACACTTTGACAGTTGACAAGTGACAGATAACATATAGTTAAAGTGACAAGTGACAGAATTACACAAAAATCTTTAAAAAAAACGTAGAAAATTGTAAAAAGAAAGTATTCTAAACAAAATACAATAAATTATATAAAATAATGAAAACACCTTGTATAATAGTTAAAATAACTTATAATTGGTGTTAAATAAAAAGTAACGGTTATTTCGTAACTATTTTGTCAGCATATTCCATTAGTAACCTTTAGTCTGTCGTTGTCGACTCGTGTGGAATCGTATTCTCAGTTGTAAGTGCGTCACCACGACCTACTAACCCCATTTGGGGAACCTCGACGGCACCGCTGCCGTGGAAGTGACTGCTAAGTGCGAACGCCATTCAGTAGACGACCACCATACAAATCGCTATACACACACATACTTCTCTATATATGTATCTTTGTGTATCGGTAAATTTGACTCGTCTAAACATTTTCTATTCGATAAAGTGAGTTTTATCAGTGCAAAAGTGAGTTTTGTCAGTGTAAAAATGGATTTATTTTGTTGATAATTTTGTTTAATTAAACAAAATGTGAGTTTGTATTTGGGTGCATCAAGAGTGTCTTTTGCTGTGTGTGCGTTATAATTGTTTATTGGAAAATGTGACGTTTATATTTAACAATTTGTTATGGAAAATGTGATGTTTGTGTGGTTATGTTATAAAAATTAAGTTATTTTTTTTTTTTTGTTAATATAATGTTGGAACACAGTGCGATGTATTTGAATGTTACGCCACCATACGAAGAGGATAATACGACTTTTTTTCCTGATTTTTATACAACACGGTGGGTTTGTTATTAAAATTTAATATATTTGTAAAGTCTTGGTATTAATTAAAAAAAGGAAAATCCCATTTCGATATCTCTTATAGATAAAAGTTGATTGTCTTTTGTTTGTTTTTTTGCAAAAATCGCTATAACTCGTTTGTTTGTTAAGATTTATGAAAAAATCGAATTTTACTTGATTACAGATAAGATTCTTTATAATTTAGAAAAAAATCCGTTTTGATATCTCTTATAGGAAAAAAGTTGATCGTCTTTTGTTTTTTCACTAAAATCGCCATAACTCGCTTATTTACAAAGGTTTTTTCGAAATTCAAATTGTATTTTGTTTAAGATCACATTCCTCATAATATAGAAAAACTCCCATTTCGATATCTCTATTGGTTTAAAAGTTGATCGTCTTTTGTTTTTTCACAAAAATCGCCATAACTCGCTTATTTACGAAGGTTTCTTTGAAATTCAAATTGTATTTTGCTTTAGATCACATTCTTCATAATTTTGAAAAACATCCATCCCCGAATCTCTATTGGTTAAAAAGTTGATCGTTTTTTGTTTTTTCACAAAAATCGCTATAACTCGCTTATTTATAAAGTTTTTTTAAAAATTCAAATTGTATTTTATTAAAGACAAAATTCTTTATAATTTAGAAAAAATCCCGTGTCGATATCTCTATTGGTTAAAAAGTTGATCGTCTATTGTTTTTTTACAAAAATCGACATAACTCGCTTATTTATAAAGTTTTTTAAAAAATTCAAATTGTATTTTAATATTGATAGAATTCTTCATAATTTGCAAAAAACCCCATTTTGATATCTCTTATAGTAAAAAAGTTGATCGTCTATTGTTTTTTTACAAAAATCGACATAACTCGCTTATTTATTAAGTTTTTTAAAAAATTCAAATTGTATTTTGTTATAGACAGAATTCTTCATGATTTAGAAAAAATCCCGTGTCGATATCTCTATTGGTTTAAAAGTTGATCGTCTTTTGTTTTTTCACAAAAATCGCTATAACTCGCTTATTTATAAAGATTTTTGAAAAATTCAAATTGTATTTTGTTATAGACAAAATTCTTTATAATTTAGAACAAATTCCATTTCGATATCTCGATTTGTTTAAAAGTTGATCGTCTTTTGTTTTTTCACAAAAATTGCTATAACTCGCTTATTAATAAAGTTTTTTTAAAAATTCAAATTGTATTTTGTTATAGACAAAATTCTTTATAATTTAGAAAAAATTCCATTTCGATATCTCTATTTGTTTAAAAGTTGATCGTCTTTTGTTTTTTCACAAAAATTGCTATAACTCGCTTATTAATAAAGTTTTTTGAAAAATTCAAATTGTATTTTGTTATAGACAAAATTCTTTATAATTTAGAAAAAATCCCGTGTCGATATCTTCATTGGTTTTAAAGTTGATCGTTTTTTGTTTTTTCACAAAAATCGCCATAACTCGCTTATTTACGAAGGTTTCTTTGAAATTCAAATTGTATTTTGCTTTAAATCACATTCTTCATAATTTTGAAAAACATCCATCCCCGAATCTCTATTGGTTAAAAAGTTGATCGTTTTTTGTTTTTTCACAAAAATCGCTATAACTCGCTTATTTATAAAGTTTTTTCAAAAATTCAAATTGTATTTTATTAAAGACAAAATTCTTTATAATTTAGAAAAAATCCCGTGTCGATATCTCTATTGGTTTAAAAGTTGATCGTCTTTTGTTTTTTTTACAAAAATCGTCATAACTCGCTTATTTATTAAGTTTTTTAAAAAATTCAAATTGTATTTTGTTATAGACAAAATTCTTCATAATTTAGAAAAAATCCCAGTTCGATATCTCTATTTGTTTAAAAGTTGATCGTCTTTTGTTTTTTCACAAAAATCGCCATAACTCGCTTATTTATTAAGTTTTTTCAAAAATTCAAATTTTATTTTGTTATAGACAAAATTCTTCATGATTTAGAAAAAATCTCATTTCGATATCTCTATTGGTTTAAAAGTTGATCGTCTTTTGTTTTTTTACAAAAAACGCCACAACTCGCTTATTTATTAAGTTTTTTGAAAAATTCAAATTGTATTTTGTTATAAACAAAATTCTTTATAATTTAGAAAAAATCCCGTGTCGATATCTCTATTGGTTTAAAAGTTGATCGTCTATTGTTTTTTTACAAAAATCGACATAACTCGCTTATTTATAAAGTTTTTTAAAAAATTCAAATTGTATTTTAATATTGATAGAATTCTTCATAATTTGCAAAAAACCCCATTTTGATATCTCTTATAGTAAAAAAGTTGATCGTCTATTGTTTTTTTACAAAAATCGACATAACTCGCTTATTTATTAAGTTTTTTAAAAAATTCAAATTGTATTTTGTTATAGACAGAATTCTTCATGATTTAGAAAAAATCCCGTGTCGATATCTCTATTGGTTTAAAAGTTGATCGTCTTTTGTTTTTTCACAAAAATCGCTATAACTCGCTTATTTATAAAGATTTTTGAAAAATTCAAATTGTATTTTGTTATAGACAAAATTCTTTATAATTTAGAACAAATTCCATTTCGATATCTCGATTTGTTTAAAAGTTGATCGTCTTTTGTTTTTTCACAAAAATTGCTATAACTCGCTTATTAATAAAGTTTTTTTAAAAATTCAAATTGTATTTTGTTATAGACAAAATTCTTTATAATTTAGAAAAAATTCCATTTCGATATCTCTATTTGTTTAAAAGTTGATCGTCTTTTGTTTTTTCACAAAAATTGCTATAACTCGCTTATTAATAAAGTTTTTTGAAAAATTCAAATTGTATTTTGTTATAGACAAAATTCTTTATAATTTAGAAAAAATCCCGTGTCGATATCTTCATTGGTTTTAAAGTTGATCGTCTTTTGTTTTTTTACAAAAATCGCTGTAACTCGCTTATTTATTAAGTTTTTTCAAAAATTCAAATTGTATTTTGTTATAGACAAAATTCTTTATAATTTAGAAAAAATCCCATTTCGATATCTCTATTTGTTTAAAAGTTGATCGTCTATTGTTTTTTTACAAAAATCGCCATAACTCGCTTATTTATTAAGTTTTTTGAAAAATTCAAATTGTATTTTGGTAAAGACAAAATTCTTTATAATGTAGAAAAAATCCCGTGTCGATATCTCCATTGGTTTAAAAGTTGATCGTCTTTTGTTTTTTTTACAAAAATCGTCATAACTCGCTTATTTATTAAGTTTTTTAAAAAATTCAAATTGTATTTTGTTATAGACAAAATTCTTTATAATTTAGAAAAAATCCCAGTTCGATATCTCTATTTGTTTAAAAGTTGATCGTCTTTTGTTTTTTCACAAAAATCGCCATAACTCGCTTATTTATTAAGTTTTTTCAAAAATTCAAATTTTATTTTGTTATAGACAAAATTCTTCATGATTTAGAAAAAATCTCATTTCGATATCTCTATTGGTTTAAAAGTTGATCGTCTTTTGTTTTTTTACAAAAAACGCCATAACTCGCTTATTTATTAAGTTTTTTGAAAAATTCAAATTGTATTTTGTTATAAACAAAATTCTTTATAATTTAGAAAAAATCCCGTGTCGATATCTCTATTGGTTTAAAAGTTGATCGTCTATTGTTTTTTTACAAAAATCGACATAACTCGCTTATTTATAAAGTTTTTTAAAAAATTCAAATTGTATTTTAATATTGATAGAATTCTTCATAATTTGCAAAAAACCCCATTTTGATATCTCTTATAGTAAAAAAGTTGATCGTCTATTGTTTTTTTACAAAAATCGACATAACTCGCTTATTTATTAAGTTTTTTAAAAAATTCAAATTGTATTTTGTTATAGACAGAATTCTTCATGATTTAGAAAAAATCCCGTGTCGATATCTCTATTGGTTTAAAAGTTGATCGTCTTTTGTTTTTTCACAAAAATCGCTATAACTCGCTTATTTATAAAGATTTTTGAAAAATTCAAATTGTATTTTGTTATAGACAAAATTCTTTATAATTTAGAACAAATTCCATTTCGATATCTCGATTTGTTTAAAAGTTGATCGTCTTTTGTTTTTTCACAAAAATTGCTATAACTCGCTTATTAATAAAGTTTTTTTAAAAATTCAAATTGTATTTTGTTATAGACAAAATTCTTTATAATTTAGAAAAAATTCCATTTCGATATCTCTATTTGTTTAAAAGTTGATCGTCTTTTGTTTTTTCACAAAAATTGCTATAACTCGCTTATTAATAAAGTTTTTTGAAAAATTCAAATTGTATTTTGTTATAGACAAAATTCTTTATAATTTAGAAAAAATCCCATTTCGATATCTCTATTTGTTTAAAAGTTGATCGTCTATTGTTTTTTTACAAAAATCGCCATAACTCGCTTATTTATTAAGTTTTTTGAAAAATTCAAATTGTATTTTGGTAAAGACAAAATTCTTTATAATGTAGAAAAAATCCCGTGTCGATATCTCCATTGGTTTAAAAGTTGATCGTCTTTTGTTTTTTTTACAAAAATCGTCATAACTCGCTTATTTATTAAGTTTTTTAAAAAATTCAAATTGTATTTTGTTATAGACAAAATTCTTTATAATTTAGAAAAAATCCCAGTTCGATATCTCTATTTGTTTAAAAGTTGATCGTCTTTTGTTTTTTCACAAAAATCGCCATAACTCGCTTATTTATTAAGTTTTTTCAAAAATTCAAATTTTATTTTGTTATAGACAAAATTCTTCATGATTTAGAAAAAATCTCATTTCGATATCTCTATTGGTTTAAAAGTTGATCGTCTTTTGTTTTTTTACAAAAAACGCCATAACTCGCTTATTTATTAAGTTTTTTGAAAAATTCAAATTGTATTTTGTTATAAACAAAATTCTTTATAATTTAGAAAAAATCCCGTGTCGATATCTCTATTGGTTTAAAAGTTGATTGTCTATTGTTTTTTCACAAAAATCGCTATAACTCGCTTATTTACAAAGTTTTTTTCGAAATTCAAATTGTATTTTGTTCTAGATCGTATTCCTCATAATTTAGAGAAAATCCCGTTTCAATATCTCCAATAGTTTAGGAGATGATCGTCTTTTGTTTTTACACAAAAATCGCCGTAACTCGCTTATTTATGAAGATTTTTCAAAAATTCAAATTGTATTTTATTACAGATAAAATTCCTCATAATTTAGAAAAAATCCCGTTTTGATATCTCTCTCAGTTAAGGTAGTACGGTTATGAAAGCAATGTTTCAAGAATTTCGCAAAACTCAGAATATAAGCTCGTAAATGTATAATACACATACTGTTAAAATTTGAAGACGATTTACCTCATCAGATATGAGATATTTGCAATTAAAAATGACATTAATTGTACATGTAACATGGGGGAAGCGTGGGAAACATCAATTAATTTTAATTTATGAATGAATGACTTTCACCATCTCGATGAAAAACTGATATTTGGTAAAATACCATATTTAGATGATATAAAAAAAAATTTTAAAATTATTTACCTCGTAGTTTCGATAAAAAATTAAAATAAACAACTCGTTTCAGCGACAATTTTCTAAGGGTGGATATAAAGACTAATGAAATGAAAACGATGTGGCAACGTTGTCACAGGACTTTGACGTTTCAATTACCAATATGGCCGCTGAGAGGCAAATAAAGGTTGTGTTTACTTTGGTTTTGTATTTAAATCCATGTTACTTCGTGTTTAAATTGTCTTTTCCTAACTTTTTGTTGCCGATTGTGTAGTTATAATAGTGTTTGAGTGACTTTATTTATTGTTAAATTCTAAAGAAATAAACATGAGTGAATATTTTTACAAGTTGTCATTAAAAGATTCAGATGTTACCTCTAGAAATAAGCAAAAGATGAGTAAAATAAATAATTTAAATGTAAAATTAAAGGTGTGTAGAGCTCTTACATGAATTAAATATGTAATTTGTATTATTTGTCATTATATTTTATTAATAAAACACATTTTAATAAAGTTTATTTTTATTTCTGTATTTAGTAAAAATCTATTTGTCTTACTAAAGTTAGCAGTTGGAGCAGAAAGAAATAGCGCGAAATTTAAACGAATTTAATATTTTTAAGGATATCACTTCTCAACTTTTTTTTAATAAATCATAACAATTATTAATAATTATTAAAATGAGAGAATAAATCTTATAGAGCAATCTTGTAATTTATTATTATTTATAACAATAGATACAAAATATATTCAACAATATTATAGGTATTAATAAACATTTAAAAACGAAACTTTCACGATAGTAAATTTTTAATTATTGCAATACTTTATGACGAATACGATCACTCGTAAGTATTTATTTATTTATTGCAATAAAAATAGCAAGTTTACTTTGCGTATAAAGTATAAACTATAAGTAAGTTTCAGCGGTTAGGAGAAATAAGAATAAAAATAACGCGACGTTGCCACATTTCCAAACAATTATATTTCACAGTATATGTGTATACGTTTAAGGGATAGAAGTACACTCACGTTAACAAATTTAACGTACAGTCATAGTACAAACAAACGTGTTTAACGATAGTGCGATTCCGAAATTTTTTGACTGGACTGTCGCGGAGGAACTACCTTAAAAAGTTGATCGTCTTTTTTTTTTTTTTTCACAAAAATCGCTATAACTCGCTTATTTACAATTTTTTTTTCGAAATTCAAATTGTATTTTGTTCTAGATCATATTCCTCATAATTTAGAAACAATCTCGTTTCGATATCTCTATTGGTTTAAAAGTTGATCATCTTTTGTTTTGTCACAAAAATCGCCATAACTCGCTTATTTATAGAGATTTTTCAAAAATTCAAATTGAATTTACTTTTTGATAAAATTTCTTATAATTTAGAAAAAATCTCGTTTCAATATCTCTGTTAGTTAAAAAGTTGATCGTCTTTTGTTTTTTCACAAAAATCGCTATAACTCGCTTAATAACAAAGTTTTTTTCAAAATTCAAATTGTATTTTGTTCTAGATCACATTCCTCATAATTTAGAAAAAATCCCGTTTCGATATCTTTTTTAGTTAAAAAGTTGATCGTCTTTTGTTTTTTTACAAAAATCGCTATAACTCGCTTATTAATGAAGTTTTAAAAAAAAAATCAAACAAGAACATATTAAATAGGTAACATTAAAGAGAAATTGAAAAATTTTAGCATGCAGCAGGAATCGAACCCGCACCGTTTGGCTTTACGCGCCACCGATTTAACAACTAAGTTATGACATTTTGAAATGTTGTAAATTTAAAAAAATCGTAATCTTGTTTAATATTAATTTATGGTAAAAAAAAATTTTTATAATAAGATAAAGATTCTATATTCACTTTTTTTTTGTAAGAAATTTGACTAAGAAAATAGAAATTTAAATTTATTTAAAAAAAATCAGATTGAATATGTAAAATTTCGACGAATTTTGTTCTAAGATTAGCATTCATGAATTTCTATATCAATTTTCAACAATTTATCAACTTCAAATAAATTTACATAAATTAGGTACATATAAAAATGACTTTTGAATGTTTATGTATTCTTTTTTATTAAAAAAAAAAAAAAATTTTTTTGTTGAAATTTAATAATTTAAATAAATAAATTTGTTTATCAGAGTGAGAAATGTCAAAGTTTTGCGATAACCCACGCAAAATTGTTGTTATTTTAAAACGGATTTATCAGTAAAATAACGCATTTAACAACTTGTTCAAAACTTTTAATTTGTTATAAATTTTAATACATTTTAATGTGTAAATTACTTATTTTCTCATTATTTTTTTTTTGTTGTTAAGTGAAATTAAATAAAAATTTTTTTTTCTAATTAAAAGTTAATTAAATCTAACATTTCAATGATGAGTGAAAGTTGAATATCGAGTTTAAATTGAATTATTAATTTAATTAATCACATCAATAAATACTCTCAGTTGTTATTTTTTTTTTCATTATTTTGCGATGTAAAAGTAGAATTTTATAACTAATGAAAAACAATTTGAATTTCGAAAAAAGCTTAATAAATAAGCGAGTTGTGAAAAAACAAAAGACGATCAACTTTTTAACTAAAAGAGATATCGAAACGGGAGTGTTTCTAAATTATGAGGAATATGATCTAGAACAAAATACAATTTGAATTTCGAAAAAAACTTTGTAAATAAGTGAGTTATAGCGATTTTTGTGAAAAAACAAAAGACGATCAACTTTTTAACTAAAAGAGATATCGAAACGGGATTGTTTCTAAATCATGATGAATATGATCTAGAACAAAATACAATTTGAATTTCGAAAAAAACTTTGCAAATAAGCGAGTTATAGCGATTTTTGTGAAAAAACAAAAGACGATCAACTTTTTAACTAAAAGAGATATCGAAACGGGATTTTTTCTAAATTATGAGGAATTTTATCTGTAATAAAATGCATTTTGAATTTTTTTAAAATCTTTATAAATAAGCGAGTTATAGCGATTTTTGTGAAAAAACAAAAGACGATCAACTTTCTAACTAAAAGAGATATCGAAACGGGATTGTTTCTAAATTATGAGGAATATGATCTAGAACAAAATACAATTTAAATTTCGAAAAAAACTTTGTAAATAAGCGAGTTATAGCGATTTTTGTGAAAAAACAAAAGGCGATCAACTTTTAAACTATTAGAGATATTGAAACGGGATTTTTTCTACATTATGAGGAATTTTATTAAAAAGTAAATTCAATTTGAATTTTTGAAAAATCTTTATAAATAAGCGAGTTATGACGATTTTTGTGAAAAAACAAAAGACGATCACCTCCTAAACTATTGGAGATATTAAAAGGAGATATTTTTTACATTATGAGGAATTTTATTAAAAAGTAAATTCAATTTGAATTTTTAAAAAATCTTTATAAATAAGCGAGTTATCGCGATTTTTGTGTAAAAACAAACGATGATCATCTCCTAAACTATTGGAGATATTGAAACGGGATATTTTCTACATTATGAGGAATTTTATTAAAAAGTAAATTCAATTTGAATTTTTGAAAAATCTTTATAAATAAGCGAGTTATGGCGATTTTTGTGAAAAAACAAAAGACGATCACCTCCTAAACTATTGGAGATATTGAAACGAAATTTCTTCTACATTATGAGGAATTTTATTAAAAAGTAAATTCAATTTGAATTTTTGAAAAATCTTTATAAATAAGCGAGTTATGGCGATTTTTGTGAAAAAACAAAAGACGATCAACTTTTAAACTATTAGAGATATTGAAACGGGATTTTGTCTACATTATGAGGAATTTTATTAAAAAGTAAATTCAATTTGAATTTTTGAAAAATCTTCATATATAAGCGAGTTATGACGATTTTTGTGAAAAAACAAACGACGATCATCTCCTAAACTATTAAAGATATTGAAACGGGATTTTTTCTACATTATGAGGAATTTTATCTGTAATAAAATACAATTTGAATTTTTGAAAAATCTTTATAAATAAGCGAGTTATGGCGATTTTTGTGAAAAAAACAAAAGACGATCATCTCCTAAACTATTAGAGATATTGAAACGGGATTTTTTCTACATTATAAGGAATTTTATTAAAAAGTAAATTCAATTTGAATTTTTGAAAAATCTTTATAAATAAGCGAGTTATGGCGATTTTTGTGAAAAAAACAAAAGACGATCATCTCCTAAACTATTAGAGATATTGAAACGGGATTTTTTCTACATTATAAGGAATTTTATTAAAAAGTAAATTCAATTTGAATTTTTGAAAAATCTTTATAAATAAGCGAGTTATGGCGATTTTTGTGAAAAAACAAAAGACGATCAACTTTGTAACTAAGAGAGATATCGAAATGGGGTTTTTTCTAGATTATGAGGAATTTTATCTGTAATAAAATGCATTTTGAAATTTTTTAAAATCTTTATAAATAAGCGAGTTATGGCCATTTTTGTGAAAAAACAAAAGACGATCATCTTCTAAACTATTGGAGATATTAAAACGGGATTTTTTCTACATTATGAGGAATTTTATTAAAAAGTAAATTCAATTTGAATTTTTGAAAAATCTTTATAAATAAGCGAGTTATGGCGATTTTTGTGAAAAAACAAAAGACGATCAACTTTTAAACTATTAGAGATATTGAAACGGGATTTTTTCTACATTATGAGGAATTTTATTAAAAAGTAAATTCAATTTGAATTTTTGAAAAATCTTTATAAATAAGCGAGTTATGACGATTTTTGTGAAAAAACAAAAGACGATCACCTCCTAAACTATTGGAGATATTGAAACGAAATTTTTTCTACATTATGAGGAATTTTATTAAAAAGTAAATTCAATTTGAATTTTTGAAAAATCTTTATAAATAAGCGAGTTATGGCGATTTTTGTGAAAAAACAAAAGACGATCAACTTTTTAAATATTAGAGATATCAAAATGGGATTTTTTGTAAAATATGAAGAATTCTATCCATATTAGAATACAATTTGAATTTTTGAAAAATCAACATAAATAAGTGAGTTATGGCGATTTTTGTGAAAAAACAAAAGACGATCAACTTTTTAAATATTGGAGATATCAAAATAGGATTTTTGTAAAATATGAAGAATTCTATCCATATTAAAATACAATTTGAATTTTTGAAAAAACTTCATAAATAAGTGAGTTATAGCGATTTTTGTGAAAAAACAAAAGACGATCAACTTTTTAAATATTAGAGATATCAAAATGGGATTTTTTGTAAAATATGAAGAATTCTATCCATATTAGAATACAATTTGAATTTTTGAAAAAACTTAATAAATAAGTGAGTTACGGCAATTTTTGTGAAAAAACAAAAGACGATCAACTTTTTTACTATAAGAGATATCAAAATGGAATTTTTTGCAAATTATGAAGAATTCTATTCATATTCAAATACAATTTGAATTTTTAAAAAAACTTAATAAATAAGCGAGTTATGGCGATTTTTGTGAAAAAACAAAAGACGATCAACTTTTTTACTATAAGAGATATCAAAATGGGGTTTTTGCAAATTATGAAGAATTCTATCTATATTAAAATACAATTTGAATTTTTCAAAAAACTTTATAAATAAGCGAGTTATGACGATTTTTGTGTAAAAACAAAAGACGATCATCTCCTAAACTATTAGAGATATTGAAACGGGATTATTTCTAATTTATGAGGATATTTTTTGTTGATATTGTCCATGGCAACAATTAGTATTTGTAAGTTTGTGTTTTTTGTTTTAAAATGGATACAAAATGACGTAAATGTTGATAATATTCAATTTCACAGAGCGATTAATTCACGAATAGAGAATTAAAATTGAAATCAAGGGCAGAATGCGTGTCGGTTAAAGTTGCAACAAAAACACATTTCTATTACCTGAAAACCAGTTTTTACCGGAATCGAATCGACTTCAGAATAGAAATAACGACAACATTTTTCATTCTGTTCTATCTTATTTATCAACATCTTTATTTATTGTTATTTAATATAAATAAAATCCTTCCAATTTTGCAAAAAAAGTTGATCGTCTTTTGTTTTTTCACAAAAATCGCTATAACTTTCTTATTTATTAAGTTTTTTCAAAAATTCAAATTGTATTTTAATATAGATAGAATTCTTTATAATTTGCAAAAAATCCCATTTTAATATCTCTTATAGTAAAAAAGTTGATCGTCTTTTGTTTTTTAACAAAAATCGCCATAACTCACTTATTTATGAAGTTTTTTTAAAAATTCGAATTGTATTTTAATATGAATAGAATTCTTCATAATTTGCAAGAAAACCCATTTTGATATCTTTTATAGTAAAAAAGTTGATCGTATTTTGTTTTTTCACAATAATTGCCATAACTCACTTATTTATGTTGATTTTTTAAAAATTCAAATTGTATTCTAATATGGATAGAATTCTTCATATTCTACAAAAAATCCCATTGTGATATCTCTAATATTTAAAAAGTTGATCGTCTTTTGTTTTTTTACAAAAATTGCCAAAACTCACTTATTTATGTTGATTTTTCAAAAATTCAAATTGTATTCTAATATGTATAGAATTCTTCATACTTTGCAAAAAACCTCATTTTGATATCTCTAATATTTAAAAAGGTGATCGTGTTTTGTTTTTTTACAAAAATCTCCATAACTCGCTTATTTATGAAGTTTTTTCAAAAATTCAAATTGTATTTGAATATGAATAGAATTCTTCATAATTTGCAAAAAATTCCATTTTGATATCTCTTATAGTAAAAAAGTTGATCGTCTTTTGTTTTTTCACAAAAATCGCCATAACTCGCTTATTTATAAAGATTTTTCAAAAATTCAAATTGAATTTACTTTTTAATAAAATTCCTCATAATGTAGAAAAAATTCCGTTTCAATATCTCCAATAATTTAGGAGGTGATCGTCTTTTGTTTTTTCACAAAAATCGTCATAACTCGCTTATTTATAAAGATTGTTCAAAAATTCAAATTGAATTTACTTTTTAATAAAATTCCTCATAATGTAGAAAATATCCCGTTTCAATATCTCCAATAGTTTAGGAGATGATCGTCTTTTGTTTTTACACAAAAATCGCCATAACGCGCTTATTTATAAAGATTTTTCAAAAATTCAAATTGTATTTTATTACAGATAAAATTCCTCATAATTTAGAAAAAATCCCGTTTCGATATCTCTCTCAGTTAAAAAGTTGATCGTATTTGGTTTTTTCACAAAAATCGCCGTAACTCACTTATTTATTAAGTTTTTTTAAAAATTTAAATTGTATTTTAATACGGATAGAATTCTACATAATTTGCAAAAAATTCTATTTTGATATCTCTTATAGTAAAAAAGTTGATCGTCTTTTGTTTTTTCACAAAAATCGCCATAACTCGCTTATTTATAAAGATTTTTCAAAAATTCAAATTGAACTTACTTTTTAATAAAATTCCTCATAATGTAGAAAATATCCTGTTTCAATATCTCCAATAGTTTAGGAGATGATCGTCTTTTGTTTTTACACAAAAATCGCCATAACGCGCTTATTTATAAAGATTTTTCAAAAATTCAAATTGTATTTTATTACAGATAAAATTCCTCATAATTTAGAAAAAATCCCGTTTCGATATCTCTCTCAGTTAAAAAGTTGATCGTATTTGGTTTTTTCACAAAAATCGCCGTAACTCACTTATTTATTAAGTTTTTTTAAAAATTTAAATCGTATTTTAATACGGATAGAATTCTATATAATTTGCAAAAAATTCTATTTGGATATCTCTTATAGTAAAAAAGTTGATCGTCTTTTGTTTTTTCACAAAAATCGCCATAACTCGCTTATTTATAAAGATTTTTCAAAAATTCAAATTGAATTTACTTTTTAATAAAATTCCTCATAATGTAGAAAATATCCTGTTTCAATATCTCCAATAGTTTAGGAGATGATCGTCTTTTGTTTTTACACAAAAATCGCCATAACGCGCTTATTTATAAAGATTTTTCAAAAATTCAAATTGTATTTTATTACAGATAAAATTCCTCATAATTTAGAAAAAATCCCGTTTCGATATCTCTCTCAGTTAAAAAGTTGATCGTATTTGGTTTTTTCACAAAAATCGCCGTAACTCACTTATTTATTAAGTTTCTTTAAAAATTCAAATTGTATTTTAATACGGATAGAATTCTACATAATTTGCAAAAAATTCTATTTTGATATCTCTTATAGTAAAAAAGTTGATCGTCTTTTGTTTTTTCACAAAAATCGCCATAACTCGCTTATTTATTAAGTTTTTTTAAAAATTCAAATTGTATTTTTTATAAATAAAATTCCTTACAATTTGGAAAAAAACCCATTTCGATACCTCCCTTGGTTAAAAAGTTGATCGACTTTTGTTTTTTCACAAAAATCGCTATAACTCGCTTATTTATTAAGTTTTTTCAAAAATTCAAATTGTATTTTATTATAGATAAAATTCCTCACAATTTAGAAAAAACCCATTTCGATACCTCCCTTGGTTTAAAAGTTGATCGTCTTTTGTTTTTTCATAATATTCGCCATAACTCGCTTATTTATGACGTTTTTTCAAAAATTTAAATTGTATTCTAATATGGATAGAATTCTTTATATTTTACAAAAAATCCCATTTTGATATCTCTAACATTTAAAAAGTTGATCGTCTTTTGTTTTTTTTTACAAAAATCTCCATAACTCACTTATTTATTAAGTTTTTTGAAAAATTCAAATTGTATTTTAATATAGATAGAATTCTTCATAATTTGCAAAAAATCCCATTTTGATACCTTTTATAATAAAAAAGTTGATCGTCTTTTGTTTTTTCATAAAAATCGCCATAACTCACTTATTTATTAAGTTTTTTCAAAAATTCAAATTCTATTTTGTTATAGACAAAATTCTTTATAATTTAGAAAAAAATCCATCCCCGTATCTCTATTGGTTAAAAAGTTGATCGTCTTTTGTTTTTTTCACAAAAATCGCCATAACTCGCTTATTTATAAAGTTTTTTCAAAAATTCAAATTGTATCTTAATATAGATAGAATTCTTCATAATTTGCAAAAAAACCCATTTTGATATCTCTTATAGTAAAAAAGTTGATCGTCTTTTGTTTTTTCACAATAATCGCCATAACTCGCTTATTTATAAAGTTTTTTTAAAAATTCAAATTGTATTTGAATATGAATAGAATTCTTCATAATTTGCAAAAAATCCCATTTTGATATCTCTTATAGTAAAAAAGTTGATCGTCTTTTGTTTTTTCACAAAAATCGCTTAACTCGCTTATTTATTAAGTTTTTTTAAAAATTCAAATTGTATTTTATTATAGATAAAATTCCTCATAATTTGGAAAAAATCCCATTTCAATACCTCCCTTGGTTTAAAAGTTGATCGTCTTTTGTTTTTTCACAAAAATTGTCATAACTCGCTTATTTATTAAGTTTTTTCAAAAATTCAAATTGTATTTGAATATGAATTAAATTCTTCATAATTTGCAATCAAAATCATTTTAATATTAAAAAAAAAATATTTTCTTAAATATAAATATTTGAAAAATTTTATAGATTTTTATAATAGACGTCATCATAAAAAGCGCATGCTTCGAGACGCCTGTTGCATGACAACCGTCGACGTCGCGACGTCTGGGTATTGATTAGCTTCAAATATTCAACCAGACGCTTTTGCTTTTATTTTCTTAACAAAAATTTATATTTTCAATATTTCATTATTTTTTTATTATTTTTGCTACAATTTAACCAATTTTTACAAGATTTTAATCTAAATCCGCATTTTAGTTACAAAAAAATTAAATTTTAGATATAAAACTTGGCAACATTGCATTGTTTGCGTATATAACATTGCGGTAGGTCGTGTCTATGGAATTACAGCTGATAAATTCCCTTTTTATTATTATTTTCTTTTTTTTTATATTTATTTTTTATATTTTGTTATAGGCTTGTCCCATGCGATCTTCAGGACCCTGTCTGGGGTAAAATGAACTCTTTGACAGCAGCTGTCAATAAGAAACGAAAAAAATCTGAAACCAAACCGCAAGCGCAAATGTAAGTAACTGTTATTAAATAACGATCAAAATTTTTTGATTCCCATCTCTAAACTGTTATTTATTTACTTAAAGAAATTCTAAATTTCCATCTCTAATTTTAATATTGGATTACGTTCCAAAATAATCTTTTTGTTACAATTTTTTATCTTTTGTTACGAGTTTTAAACTATTTGTGACGATTTTTCAACTTTTTGTGACGATTCTGCAACTTTGTGACGATTTTTCAACCTTTTGTGACGAATTTTCAACTTTTGTGACGATTTTTCAACCTTTTGTGACGATTTTTCAACTTTTTTTGCCGATTCTGTAACTTTGTGACGATTTTTCAACTTTTTGTGACGATTCTGCAACTTTGTGACGATTTTTCAACTTTTTGTGACGATTTTTCAACTTTTTTTGTCGATTCTGCAACTTTGTGACGATTTTTTAACTTTTTTTTGCTGATTCTGCTACTTTGTGACGATTTTTCAACCTTTTTTTTTGACGATTTTTTAAGTTTCCAACAAATTTTCATCTTTTTGTTACAATTTTTTAACTTTTTGTGACGATTTTTCAACTTTTTGTGACGATTCTGCAACTTTGTGACGATTTTTCAACTTTTTGTGACGATTTTTCAACTTTTTTGTCGATTTTGCAACTTTGTGACGATTTTTTAACTTTTTTTTGCTGATTCTGCTACTTTGTGACGATTTTTCAATTTTTTGTGACGATTTTTCAACTTTTTTTGACGATTTTTCAACTTTTGTGACGATGTTTCAACTTTGTGATGATTTTTCAACTTTTTGTGACGATTTTTCAACTTTTTTTGTCGATTCTGCAACTTGGTGACGATTTTTTAACTTTTTTTTGCTGATTCTGCTACTTTGTGACGATTTTTCAATTTTTTGTGACGATTTTTCAACTTTTTGTGACGATTTTTCAACTTTTTGTGACGATTTTTCAACTTTGTGACGATTTTTCAACTTTTTTTGTCGATTCTGCAACTTTGTGACGATTCTGCAACTTTGTGACGATTTTTCAACTTTTTGTGACGATTCTGCAACTTTGTGACGATTTTTCAACTTTTTGTGACGATTTTTCAACTTTTTTGTCGATTCTGCAACTTTGTGACGATTTTTTAACATTTTTTTGCTGATTCTGCTACTTTGTGACGATCTTTCAACCTTTTTTTGACGATTTTTTAAGTTTCCAACAAATTTTCATCTTTTTGTTCCAATTTTTTAACTTTTTGTGACGATTTTTCAACTTTTTGTGACGATTCTGCAACTTTGTGACGATTTTTCAACTTTTTGTGACGATTTTTCAACTTTTTTGTCGATTTTGCAACTTTGTGACGATTTTTTAACTTTTTTTGCTGATTCTGCTACTTTGTGACGATTTTTCAATTTTTTGTGACGATTTTTCAACTTTTTGTGACGATTTTTCAACTTTTTGTGACGATTTTTCAACTTTGTGACGATTTTTCAACTTTTTTTGTCGATTCTGCAACTTTGTGACGATTCTGCAACTTTGTGACGATTTTTCAACTTTTTGTGACGATTCTGCAACTTTGTGACGATTTTTCAACTTTTTGTGACGATTTTTCAACTTTTTTGTCGATTCTGCAACTTTGTGACGATTTTTTAACATTTTTTTGCTGATTCTGCTACTTTGTGACGATCTTTCAACCTTTTTTTGACGATTTTTTAAGTTTCCAACAAATTTTCATCTTTTTGTTACAATTTTTTAACTTTTTGTGACGATTTTTCAACTTTTTGTGACGATTCTGCAACTTTGTGACGATTTTTTAACTTTTTGTGACGATTTTTCTACTTTTTGTGACGATTATGCAACTTTGTGACGATTTTTCAACTTTTTGTGACGATTTTTCAACTTTTTTTGTCGATTCTGCAACTTTGTGACGATTTTTTAACTTTTTTTTGCTGATTCTGCTACTTTGTGACGATTTTCAACCTTTTTTTTGAGGATTTTTTAAGTTTTCAACAAATTTTCATCTTTGTTACAATTTTTTAACTTTTGGTGACGATTTTTCAACTTTTTGTGACGATTCTGCAACTTTGTGACGATTTTTCAACTTTTTGTGACGATTTTTCAACTTTTTGTGACGATTCTGCAACTTTGTGACGATTTTTCAATTTTTTGTGACGATTTTTCAACTTTTTGTGACGTTTTTTCAACTTTTTGTGACGATTTTTCAACTTTTTTTGTCGATTCTGCAACTTTGTGACGATTTTTCAACCTTTTGTGACAATTTTTCAACTTTTTGTGACGATTCTGCAACTTTGTGACGATTTTTCAACTTTTTGTGACGATTTTTCAACTTTTTGTGACGATTCTGCAACTTTGTGACGATTTTTCAACTTTTTGTGACGATTTTTCAACTTTTTGTGACGATTTTTCAACTTTTTGTGACGATTTTTCAACTTTTTGTGACGATTTTTCAACTTTTTTTGTCGATTCTGCAACTTTGTGACGATTTTTCAACCTTTTGTGACAATTTTTCAACTTTTTGTGACGATTCTGCAACTTTGTGACGATTTTTCAACTTTTTGTGACGATTCTGCAACTTTGTGACGATTTTTTAACATTTTTTTGCCGATTCTGCATTTTTGTGACGATTTTTCAACCTGTTTTTGACGATTTTTTTAACCTTTCAACAATTTTTCATCTTTTTGTTACGATTTTTTAACTTTTTGTGACGATTTTTCAACTTTGTAACGATTTTTTAACTTTGTAACGATTTTTTGACGATTTTTAAACTTTTTGTAACAAATGTTGTTAATGTTCCAAAATAACGGTAAAATTTTTGAATTCCCATCTCTAAACTGTTATTTATTTATTTGCTTATAGTTGTCCTTGTAAATATTTTAAAGTGAAAAAATAATTGTTAAATTTACCTCGTATAATAAAGTTAATTGAAATACATTTTGATTGTTTATAATTTATTTAAATAAATATAACAAATTAATACGTGCTAAATTTGCGTGGTTTGCAATGTTTAAATATTGTTTAATAAATAATATGTTTAAAAAATTTATAAATTTTAGTTTATTAGAGTGAATTATATCTGTAAGTTTGGTTTAGTTTTCTTTTCGTTATTTTAATAAAATTTTCTGTTTTCAACTTTTTTATTGATTTTTCTACTTTTTGTGACGATTTTTCAACTTTTTGTGACGATTTTTCAACTTTTTGTTACGATTTTTCAACTTTTTGTGACGATTTTTCAACTTTTGATGACAATTTTTCAACTTTTTATGACCGTTTTTCAACTTTTTATGTATTTTCAAGGATTTTTGTACTTTTTATAACAATTTTTCAACTGTTCACTGATTTTTCTACTTTTTGTGACGATTTTTCAACTTTTTGTTACGATTTTTCAACTTTTTGTGACGATTTTTCAACTTTTGATGACAATTTTTCAACTTTTTATGACCGTTTTTCAACTTTTTATGTATTTTCAAGGATTTTTGTACTTTTTATAACAATTTTTCAACTGTTCACTGATTTTTCTACTTTTTGTGACGATTTTTCAACTTTTTGTTACGATTTTTCAACTTTTTGTGACGATTTTTCAACTTTTGATGACAATTTTTCAACTTTTTATGACCGTTTTTCAACTTTTTATGTATTTTCAAGGATTTTTGTACTTTTTATAACAATTTTTCAACTGTTCACTGATTTTTCTACTTTTTGTGACGATTTTTCAACTTTTTGTGACGATTTTTCAACTTTTTGTGACGATTTTTCAACTTTTGATGACAATTTTTCAACTTTTTATGACCGTTTTTCAACTTTTTATGTATTTTCAAGGATTTTTGTACTTTTTATAACAATTTTTCAACTGTTCACTGATTTTTCTACTTTTTGTGACGATTTTTCAACTTTTTGTGACCATTTTTCAACTTTTGATGACAATTTTTCAACTTTTTATGACCGTTTTTCAACTTTTTATGTATTTTCAAGGATTTTTGTACTTTTTATAACAATTTTTCAACTGTTCACTGATTTTTCTACTTTTTGTGACGATTTTTCAACTTTTTGTGACGATTTTTCAACTTTTTGTGACGATTTTTCAACTTTTGATGACAATTTTTCAACTTTTTATGACCGTTTTTCAACTTTTTATGTATTTTCAAGGATTTTTGTACTTTTTATAACAATTTTTCAACTGTTCACTGATTTTTCTACTTTTTGTGACGATTTTTCAACTTTTTGTTACGATTTTTCAACTTTTTGTGACGATTTTTCAACTTTTTATGACCATTTTTCAACTTTTTATGACCGTTTTTCAACTTTTTATGTATTTTCAAGGATTTTTGTACTTTTTATAACAATTTTTCAACTGTTCACTGATTTTTCCATTTTTTGTGACGATTTTTCAACTTTTTGTTACGATTTTTCAACTTTTTGTGACGATTTTTCAACTTTTTATGACCATTTTTCAACTTTTTATGACCGTTTTTCAACTTTTTATGTATTTTCAAGGATTTTTGTACTTTTTATAACAATTTTTCAACTGTTCACTGATTTTTCTACTTTTTGTGACGATTTTTCAACTTTTTGTTACGATTTTTCAACTTTTTGTGACGATTTTTCAACTTTTTATGACCATTTTTCAACTTTTTATGACCGTTTTTCAACTTTTTATGTATTTTCAAGGATTTTTGTACTTTTTATAACAATTTTTCAACTGTTCACTGATTTTTCTACTTTTTGTGACGATTTTTCAACTTTTTGTGACCATTTTTCAACTTTTGATGACAATTTTTCAACTTTTTATGACCGTTTTTCAACTTTTTATGTATTTTCAAGGATTTTTGTACTTTTTATAACAATTTTTCAACTGTTCACTGATTTTTCTACTTTTTGTGACGATTTTTCAACTTTTTGTTACGATTTTTCAACTTTTTGTGACGATTTTTCAACTTTTGATGACAATTTTTCAACTTTTTATGACCGTTTTTCAACTTTTTATGTATTTTCAAGGATTTTTGTACTTTTTATAACAATTTTTCAACTGTTCACTGATTTTTCTACTTTTTGTGACGATTTTTCAACTTTTTGTGACGATTTTTCAACTTTTTGTGACCATTTTTCAACTTTTGATGACAATTTTTCAACTTTTTATGACCGTTTTTCAACTTTTTATGTATTTTCAAGGATTTTTGTACTTTTTATAACAATTTTTCAACTGTTCACTGATTTTTCTACTTTTTGTGACGATTTTTCAACTTTTTGTGACGATTTTTCAACTTTTTGTGACCATTTTTCAACTTTTTATGACAATTTTTCAACTTTTTATGACCGTTTTTCAACTTTTTATGTATTTTCAAGGATTTTTGTACTTTTTATAACAATTTTTCAACTGTTCACTGATTTTTCTACTTTTTGTGACGATTTTTCAACTTTTTGTGACCATTTTTCAACTTTTGATGACAATTTTTCAACTTTTTATGACCGTTTTTCAACTTTTTATGTATTTTCAAGGATTTTTGTACTTTTTATAACAATTTTTCAACTGTTCACTGATTTTTCTACTTTTTGTGACGATTTTTCAACTTTTTGTGACGATTTTTCAACTTTTGATGACAATTTTTCAACTTTTTATGACCGTTTTTCAACTTTTTATGTATTTTCAAGGATTTTTGTACTTTTTATAACAATTTTTCAACTGTTCACTGATTTTTCTACTTTTTGTGACGATTTTTCAACTTTTTGTGACCATTTTTCAACTTTTGATGACAATTTTTCAACTTTTTATGACCGTTTTTCAACTTTTTATGTATTTTCAAGGATTTTTGTACTTTTTATAACAATTTTTCAACTGTTCACTGATTTTTCCATTTTTTGTGACGATTTTTCAACTTTTTGTTACGATTTTTCAACTTTTTGTGACGATTTTTCAACTTTTTATGACCATTTTTCAACTTTTTATGACCGTTTTTCAACTTTTTATGTATTTTCAAGGATTTTTGTACTTTTTATAACAATTTTTCAACTGTTCACTGATTTTTCTACTTTTTGTGACGATTTTTCAACTTTTTATGACCATTTTTCAACTTTTTATGACCGTTTTTCATCTTTTTATGTATTTTCAAGGATTTTTGTACTTTTTATAACAATTTTTTAACTGTTCACTGATTTTTCCATTTTTTGTGACGATTTTTCAACTTTTTGTTACGATTTTTCAACTTTTTGTGACGATTTTTCAACTTTTTATGACCATTTTTCAACTTTTTATGACCGTTTTTCAACTTTTTATGTATTTTCAAGGATTTTTGTACTTTTTATAACAATTTTTCAACTGTTCACTGATTTTTCTACTTTTTGTGACGATTTTTCAACTTTTTATGACCATTTTTCAACTTTTTATGACCGTTTTTCATCTTTTTATGTATTTTCAAGGATTTTTGTACTTTTTATAACAATTTTTCAACTGTTCACTGATTTTTCCATTTTTTGTGACGATTTTTCAACTTTTTGTTACGATTTTTCAACTTTTTGTGACGATTTTTCAACTTTTTATGACCATTTTTCAACTTTTTATGACCGTTTTTCAACTTTTTATGTATTTTCAAGGATTTTTGTACTTTTTATAACAATTTTTCAACTGTTCACTGATTTTTCCATTTTTTGTGACGATTTTTCAACTTTTTATGACCATTTTTCAACTTTTTATGACCGTTTTTCATCTTTTTATGTATTTTCAAGGATTTTTGTACTTTTTATAACAATTTTTTAACTGTTCACTGATTTTTCCATTTTTTGTGACGATTTTTCAACTTTTTATGACCATTTTTCAACTTTTTGTGACGATTCTGCAACTTTGTGACGATTTTTCAACTTTTTTTGTCGATTCTGCGACTTTGTGACGATTTTTTAACTTTTTTTGCTGATTCTGCTACTTTGTGACGATTTTTCAACTTTTTGTGACGATTCTGCAACTTTGTGACGATTTTTCAACTTTTTGTGACGATTTTTCAACTTTTTTTGTCGATTCTGCGACTTTGTGACGATTTTTCAACTTTTTGTGACGATTCTGCAACTTTGTGACGATTTTTCAACTTTTTGTGTCCATTTTTCAACTTTTTTTGTCGATTCTGCGACTTTGTGACGATTTTTAAAATTTTTTTTGCTGATTCTGCTACTTTGTGATGATTTTTCAACTTTTTGTGATGATTCTGCAACATTGTGACGATTTTTCAACTTTTTGTGACGATTTTTCAACTTTTTTGTCGATTCTGCAACTTTGTGACGATTTTTCAACTTTTTGTGACGATTCTGCAACTTTGTGACGATTTTTCAACTTTTTGTGACGATTTTTCAACTTTTTATGACCATTTTTTAACTTTTTATGACCGTTTTTTAACTTTTCATTGATTTTTCTACTTTTTGTGACGATTTTTCAACAATTTAACGAATTTTAGATATTTAACAATTTTTCAACTTTTCAAGGACTTTTCTTCTTGTAATGACGATTTTTCAACTTTTTAACGTTTTTTCAATTTTTTAACGATTTTTCAACTTTTTGTGACGATTTTTCAACTTTTTATGACGATTTTTCAACTTTTCAACGACTTTTCTTCTTGTAATGACGATTTTTCAACTTTTTAACTTTTTTTTAATTTTTTAACGATTTTTCTTCTTGTAATGACGATTTTTCAACTTTTTAACGTTTTTTCAATTTTTTAACGATTATTCAACTTTTTGTCACGATTTTTCAACATTTTATGACGATTTTTCAACAATTTAACGAATTTTAGATATTTAACAATTTTTCAACTTTTCAAGGACTTTTCTTCTTGTAATGACGATTTTTCAACTTTTTAACGTTTTTTCAATTTTTTAACGATTTTTCAACTTTTTGTGACGATTTTTCAACTTTTTATGGCGATTTTTCAACTTTTCATGGACTTTTCTTCTTGTAAACGATTTTTCAACTTTTTAACATTTTTTAACGATTTTTCAACTTTTCAAGGACTTTTCATCTTGTAATGACGATTTTTCAACTTTTAACGTTTTTCAATTTTCTAACGATTTTTCACTTTTTGTGACGATTTTTCAACAATTTAACGATTTTTAGATATTTAACAATTTTTCAACTTCTCAAGGACTTTTCTTCTTGTAATGACGATTTTTCAACTTCTTAACGTTTTTTCAATTTTTTAACGATTTTTTAACCTTTTGTGACGATTTTTCAACTTTTTATGACGATTTTTCAACAATTTAACGAATTTTAGATATTTAACATTTTTTCAACTTTTCAAGGACTTTCCTTCTTGTAATGACGATTTTTCAACTTTTTAACATTTTTTAACGATTTTTCAACTTTTTGTGACGATTTTTCAACTTTTTATGACCATTTTTCAACTTTTTATGACCGTTTTTCAACTTTTTATGTATTTTCAAAGCTTTTTGTACTTTTTATAACAATTTTTCAACTGTTCACTGATTTTTCTATTTTTTGTGACAATTTTTCAACTTTTTGTGACGATTTTTCAACTTTTTATGACCATTTTTCAACTTTTTATGTATTTTCAAGGATTTTTGTACTTTTTATCACAATTTTTCAACTGTTCACCGATTTTTCCTTTTTTTGTGACGATTTTTCAACTTTTTGTGACGATTTTTCAACTTTTTAACGTTTTTTCAATTTTTTAACGATTTTTTAACTTTTTGTGACGTTTTTTCAACAATTTAACGATTTTTAGATATTTAACAATTTTTCAACTTTTCAAGGACTTTTCTTCTTGTAATGACGATTTTTAACTTTTTAACGATTTTTCAACTTTTTAACGAATTTTCAACTTTTTGTGACGATTTTTCAACTTTTTATGACGGTTTTTCAACAATTTAACGATTTTTAGATATTTAACTATTTTTCAACTTTTCAAGGACTTTTCAACTTTTGATTTTTCAACTTTTTAACGATTTTTCGACTTTTTAACGAATTTTCAACTTTTTGTGACGATTTTTCAACTTTTTAACGATTTTTCAACTTTTTAACGAATTTTCAACTTTTTGTGACGATTTTTCAACTTTTTATGACGATTTTTCAACAATTTAACGATTTTTAGATATTTAACAATTTTTCAACTTTTCAAGGACTTTTCTTCTTGTAATGACGATTTTTAACTTTTTAACGATTTTTCAACTTTTTAACGAATTTTCAACTTTTTGTGACGATTTTTCAACTTTTTATGACGGTTTTTCAACAATTTAACGATTTTTAGATATTTAACTATTTTTCAACTTTTCAAGGACTTTTCTTCTTGTAATGACGATTTTTAACTTTTTAACGATTTTTCAACTTTTTAACGATTTTTCAACTTTTTAACGATTTTTCAACTTTTTAACGAATTTTCAACTTTTTGTGACGATTTTTCAACTTTTTGTGACGATTTTTCAACTTTTTATGACGGTTTTTCAACAATTTAACGATTTTTAGATATTTAACTATTTTTCAACTTTTCAAGGACTTTTCTTCTTGTAATGACGATTTTTAACTTTTTAACGATTTTTCAACTTTTTAACGAATTTTCAACTTTTTGTGACGATTTTTCAACTTTTTATGACGGTTTTTCAACAATTTAACGATTTTTAGATATTTAACTATTTTTCAACTTTTCAAGGACTTTTCTTCTTGTATTGACGATTTTTCAACTTTTTAACGTTTTTTTAATTTTTTATCGATTTTTCAACTTTTTAACGTTTTTTAACGATTTTTCAACTTTTAGTGACGATTTTTCAACTTTTTATGACGATTTTTTAATAATTTAACAATTTTTAAGATATTTAACAATTTTTCAACTTTTCAAGGACTTTTCCTCTTGTAATGACGATTTTTCAATTTTTTAACGATTTTTTAACTTTTTGTGACGATTTTTCAACTTTGTAACGATTTTTCAACTTTTTGTGACGATTTTTCAACTTTTTAACGATTTTTCAACTTTTTAACGATTTTTCAACTTTTTAACGAATTTTCAACTTTTTGTGACGATTTTTCAACTTTTTGTGACGATTTTTCAACTTTTTATGACGATTTTTCAACAATTTAACGATTTTTAGATATTTAACAATTTTTCAACTTTTCAAGGACTTTTCTTCTTGTAATGACGATTTTTAACTTTTTAACGATTTTTCAACTTTTTAACGAATTTTCAACTTTTTGTGACGATTTTTCAACTTTTTATGACGGTTTTTCAACAATTTAACGATTTTTAGATATTTAACTATTTTTCAACTTTTCAAGGACTTTTCAACTTTTGATTTTTCAACTTTTTAACGATTTTTCGACTTTTTAACGAATTTTCAACTTTTTGTGACGATTTTTCAACTTTTTAACGATTTTTCAACTTTTTAACGATTTTTCAACTTTTTAACGAATTTTCAACTTTTTGTGACGATTTTTCAACTTTTTATGACGATTTTTCAACAATTTAACGATTTTTAGATATTTAACAATTTTTCAACTTTTCAAGGACTTTTCTTCTTGTAATGACGATTTTTAACTTTTTAACGATTTTTCAACTTTTTAACGAATTTTCAACTTTTTGTGACGATTTTTCAACTTTTTATGACGGTTTTTCAACAATTTAACGATTTTTAGATATTTAACTATTTTTCAACTTTTCAAGGACTTTTCTTCTTGTAATGACGATTTTTAACTTTTTAACGATTTTTCAACTTTTTAACGATTTTTCAACTTTTTAACGATTTTTCAACTTTTTAACGAATTTTCAACTTTTTGTGACGATTTTTCAACTTTTTGTGACGATTTTTCAACTTTTTATGACGGTTTTTCAACAATTTAACGATTTTTAGATATTTAACTATTTTTCAACTTTTCAAGGACTTTTCTTCTTGTAATGACGATTTTTAACTTTTTAACGATTTTTCAACTTTTTAACGAATTTTCAACTTTTTGTGACGATTTTTCAACTTTTTATGACGGTTTTTCAACAATTTAACGATTTTTAGATATTTAACTATTTTTCAACTTTTCAAGGACTTTTCTTCTTGTATTGACGATTTTTCAACTTTTTAACGTTTTTTTAATTTTTTATCGATTTTTCAACTTTTTAACGTTTTTTAACGATTTTTCAACTTTTAGTGACGATTTTTCAACTTTTTATGACGATTTTTTAATAATTTAACAATTTTTAAGATATTTAACAATTTTTCAACTTTTCAAGGACTTTTCCTCTTGTAATGACGATTTTTCAATTTTTTAACGATTTTTTAACTTTTTGTGACGATTTTTCAACTTTGTAACGATTTTTCAACTTTTTGTGACGATTTTTCAACTTTTTATGACGATTTTTCAACAATTTAACGATTTTCAGATATTTAACAATTTTTTCAACTTTTCAAGGACTTTTCCTTCTTGTAATGACGATTTTTCAACTTTTTAACGTTTTTTTCAAATTTTTAACGATTTTTCAACTTTTTATGACGATTTTTCAACTTTGTAACGATTTTTCAACTTTTTGTGACGATTTTTCAACTTTTTGTGAATATAGCTAGATAGAAGTTAATAATAGAAAAATTTTGCAGCAACAAATGCAACAATGAAAAACGTCGACGCGAACAAGAAAACATCTACATAGAAGAACTAGCCGAGCTAATTTCCGCAAATTTCGCGGACATGAGCTCGTTATCGGTAAAACCAGACAAATGCGCAATACTACAAGAAGCAGTCAATCAAATCCGTACGATAAAACAACAAGAATCCGTATCAACAGATCCGGTACAACAAGGCGAAGTTTCATCATCTCGACCAACCATCCTCAGTAACGAAGTTTATGGACCACTTTTACTCGAAGCGCTCGAAGGATTTTTATTTGTGATAAACGGTGAAGGAAAAGTCGAACATTTAACTGATAATATATCGACTTATATTAAATTTACTAAAGAAGATGTTTTAGGTAAAAGTATTTATAATTTCATTCATCATGGTGATCATGCGAAATTCCATTCAAATCTACATCCAATGACAATTGAATGGGGCGCTAATCCAAACAATCCAAATAACGAACAATTAATTAGTAATAACAATAAATCGAAATCGATTGATATTCGATTACTAATCAAACCACCGGACGATTTAGACGAGACAATCGAAGAAAAACAACAACGTATTAGTAGTTACGAATTGATGCATATATCGAGTACGCAATTACGCGATTCAATTACAGACGGTACGCAACAACGGGACAATTCCGGCCCGTTTATGTTGTGCGTTGCATCGCGTATTTCACAACGCACTGCGTGCACTATCGAACAATTTACAACAAAATTAGATGCGAATGCGTTCAAAGTGATTTGCGTTGATACGTCTGGTTTGAGTGACGCGGTTGCGTTGTATATTCGTCGGGAATTGAAAAATCGTGGTTTACGTGATTTGGTGCCGCAACAAGAAGTGCATAAAGTTACGGCGCATTTACGTGAAACTGTTAATTGTGGACAAAGCACTAGTGCGATTTATCGATTGCAAATTGGACCGGATAAATTGGTACAAGTGCAAACTAAATCGAAATTGTTTCGAACTAATCCTGGATCGAGAGAGGATTCGGATTTTATTATGGCCACGCATTCGATTATTGGGTAAGTAAGCTATTGATGTTTTGTAAATATAAGGGTTTTGACGATTTTTATTGTTTTTGACCATTTTTTTTTTGTTTTTGACGATTTTTATTGCATTTTTGACGCTTTTTATTGTTTTTGACGATTTTTATTGTTTGTTGACGATTTTTATTGGTTTTTGACGATTTTATTGTTTTTGACGATTTTATTGCTTTTTGACGATTTTTATTGGTTTTTGACGATTTTATTGTTTGTTAACGATTTTCATTGTTTGTTGACGATTTTCATTGTTTGTTGACGATTTT
The DNA here is from genome assembly GCA_964028335.1 of Altica lythri. NCBI lineage: Eukaryota > Metazoa > Arthropoda > Insecta > Coleoptera > Chrysomelidae > Altica > Altica lythri. Next base: position 15,439,200 of record OZ034811.1, read on the forward strand.
CATTGTTTGTTAACGATTTTCATTGTTTGTTGACGATTTTTATTGATTTTTGACGATTTTATTGTTTTTGACGATTTTTATTGTTTGTTGACGAATTTTTTTTTGACAATTTTAATTCTTTTTTGACGATTTTCATTGTTTGTTAACGATTTTCATTGTTTGTTGACGATTTTTATTGATTTTTGACGATTTTTATTGTTTTTGACGATTTTTATTGTTTGTTGACGATTTTTATTGGTTTTTTGACGATTTTATTGTTTTTGACGATTTTATTGCTTTTTGACGATTTTTATTGGTTTTTGACGATTTTATTGTTTGTTAACGATTTTCATTATTTGTTAACGATTTTCATTGTTTGTTGACGATTTTCATTGTTTGTTGACGATTTTCATTGTTTGTTAA